>OZ017751.1:3000000-3367089 GCA_963969365.1 Asterochloris sp. CNOR1
GGCTCTCGACAAGGCTTCCTCCCGTGCCATCCTTGCTAGCGCCCTTTCTGACAGCTTTGGCACAGGGTGGTCCCTGCCCGTGGCAGGTATCCTTTGCTGCAGCTCAGTGCAGACCTCCCTGACAAGATCGAAGGTCAGGCGCTCCTTGTTAAGCCTGTCCCTGAGATCTGTGAACTCTGACAGCCAGTCTCCTGCAGAGGTACAGGTGGTGGCTTATCAGACCACAGGAGCGCTCTGACGCTGCTGGAGGAGTCATGTGGTCAGCTTGTTTGGCTGCCTCTGAATTCAGAGGCTGCTGGCAAGCAGCAAGCTACTTTGTGGAGTTGTGAGACTGGCTGGACTCATTGCTTTGAGCAGCTGAGCTGAGCCATCTGCCTAGCAGACCGTGAAACGAACTGCCAGCAGGGGTGGTTTAGGCACAGGCAAGATCGCCTACTCGGGTGTGGAAGGTGGTGCGCCACCAACATGTGCCAAATGACTGGCGTCAGGCTCACGCCACCTGTCAAGCACCGGCTGCGCAGGTTAAACCTGCAAGGTGCACCATGCCGGGCGCACCTATCAGGCTGAACGAGTGGCCGCGGACCATGCGGATGGGGGTTCTGTCTGCTTCTGCTAAGTCACAGTACTCCAGCAGTAGCCTCGCCCCCTCCAGCGGGCCCAGCCTGCCTGCACAGACATGCAGAGTACTTGGTAGTCGTGACAGCCTGCCTGCATACAAGAAGGTGCTCGTGGAAGACTGAGCAGTGACAGCAGGGAACGATGGTCTTCATGGACCAGCGTGCCACGGCATAGGCTTGACAGAGGCAGGGCAGGCAGGGCAGCAAACAGTGACTTTCCCTCTGCAATATCCGCCCATGCAGGAAAAGGGCAGTGTGAGGCAGACGCCAGCGCATGCATGGCCCGCGTAAAGGCTGTGCAGCAGCTAGCACAGCCGAAATGCCAGTTACACTTGGAAGCGCTCGGCAATCCTTGCTAGGGATAGCCTACATACACTTGCGGGATCGATGCAGTTGGCACGGCCACCTGACCTAGACCCTCATAAATGCATGTTATATGCAGACGGCTCACCTTCATCAGTCAGGCGCTGGGGCCAGAACAGGGCAGGGTCCTCCAGAAGAGCTTCTGCAGACATGACGCCTTCACAGCCGGTGTGCTCCAGGCAGTCAAATACATCCTGCAGCACAGGTGGTATGTGCGTGCCTGGCTGAAGCACATCTGGCCCATGGCCTGCTGCACCAAGTCACCTTGGTGTGCAGGCAGCCCCCAGAGTCTCAACAGCATGGACTGGTAATTTTCCCTTTTGATCAAAATTCAGCTGCTGCAGGTCAACTGAGGCGGGCAGCAACTGACCTGGAGGTGCCTGATGTTGCCATTTGCCAGCACAGGGATGTCCAGTGCTTCCTTCACAGCCTGCATACAGCAGAAGGGCTGCTGAGTCACCGGACAGGCTTGCTGCTCATAGCTCAAGCTCAGATATTCCAGACAGCAGACAGCCGTTTTCAGGCCTGGAGCGGCTCTGCTGAGCATGCAGCCTCATCAAGTTTGTCCAGAAAAAGCAGAGACGTAGCATAAATGCTCTGGTGGCATGTCCATGGCCAAAACTCAGGTTCCACCTGCGCTAGGCACATGTGCATCATGACAGCTCTGCTGGCCAGACCATGATAGGTAGTTAGGCTGCAAGTGCTGACCTTGATGATCTCCCAGTCTGCTCGAACAGACTTGGCATCCTTTTGCTCCCGTGTGCGCCCGTGCACTGCCAGCACGGAGCAGCCTGCCCGCTGCAGCATCTTGGCATAGTCCAGCGTCTTCTGGAGGTCTGTGAACACACGGATCTTGCAGGTGACAGGCACATCAAGGCCCTGCACGGCAGCCAGCGAGAATCGGGAACGCAGTTGAGACACTCAGAAAAGCAGGCAGGGGCTTAATGAGAGGCATGCACGGACCGACAAAGAGGTAAGCGCAGATGTTCAGGTCAGAGGTAGGTGCATGGCCTGCACAGCAGGTATCGCGACATGTTGCAGGTCACAGCGCTGTGCAAACCCTGCACTGCAGGCAGGAGCACCCTGTCCTAGTGAGCTCAGAGCTATGACCTCCATTGCAGATCAGCAGCCAGAGCCTGGTGCGCTGTGACACAATATGCTAGAGGCACCCCGTCCACCAGGGCGCCATGCACAGCACCCCAGACAGCATTGGCAAATGGCTGGGGAAGAATGACCAGAAGACTGCAGGAGAATCCAGGCACAGGAGCAGGCAGCATCTGTGATGCAGTCATTGACTGCAGCCACTGCTTGACCTGCACACCCACCTCCGCAAGGGAGGACACCAGGGCCTCCACAAGGGGCAGGTCGTCCATCAGGAACGCTCCATAGCGCCCCTTCCTGGCGATGCGCTGGGGACAGCCCAGGTTGATGTCCACTGCATCACATCTATCCTGCACCAGCTTGGCTGCCTCCAGCAGGGTGGCGGGGCTGTTGGCACAGAACTGCACAAACAGCGGCCTGCAGCAGACAGCTGGTGGTGAGGGGTTCAGACCATTCCAGTAGCTGCACGCTGGGAATCTGCCTGCTGGTGAGCAGCCTGCAATGCAGGCACTACCTGGCAGCAAAATCCAGCTTCCAGACTTGCTGTGTGTAGCAGGTCGGGCAGCCTGACCAGGACATGTGTAGGACAGATGGCTCATATGAAGCCTTGGGCTCTGCATCCCCACGCCTTGCCTCTGCTAGCCAGCTCACCTGTCCTCCTTGCAGGTGGTGAAATGCTCATCCCTGTATTTGGCATTCTCCAGGAAGAGCCTGCTGTGCAGCATGGGCGTATAGGCTGCAGTGCTGCCGTACTTGCGGCACAGCATCCTGAAGGCCAGCTCGCTCTGCAGAAAGCAGGCTACAGCGTCCCAGTCTCAATATGCATTGCGGCTGCAGCTACAAGCCTGCCATGCTGCCGGCAGCCCATTGAAATTTGCTTGACATTGCAGACTCAGACACTAGACAGAGGTGGCACTTGGAGCAGCCAACTGTCTCACCTGGTCCACCATGGGTGCTACGTGAAATTTTGGGCTCCCAATGCTGCGCCAGAACTGCCAGGCTGCTGCTGCGTGGCTTCTGGCTGCATCCTGAGGGACAACCATTGTGCCAGAGGGCCTCTTGCCTGTCAGATGGCTGCGCTGGGAGGATGCAGCCTTGATGAGAGCAGCAGACTGTCTCCTGGCAGGACCTCTTAGCGAATGAGAGCAGGTCCTGCACAGCATGCGGCGCAAGCTCTGCCAGGCGAGCACACAAGAAGGAGAAGATGCAGGGCCGATATAAGAGGAGTAGCAGCAACAAAACTTGTTATAATTCAGGCCAACTAACGGCCAACCGCTTACTGCCAAACTTGCGAAGTCGCGATGGGTTCTACGATGATTGTCATGCAAGGGCTGTGGGGCGCACATCTTCAGAGAGCAGCAGAGCTCGGCGTGCCACCGCACACCTATCACGCAGCCAACGTCTTTACCCTAACACCGGCCGCGAAAAAATCCGTGCGAGACGCCGGGGGGAACCAGAAGGGCAAGGCGCTCAACAATCTCGTTCACCAGAGCCGCTACGTCGCATACGTGAATCCAGGCACCGGACACTACCGGCTGACCCAGGCTGGCATTGACTGGTGCCTGACAAACATCGCCGGCCATCCGGCACCAGCCCCTCCGGCACCAGCCCCTCAAAGCTCACTGCGATTGTTCACTACCGTTTGTGACGTGTCTGCGGTGGTTGCTGTCGCCGTCCTCATCTTTCTCGCAACGTCGGCTCAGCTTTCAGACTAGGAGGACTTGACGTTTTTGTGTCAAAGCACTTGCCATTCAATGCATCAAGATTGATTTACATGATGCCGCAGTCGCCAATACAGCACATTGTACATCGATGAGATATCTTCTTCTCTGCAATGCAATATCTCGTGCAGATGCTGTATGTCTCGATGAACTGCTGTGTCTGTTCAATAGACACATTGGAATGAACAACTGCATGGTTTGCAAACCTTGTCGCTGTGCAACTTGCATACTCTACTTCGGAGATATGAATTCATATCACAGTGATTGTAAGATGAGGTGTTATGCAAGAGCAGAAAAGGACGGAAGCTTTGCCAAGCAGGGCCCTGAATGAAGACGTCCAGCTTGGACCTACATGGTGCAACATATGCATGCAGCCAACAAGATCTTATTTGCCAGTTAACCAGACAGCATGGTGGACGAAAGCTTCCAGGTGCACACCCTGTCTGAGACACGACTCCAATGCACGCGCATTGGCCGTCAACGTCAGGGCGTGTCTGCCATCGCCCAGGCCAAACATGTCTTTTTGGGCGGGTGTGAGGCCTTGCAGATCGTTGACTCTGCTTTTGATGCTGGCAGGATCCACCACCTCCAGCTGCTGTCGCAGGTGCTGCCAACGTTGTTTTTCTGCAGGCCCACCGCACTGCTTCAGAAGCTTCTCAAGCTGCCTGGCTGTGCTGGCAGCTGCAATGCATGGTCGGCCAGCAATCTGGGCTTGCAGCACTGGCATCAGTGGCTCCTTCAGCTCAGCCTCCACGCAAGCCTGCAGCATGAAGGGCCTCAGGCATTCTCCTTGATGGCGTCTTGCTTGTGTATAGCCATGCGTGAAACATGGCCTGCAGCTTGCAGCCATCCTTGGCAGCGCCGAACGGCCAGGGTTGACTGCTAAACACATGTGACAACTCCTTTGACCCAGGAGCAGCGCACCTGCCAGTGCGATACTCTTACCGCCCACTGTTGGATGTCTGGGTGCGTGACATCTGAGTTGCAGACCTCAGAGACCATCGCACACAGGGTGGTGACATCCAGGTTGACAGCCACCGGCTCTGGTGGTGGGGCTGGCAGCATGCTCGCTGCAGGCACAAGTGTCAAGATTGACAGGATTGAGGATGGACTCATACCTGCCTGCTGCAGGTGCTCAGACTGCACCTGCATTTTGCACTACCTGAGCGTCTGGCTGCTGCCTGAGGCAGGCAACCTTGCGGCTGCTGCAGCACATCCAGCCTCACCATGCAGCGCGCCAGGTCCTGTCACATGGACACCAATGCCTGACAGCTCGTGGCAGACACTTTCAGCCACGCCGGAGGGGAAGTGGAACACAACGGCAGGTGCGCGCCATCGCCTGTGATTGCATGGTGCTGCCGCAACCTTCAGCCGCTGAAGAGCCTGCTGCTGGACCCCTACAGCCAAAGGTTGCATTTTGTCAGATTGAATCACACGAGAGTGGAGGGTGTCAGCTGCACCTGGGAGTGATGTGCTTACAAAAGAGGCATAGCAGAAGACATGTGCGAAGGCCCGCTTAGGAGGAGCAGCCAGTCCCCACCCTTGACGTGGCCAAAGCTGCCCAGCCACTGCGAGCTGCCCAGGTCAAATGGCTCAAGGCACTTCACCTCGATCCAGCAGCAGCCCTGCACATCAAGCAGCTGCAGCTAAGAGCGCGTGGGAGCAAGCGGTGGGCACATCAGCGTGAGGCAACGCAGGAGCGGTTGACCACGGATCTGCGTATGATACTGCTTGAGGGTTGCATGACAGCTGCAGCATTCCTACTGCAAGCTGCCAAGCGCATGCTGCACACCTGCTGTGCTACAATGTCAACTTCTGCTTCCTCTCCGGTGTTCACAAAGTGATTGAGGTGCTGCTGGGCTCCCCGGACATCTGAACTGCTGCAGCCTATCCTGCAGGCCAGGCATGGCTTTGCATGCATGGCAGGAGGACTGGCATTTAGTACTCCTGGAAGTCAAGCAGTGCTGCCTCACACCTGGTGCTATCCGGTCTGTGAAACGTCTGCCCAGTGCAATGACACCCGGCACCTGCTGGGCAGTCGCCAGCTCCCCCTGCAGGCCCCTCACGTTGTTGACTGCTCCACTGATGCGCACAATGCTGGCTGCTTCCCCTTGCTGAGCAAGCTGGTCTACAATCTCTGCTTCCTTTTGCATCCTCCTGAGCAGCCTCTTGGTCCCTGAGACATTGAGGGACTCTTCATCATACTGGGTCATCTTGATGATCAGAGCTTCAAGTGTTTGCTTCAGTGCTTGCACATCTGGCAGCATTTCGGGCCTTGAGCTTTGCAGCCTTGTTGGCAGGCAGAGTCTAGAATGCTGCAGTGGCCTGGAAGCCAGTCTGCCACGCATCACACTGCACTCGCATGAAAATCCAAGAAGGAAACCTTGCTGAAAGACAAAGACTGGGCTCCAGCCCTTTCTCTGGAAGGCCTGCATACAAAAGGACAACGTTGTCACTGCAGCTGTTCTCAGCTCCACTGGACGCTCTAACAGAGCTGTATGGCTTTCGATGGATTTTGAAGTATGGGATGAAGGAGAGCTAGACTTCTGGGTCCAGGCAGAGAGTCAGGGCACGAGAGTACGTTGTGGCAGACTAGGGGAGTCTGCTGGGGCACAGCACAGCGCGCCATCGGGCCACCCTGCTGTGCCTGCTGGAGCAGTCCAGGGCACACCATCGTCACAGCACAGCACGCAGCCACATGCCACTCCACTGGGGAGCCCTGCACAGGCTGCCAAGGCGAGGCATGCGGAGCATCGCATGGGGCAGGTCCCCAGAACGCCCCGCAGCCACAAGCGCACAGCCAGGGAGGCAGGGCTCAGACCCAGCCCCAACGCTGCTGCTTCATGTGAGCTGCATTCAGTCAATTTCAGACAACCAGCCCAGCAGGCAGCGCGCTCTGCCGCTGCCCAGGGCCCTGCCAGAGCCCTGACCCACCTGCCATGGTTGACTGGAGACCATCTTACGGCCGCCAATGCCACTGCTGCGTCACCACCCCCGCAGGCAACTTCCGAGTTGATCATGGAGCTCAGGCTGCCAGCCCAGGCACGCAGCTCACCCAAGCCTGCACAGCAGCCGCCCCAGCAGGCGGCAGACACACAGACTGCAACACAGGCCTGCACAGTCTCCAGGACGAGCCAGGCCAGGCCTGAGTCGCCACGACCAGCACCTGTGGCAACGCAGTCTGTTTCCCCAGCCTGGGCGGGCACTGAGCATGGATCCCTTCTGGGTCACAACAAAGCTGAGCCAACTTTTGCACTGCCTGTGGCAGATCAGCCTGCTGGAGCAGCAGGCCAGACTGCTGAGCTGGGTCCACATGTGCTCTCCGCATCACAGTCTGTCACCCCAGCATGCCCAGCTGAACCACCCCGCAAGTCGGACGAGGCCAGGGCCGAGCGGCGCAGGCAGCGCCAGGCGCTGCTGGAAGCAGCTCTGGAGGACATTGAGGACTTCGGTCTCAAGGCTGACCGCCTGCGGCGTCACCGCCCGCGTGGGCTGCGTGTGACTGACCTGGTGGCGGCAGTGTGGTGCCAGCAGCAGCTGGCCTACACACTCAGCCTCACAGTGCACCAGGTGGATGCATCAAATTGACACAACCTCTGCAGCTGCTGCACTGCTGTGTGTGGGGCCCCTGCCTCATTGTCAATGAGGTGGGGCCTGAGTGTGTTATCTGGATGCTTGAGCAGGTCGCCTGGCAGTGATTCAGGGGTCAATTCAATGGCTGTCCTGCTTCTGTCAATTGTGGGAAATGCAGGGCTGCTAGAGTGGCGCATGGGCCTGAGGCAGGCAGGACGGCACTTGAAGCTGCCTGATAACTTTCTCAAGCAATGGTGATGCTCAGTGCGGCATTTAGGTCGGCCTGCATGCCTGGACACTGAAGTGGCAGTACCGCACTCAAACCACCTCCAGCTGTGTGGCACTCATGTGCGGCACCTGCCTCTTCCCAAGTCACATTCCATCCCATGTATGGATGGCACTGTGTCACTATGACCTGCTCGATCCATTTGGGTAGGAGGACACCGCCACAGCCATACATCTGTCTCAGCATTACCTTCTGGTGCTGCCGCAGGAGCTGCTGGAGACCGCGGCCATGGCAGCTGGGACTGCAGTACACCAGGCGCTGGAGGCTGAAGTGTCTGAGGCAAGAACTGGGCCAGGGCAGTGGCTTGATTCAATTAGTTGTCACCTGTACAAGGCTTCTTTTCAGGGCTATTGCTGCCAGCACCGGCCGGGCTGATGTGTTGCCAGCGCATCTGTTGCGGGTTGGCCCTTCTAGCATCACTCAGGCGCTGGACTTCATGGCACAGCGCGGTCATGTCAGAGACGCCTGAAACCTCGCCATCTGTGATCTGGAATGTAGGTTCAGGACCTGCTGCCCTGCACACACACACACACACACACAAATTCTGCCCCTTGAAGGCATAGGGGTTGCTTCCCGACCACTGTTAGCGCGCAAAGCACGGTCTGCAAGACATGTTCACTATTCATGACCTTTTATGAGCAGACTGTAACCCCTGCTGCAGGCTGTTGAGCTGGAGACTCAGACTCGCGAGGATGCCTGGGGCCTGCGCTTTCTCAACGTGTTGAACTGCTTCAGGCAGCTGACTCAGCAGGGCCTCACACGTGAAATATTTCTATGGGGTCTCATTGAGGTGAGTTGGTGGACCTGGCCTACTGTGGCTTCCACTGTGTTGCCAGCCACCTTGATGGCACTTAAAGGTGCATGGCATATCTGCATTGGCAGTGGGCAGCGAGAGGGAAACCGGTTGTATCATGCAAGCTGTACTGAGCTGTGAGATGCACCCCATCCCTAGCCGTGATATGCGACGGGGGCCACCCACTCTTGCCCGTTGCCAGCCAAGCAACTGCATGGCTGTGAGTGTGACAGCTGAAGTGCCATGACAATTGAGTTGTAGAGGAGGGCAGCTCACTTCAAGGTCATGAACCCTGTGGCTGATAATTGGGCGCAACCTGCAACGGAGGCAAATTTACATCATCTTTGACCAAGCAAGTCTTGTGACCTGCTGTATCTGAAAGGCAGCCTCCACTAGTTTGAAGGCACATGTGCTCCCCCATGCCTGCACAGGAGGCAGGTGCGCAATATCTGCCACAGCTACAGTCTCTGAGATGCAGGACACAGATGTTTGGCAAACGCAAGGCTGACACACGGCGCTGGCCAATGCTGCAGGGCAGATGGGTGCACAGCATCTGCCATCAGCTGCAGATCACTTGCAATGGCAAAAGTTGGGGTATGCAGGACCCACATGCTCATGCCATGCAGTGAATGAGACATGGCGCTGGGCAGTTGCTGCAGGGGAGTTTCCCTGGGTGCATGAAACTTGGACTCAGCTGCAGCTCACACCCATTCTCATGATGCAGACTGTGAGCTGCAGGCCACACAAGCTTTGGCAGCACAGTGGCTGAACATGGCGGCACTTGCCATCAGCTGCTGCTCACAACCACGGGGTGATGCAACCATGACATGCAGGCCACACCAGCTTTGGCAGCACATGGTGCTGCCCAAGGCCTTCAGGGGAGGTGGGTGTGCCACGCTTGCGGCCAGTGGGATGCAGGGATGCACAAGCTCTGGCAACACAGTGGCTGACACACGGCCCTGGCCAATGTCTGCAGGGCAGGTGGGTGCGCGGCATCTGTGACCAGCTGCAGATCACCGACGGCGGCGAAGTGTTGGTTGTGGAGCACAAGACACGTCAACGCCCCTCCTTGCCCCGAGAGGAGCAGCAGGCCACTGCCAAGCTGCAGGTGGCTCCACAACTGCGTCATGCACATCCAGCCGCAGGGGGGTGCATTTGTGGCACTGCCTGCACGCCTATCTGCCTGCATCCCTCCCTGCCCCAACAGGAGCCGCAGGCCTCTGCTGAGGTGCAGGTGCCTGTGCATCTGCCCTGAGGCTGCTGGCGGTCCAGCGCTGCATCCAGGGCCAGAACTATCTAAAGCAGAACAGCACACCGCGGAGCTGCAGCTGCATGCGTGTCTGCCTTCTGCTGCAACTTGCTGCACTGCCAAGCCATGCATGCCTTGGTGTTGAGGACCTTGCTGTGGTTGCACCAGATGCAAGGCGCGTGCACATCCAAGTGGCTGTGCAGCATGGCTGTGCAAGGCTGCTGTGCTGGCCCTGCGCCCCACATGGCCAGCAGGTGTACCTGCTGTGCCTGTGAGCCCCTGACCTACCAAGCGCTGCTGTCCCAAGCTGTTGTCCCACCTGCACAAGCTCAGGGGCAGGCACTGAGTGTCTGCTCCTTTGCTGCTTGTAAGCAGTCCCAGCTGGCCGCCACCTACAGCCCACAGACCATGCCACTGACCCCCCTGCAGGAAGCCTGTGCAGCTCTGCCAAGTTGACAGCGATGCTTGCAGGCTCCAAGGCCTGCAGTGTATGCTCAGATTTGTTTTTGAAAGGGAATCATTTGGGGGGACACAGAATGAATGATTGTCAGTCCAGGTTCAAAATCAACAAACCAGTGCTGACTGCTGAGAGAACAGCTGATAGTCTGCTGGGTTAGATAGATACTGCTCCTCTCCTGGCCACCACCTGCAAGCCTCAGATTTTGCAGCATGCTTCAGCGGCAGAGCTGAGTGTGCTCGCTGTGCCTGCAGGCCATGATCTACCAGATGCTGCTCACCCAGCTGGCCACCACCTGCAGCCCCCAGGGCCTCCACGCGCTGTGCCGCTTCCTGCACCTGAAGCGCACCCGCAAGCTGTCACCGCTGCTGGTGGATGCGCTGAACGACATGGGGCTGCAAGCTCCCCCCTCAGGGCTCAGCCTGTTGACCCTTGGGCGCTTTGTGAGGGAGGCTGCTGCAGGTGAGATGTCAGTGCTCAGTGGCAATCCAAGGGGTTGCAGGCTGTCCCTTGGGGTGTAGTAGCCTTCCATGGTCCTGTCTTGTGAGAAAGGCAGCTGCCAATGAGCGAGTTCTCAGAGCTCCCAGTCCCTGCACCTGGTGAGGTTGCAGAACTGCAAGGAGAGGGTCGTCTGCTGTCTTTGCAGCATTTGTGAGGAAGTGCTGGGCTAGTGGGCCTGATCGTCGTGCTCGCCTGCTCCTGTTCCGCTGTGCTTGTCAGCAACAGTATTTCCAGTGAGCCTTGTGCCCTGCTGGTCATCCGTGAGTTGCCCACAAGGACTACGAGTACTACGAACATGAACCCCTCTCATGCGCTTACTTGAGTTGGGCCTGCCTGCAGGCCTGCCAACGTGCAGCAGCAGCCCTGAGGTGCGCTACGTCTGGGCAGCTGAGAAAGCTGAGGATAGGTGGCCGCTTGGCGCACCAGTTGCAGCTCACTATGATGTTGATTTTGTAAGAGCTCAGTGTCGAGGGGCCATGGCCTTCCTGGCCGGTCATTTCTCTCCTGTCACCACAACGCATGCCTGGAAGTGTGGTTACTGCATTTTCAGAGGCAAGTGCCCTGCAGCAGCTCCTGTTGAGGCTTAAGACTTGAAACCCTTTTGAACCCCTCCCCGCATGCTGCAGCCAGTCCAGCGTTGTCCCCTTCTCAGTTGAAGCAGCTCACATTGCCTTGCAACTGGGGCATCTGTATTATGTATACCTGTAGAGGTGGATGCCTCACGAACTTGGGAGACTATTGCCTGCACATGAGCTGCACAAGCCTCTGAAGTGAAGCTATAAGCACTTGTTCTCCCCTCAGTTTGGTCTGTGCTGTGACATTTGCATGTGATCTTTAGCCCTGTTTCATGTGAACACAGACTTTATTCACATGAGACTATACAACCAGCAGTGTATGCAACTAGCTTGCACCACAGGCTAGTTGCACACTGCTGGCTATTGATGTAGACTGCTCCTGTCTGTTTGGGGCTGAGGCCCTGTTGCAAGCATGTCATGCAGCCAACTAATGGACAATGGAAACTGGCTTTAGTGAATATGCTGTCCAAATTTCAGGTGCCACACCCGCTGACCAACTTGGTGCATTATTCTGGCATGTCGTCACAAGCTTGTATGTGTGACCAGGGCTGCAGTGACACAGTGTCTGCACCAGAGCTGATGGAGTGCCATTATGGGTTGGCAGCCTTTATCATGTCAATTGGTCAAGCCTGTCTGGTACATGCCCTGCCTCCTTGCCAACGCCGGTCAGGCACAGGGTAGCTGCACCGGCCAGTGCACCAGCAGATGCCTGCCTTCTGCCTCTGAGCCTGCTGGTGTGCGCAGCAGCAGGAGAAGCTATGTCTGTCAGCTTGCGCTGCTGGTCCTAGGGTCAGCTGGCCCTGTGGGCTGGCTTGCTGGTGGCAACTTTGCAGGGCTTGACCAGCATTTGCACTGCTGCTGGCACTGAGGCCAAGGCTGGGATGCGGGCTGGTCAGTGCCAGCCTCACAGTGGCAGGGCATCGGCCTGCTGACATCGCTGACCCTCTGGCGGTGGAGCCACGCTGCTTGCCGCCACCCTGAGCCCGGCGACCTGCAGGGTTGCCTGGCGGCAGGGCCTGCCAGTCTGGGCTGTGGCAGCAGACAGGTCACGTCCGGCACTGTCTGCTGGTGCTGCAGGGGCGAAGTGCCGGCAGCAGGGCAAAGGACCCTGGTGTTGCCTGCTGCTGAGGGACGCCTGTGCTTGCAGCAGGGCACTTACCTGCAGGGGACACAGCATGCTCAATAACAAAGCCGACTGCGATGCAAACCAGTCCAGGTGCACCCAGAGTTGGGGCCCTGTTACACTCAAAATGAACCCTGGGCTTGCCATGCTCCTCTTGCCGGTCTGGTACATGCCCTGCCTCCTTGCCAACGCCGGTCAGGCACAGGGTAGCTGCACCGGCCAGTGCACCAGCAGATGCCTGCCTTCTGCCTCTGAGCCTGCTGGTGTGCGCAGCAGCAGGAGAAGCTATGTCTGTCAGCTTGCGCTGCTGGTCCTAGGGTCAGCTGGCCCTGTGGGCTGGCTTGCTGGTGGCAACTTTGCAGGGCTTGACCAGCATTTGCACTGCTGCTGGCACTGAGGCCAAGGCTGGGATGCGGGCTGGTCAGTGCCAGCCTCACAGTGGCAGGGCATCGGCCTGCTGACATCGCTGACCCTCTGGCGGTGGAGCCACGCTGCTTGCCGCCACCCTGAGCCCGGCGACCTGCAGGGTTGCCTGGCGGCAGGGCCTGCCAGTCTGGGCTGTGGCAGCAGACAGGTCACGTCCGGCACTGTCTGCTGGTGCTGCAGGGGCGAAGTGCCGGCAGCAGGGCAAAGGACCCTGGTGTTGCCTGCTGCTGAGGGACGCCTGTGCTTGCAGCAGGGCACTTACCTGCAGGGGACACAGCATGCTCAATAACAAAGCCGACTGCGATGCAAACCAGTCCAGGTGCACCCAGAGTTGGGGCCCTGTTACACTCAAAATGAACCCTGGGCTTGCCATGCTCCTCTTGCAGAACTCAGGGCTCAGGTGGTGGGGGTTACAACCACCCGACTCTGGCTTTGAGCAATCATCATTCAAATTCACCCTGGAACAAAGTCCTGTGCAGCTGCAGAGGGCAATGCAGACCTGCCCCCAGGTTCTAGCAGGTGTTGGAACTCAGTCACTCACCAGGCACTGCCCTTCTGGACGCCCTTGAGCTCCTCCAGGCTCAGCAGGCCCAGGCGCCGCCAGAGATGCTGACCAGCTGACATCTGAGTGAAGCGCTGCACAGTGAGCAGACCCCTGGTCTCCTCCTTGGGCAGCTGTTCCAAGGAGCCCAGTCCAGCCTGGTCGCCTGCAGCAGCGCTGTTCCCTACCAAACTGCGCAGGTCAGGTCCCCAGTGCCTGCTTGTTGGCCTCTGGGACTGGCGGGAACTGGACGTTTGTAGTGTGCCAGGTGTGGTGGGTGACCACCCTGGCAGCCTCCAGGGGCAGGGCAGCAGCAGGTGTCAGCGACTGTTGGGCTGTGACGGATAGGAAGGAGGTGCACGGCTGAAGGGGTGCACGGCTGGTGATCGTGGGTTTGGGCCTTCTGCAGGTGCAGGGCAGTACAGATGTCAGCCGAGTTGACGCTTTTGAGCTGAAGGTTCTTGAGCCTGCCTGTGAGGCAGGACAGACAGAGGCCTGGACACACAAGCGGTAGTAGGCAAGCCAGCTTGCCCTCCTTGCAGTTGAAGGGAAGCAGAAGAGCAACACTACAAGAGGGATGAGCGGCATTGTGAGGGCATGGGCGTGCTGGGCATGCCCTCTGTTCGTTCAAGCTGAGGCCTGGTTGAATCAGGCAGCCCTGCAAGGCAGCTCACCTCATCGGTGGGCTTTCGGGGTGAGAGCAGCTACCGGCGCCTCTGGCAGCTGCGGCAGCATCTGCTGGCTGCACTAGCTGCAGCTGACCTGGTCCAATGGCGGGCGCTGAGCACGCCGTGACCCTCTGCAGCAGCAAACTTCTCTGCATCTGTCAGCCTGCACTGCTGACCCTGTGTGGGAGCATGTGCCGCTGGTTGGCTGTCGCCAGCCTTGCGGGAGCGGGTGGTAATGGGCTGCGGCGGGCCTTGGGGTCGGGGGTCAGCTGCAGGCCTGCTGGCGCCTATTTTGTGTGAGTCCACTCTGGTCCGCTTGCGCTGCTCCTGGCCATGAGGGCAAGCGCAGGGCTGAGCGGCAGGCTTGCTAGTGCCAGCCTTGCGGGGGCCATGCGTGGGCTTGCTGACACCGCTTCCCGTGGTGCGCAGCCTGGTGGCGGGTGAGCCATGCTTCTTGGTGCCACCCTGACCCTTGGCAGGCTGCAACGCAGGCTTGACTGTGTGGCAGCCGGGCCTGCATGCCTGGGCTGGGGCAGAAGACGGGCCAATCACACCTGCAGCCTGGGTGGGGACGGCTTGCTGCTGCTGCAGGGGCTGGGGCGCTGGTGGCGGAGCAACACACCCCGGCATGGCCTGCTGCAAAGGGACAGCTGTGCTGGCCGCAGTGGTGTTGCCTGTAGGGCACACAGTGCACTTGTTCAGAGAATTCAAGCTCAGGTTTAAATGTCAGGCAGAGTGTGCTGGCTTGAGTAGGCATGAGAATGCCTGCGGCTGAATGAGAGCAAAATGGGTGCCCTGCACAGATCGGAAGCAGGTCAAAGCCCTACAGGATCTGTGTCAAAGCTGACAAGAGCACCCTGCACAAGTCAGCAACCATAAGTAGTCACAGCCCCCTGACCCCCAGCAGTGTGTGGGGCTGCAGCATTAGGCAGAGCAGACCGCATCGTGCAATGCCCGCATAGCAGGGTGCCACTGGCACTCTCAAGCACACCTGTCTGGCCCCTCCAGGTGGAGCCTGCTGCTCGTGGCCCCCTGCTGGCAGCACCTTGTTGGGAAGCCGCTGCAGCCCCCCGCCTCTGGCGCCAGCTGTTGGCACTTGCCTTCTGAGCCGGCGGGGCCTCAACAGATGCGCCACGCCCTGCCGCCTGCGGTGCTGCTGTGCCCGCACCAGCTTGCTGCACGCAGGGTTTATGTCCACATCAGGGGACTGGGAGAACAGGCTTAGTGTTTGTTTGACTTGATGGACTCTTTGCTGCCGGCATGACTGTGCCTGCTGGTGTGCTGAAAGCAGTGGCCAAAAGTGCCTGTCAAGTAGGCTGCCTCTGGATCCAGGTGCAGACAGGCAGTTAACAGCAGCATGTAGACCTCAGCACAACACCTTGCCACACACAAAGCCACTGCAACCCCATGTCTGGTGGCGGTGAGCAGCCTGGGCAGGCTGCCAAATCTACGACACGGACCGAACCACTGAAGCACACACCTGCTGCAGGGTGGCCACCTGCTGCAGGCCGGCTGCATGCTGTTGAGGCAGCGGGGCCTGAGCGTCCTGGACAACCGGCATGTGGTGGGCAGCTGCAGCCTGGTGTGGGATGGGGCCGGCCTGGGGGGCCAGCACCTGAGGTGCAGCCATGGGCGGCGCATTGCACCAGCCACCCTTTGGCCTGCAGCAGGCAACCAGCCACCGTAACATCCAGGATACATGCAATAGCCCAACAAAGCTAGCTTGAGCCCTGAGCTCATCAAGAGGGAGCTCAGCGCTCCCGGGTTTAGCCCAAGGTGGATCACGCCCCTAATCTGGATGTAACCAGGCCCAATTTCAGGCAACTGACCTCAACAGGAGCATTTGCACCAATCTCTGATGCAGGTCTAAATGCCTTGTGGTGCAGCCTGACTATGGTGGCCATGCTAGCTTGAGGCGTGACTGCTTGACACATTGGCAGAAAGGGAGTGCAGTCACTTGCAGGCACAAAGTACAGTGGAGCAACTTGTGGCAGCTTGTGCAGCAGGCACATGGCAGGCTCACTCCAGCAAATTGAAGTGGCCTGCTCCAACATGGGACAGCCATATGTCCCTCGTGCCCTCGCCATTCTGGGGGGTGACCCTGCAGTGGTCAGGGGCTCTACTTTGGGCTATCAAATGCACAGTGCTGTTGCGTGCCTCGCTGCGCCCGGACTTGGAGAGCATGGCTGCTGCATGCTCAGCTGAGAGCACATGATAAGCTTGGGAGGCTGAGGCTTACGCAATCAGTGGGAGCTTATCAGGACATAAGCAGCTGCAGGAGACTCAGCTTCAGTGCCAGATGGACAAAAGTTTCAGGCCAAGGCGCTAGGCACTCACTTGAAACACATGCCCCAGCCGACGGCGTCCGTCACAAGGTAGAAATTGATCTTGAGGGCGTCTGCCAGTGCCACCTGCAAAGAGATGCAGCTACATTAGGTCAGGGGTGCAAGGAGTGAGTACCTCATACGCTCAGTGCAGTGTGAGGACAGGGCACAGGCCTGCTTGAGAAACCAAGTGCACTCAAGTAAGCTTGCCGTGCAGTGAATTGGAAGTGCATTGCAATGTGAGACAAAGCATAGGCCTGATGACAAAGCCGCAGCCTCTTTGCAGGTCAGTGCAGGACACGGCGTCAAAGGCTGCACAGGGCAGATGCCTGCTTCAGAACCACAAGCTTGACAGGTGCAGAAGGCAGGCCAGTGCTGCGCAGCACAGAATGAGTGCGTGAGCGTTGGGGCGCAGTGCAGGCCATGATACTGGATGTAAAGCCACCTCCATCACACAGTGCAGTGGAGGACTGAACAGTATGTGCAGGGCTGTACACAAAGAAGTCAACCCCACAAGCGTCACAGGCAGACTTTGCTTGAGTGTAAGCATCCTAGCCCCATACTTAAGTGCAGGTCACAAGAAGGAACTCACCAGTACGAGGTGCTCAGCCCACTGGTGTCGTGTCTGCTTGCAAAGGTCCCCAAGGTAGTTGAGCAGGCCAGAGTTGCCCTCCTGACCGCAGCAGGGGTAGAGGTCCATGTCGAGCCCGAGCTTTCCCGCTGCCACATACTCCAGCTCCCTGCAGGTGGCAGGCATGTTGCATGTCAAGTATCTGTTGCAGGGGGATAGGAACTGTGAAGGCAGCGCTTTTGACCTTCACATAGACTCGCATTCTACAGACAGCCCTCGTCTTCACTGTTTCAAGAGGCACCCATGCCGATCTCAGCAAAAAAGCTGTGGAAAAGAAAGCAGTTCTGCCCTGTCGTACAAGCTGTCCCTTCCTGCAGGCAGGCAGGCACGGTTGCATCAGTGCACATGATGATACGCAGCCATCATCAGAACAGGTCAGCTAACAAGAGGCTCTTCAGGCTCCCTGTGATCAGCTGTGTGGCGACTCCCCAGCTCAAGAGCCAACCCCAGGTTGCCTGGTTCCAGCGTGACCCAGGCAACACACTGCAGGCCACCAGGCCTCAATGCTATAAAGCCTTTGTTGGCACAGATGCAGTTGTGGAGGTCAACTTGAGGTGCAATCTCCTGCTGCAAGGGGGCGGTCTGCTTGAAGCAGGAGGCCGGCATCTCCTGCAGCAGATGCAGTTCTGCCAGTTGATCAACACAGCTTGGACGCACTGCAGCAGGCACTGCAAGCAATGTTGACACAAGCCTGACCATGGCCCTGCATCTCTCAGTTCCCCCTTTACCTTCTCTGAGCACATTGTCCAGGCCGCCTGCTCAGTACAGCATGCATGGCTTGCTGCAGGCGCTGCAACAAAGCATTGTACTGTGCCTGCGCTGGCTGTTGCGCAGCTGGCAAACAGAATCTGACGAGCTGCCCGGCATGGCTTGTGTGTGAGGCACTGCAGGCACAGCTGATGAGTTGCCCAGCAAGACACGTCTGTCTCACTGCAGGTATACCAGATCTCAACATCTGTGTGCTAAGCTCAGCTCTCATCTTAGTACTCACCCACCCCCCATGCTGCTGTGGTCATAAGCCCTATTTGCTGCAGCCAGGCGCAGATTGGCTTCCAGGTGTGTTGTGCCTGTCAGCTCCATGGACGCAGAGGTGAACTGCAGGCATAGAATGGTTACATAGACACCAGGGGAAAGGTGAGCAAGACTTCACCTGTATTTTGAGGTCAACATCAGGTTCAAGTGGGCACATGTGGGATGACAGAGCACTACTGAAGGCGCCAGGGTCACCAATGCCAGTTGCAGGCACACTCTTGTAACTGCGCAAATGTGAAAAAGACAGGCAATGCTCTGCTTGCACTCCACGACCTTGCACACAATGCCAGGAATGCCCAGGTGTCTTACCCTGGACAGGGTATGTATGAGAGCACCCTTAGGGCCATGTAGGTGACCAGCAGGCAGACTGAGCAGCCCTGGGCAGGTGAGAATGCTGCTGATAGCTCTAAGGCCATAGGAGTGAAGTGCACATGCAATGAGCTTGACTGAGTAGAATAGAGTGCTGGCCTGCAGCAAAGCGGGGCCTGGACCTAAGGAGCAGCCAGGCCAAGGCCTGAAGGGCTGCAGAGCTCCCACTGCACAGCTCTCTGTTTGCATGAGGCACCTACAGGACTGCACTGGCTTGCAAACCCTGCTGTGATTACAGATTGGTGTCACACAGACCAATGCCTGTAGAGCACCTGACATGTGGTGCAGTGGCATCTGTTGCAAGTGGCAAGGTTAGCTGGGGCAGGGCAGCATGGCGCAACAGACACAGTAACCACTGTAGGTGACTCACAAGGCATTTGCCATCACTCGGCCACCTGCCTTTCCTGCAGGCCTATCTGGTTGAGCCGCCAGCTGAGGCGACTTTTGGCACTGGAAGTGGCCACAGCCTGCGGGCTGCTTGACTCCTGGGCAATGGCCTGCTCAGCAATGGGGAGGCGGCTCGCCCAGTAGGCTGCACGGGCTCTGCCGGCAGCAGTGCTGGCCATGCTGGCTACCCTGTTGCGGAGGCGGGCATACAGTGTCTTCTTCTCTGCTTCCGGCAGGGGTTGGAAGGAGGCAGAGGACCGCAAGGAAGCGCAGCGCACTGTTCGTGCCCTTTTGAAGTCCTGCAGAGGCAGGATAGCAGCAGACATCAGCTGAGCTCAAACTGCCGCCTGCCAGCACAGCACATGGATGGTGTTCAGGTGGGGCAGGCCGCGACTGGTGGGGCTGACAAGCCTCTTGGCGGCCTAAGGCGGGAGGACAGCAATTGCGTGTCACTGAAGTCAAGGCGCTCCGTGATGAAAGGTTTTCCCGCAGGCGGAGCATGATGGCTCCGGACTATGGCAGGCAGGCCTTCTCCTGCTGCAGGTTCAGAGCAGCAGCAGGTGTCAGCTGGGGATGAGTAGCTTGTAAGAGCATGCTGCCGCTGGCAGGTATCTCGGCCATCTGGAGATGCAGGGCAGCACTGGACGTCAGCTGGGAATGAGATTGTGCATGCAGCCGATGAGCGGTGGGCTTGGCCTTCTGCAGATGCAGAACAGCAGCAGGTATCAATCGAGACTGATCAGCTTCCTGTTCAAGTGCTGCTGATGACCAGCAGCCTGGTTGTGGGCCAAGGGAGATAGAGCTTGGGCTGTGTGGCACCTTGGCATGGCACTGTACAGGCTTGCCACTGTGGAATGCATGGCTCTGTGGCCTTCAGGTGCAACACTTGCTGCCTTGGCCCCCATTTGTATCTCCTGCAGGCAGAATGACAATGGGCCTGTCTCAGGGCATGACAGCCTCTCATGCAGGTCTTGTGCTTGACCAGCAGGCCAGCTGCAGTAGGCAGCCAGTGAAAGCATGCATGGCACAGTTTTTGCGTATGCGCTCAGCTGTCATGAGGCCCACAGAATTTAGGGCTTTCCTGCTTCTGCACAGAATGCTTTGCTTGCTGTGCTGAGTTCGAAAGGTGGCAAAGGGCAGCTCAAGCCATCAGAAGTCCAATCTGTCCCTCAGCAGTGGTGCCACTGCTGCATGGCATGCATGAGTAAGGGTGAGAAGCCAAAGCACACAAGCATCTCTGGCCATGTCAGCAATGAACACTCACCTGTTAACAGTGCCAGCTGCTGCAGCTGAGTACTAATGCAATGTTGTCCACAGCACATCTGTACAGATGAATCTAGGATGCATGTCAGCTTCCACATGACTGACCACTAGCTAGCATTGATGCAATATGGTCACCTCCTCTGCCATGTTGCTTGCACACACATTGACGCTATGGACTGACCTCATCCGATCAGGTGCACGTGCTCACCTTCGCCCCTGCACCAGCGTCTCCTAAAGTACTGGTGGTTGCGTTGTCAGCAGAGCTATCGTCCCGCTGCCGCTTGTGAGCACCTCTGGTACCAGACCTGATGGATGGCATGGCGCGCTTCAGTCCTGCAGAGAGCAGCCAACCTTACAAGTGCAGTGCTCAAACTGTACATGTATGTGCTGTTGTGCTAGCATGTCATGCGTCAGCACTTTTGCGACCCATGCAAACCACCAGACATGCTCAGGAGTCCCCCAAACCTGCTGAAGCTCAGTGCTAGTCCCAGCCTCCACAGTGCTACAGGTGTCGAAGCATCTGTCGCATTGCGGCCGCGACAGGCCTTTGCACTCCTGCGGTACCGGTTGCGTGATGCCAAGAAAACTCAAGAGGTCTGAACGCCATGCCACATGCCTGTCGGGCTGGATTGTGATGATCACCTGCAGCTGGGCCACAAGACTGCCTGCAAGGTGCTGACGGGCTTCTGCAGGCTGGCTAGGGGGCCTTGGAGGCTCTAACCCACGAGGACTTCGGCAAGTCACACCGTGTGTAGCTGGCGGCAGCGAGGCTGATGATTGCTATAGCAGGCCTGCGATGGTCTCAAGGGGGCAGGCAGGGCGGCTGGGCACGGCAGAGCGAGCTTGCAGACAAAGGGAAATGTTGAAATTTGTCAAAGTCGCGAACAAGCCTGCTTGCAATAACATCGGACCCGTGCTGAGCCTTGGAATACCCCTGATTAGCCCCAGCCAAGGAGAGATCTTCCTCAAGACACCATCATGGGTGCAAAGCCAGGGCACCATGCCACTCGACGGCCCCTCCCTGAGCACAGAGCGCCATCAGGTGGGCTCCCTGCCGGATACAGGAAGGTCACAAGGCAGTGTGCTGTGAGCTGATGGCACTGCTGACAACAAGGCTGATGTACCGCCTGGTCAAGATTGCCAACTAGTTGCTCTATGTCCTACAATTTGGTTGGACTGCCCTTGTAGTTCACCAAACACAGTCGCCAGTACAGTGCAGTTGGCTTGAGCATGCTTGCAAGATGCTTACAATCTTGTGGGACACTGCTGGCAACCCCTGGGGGATGTACCACCACATGTCCACGTCGATTGACTTGCAAGGGTATCTTGCATTGATGTTGCATTTTCTAAAGTTTGAAGCATATTTGCGTCGGCTGACATGCTCAACACCTGCACGTGCACAGCTGTGCATGGTTCACAGCTGCTGAGCTGTGCACGCCATCATTTCCAGATCAAGCTTGTGGTCTGATATAAACCTTGCATTCTAAAGTGACCATGTTTTCACCGTTGAAAGTGCTAAGCAACTTGTGATAGGGATGCAGGTGTGCTGAGGAAGCCTTCCCGCAAGCGCAATGTCGGCATGACCACAGCTGGCGGACCCAGCGCCCCAGCCCAGACAGCTGCACCAGCTGCAGCCAAAGGTGTCACCACGCCAGCAAAAGCCCCAGCAGGTCGCACCCACTGCCAGGGAGCAGAGGCATGCTGAGCGCAATGCTGTGAGGGAGCAGATGGCCTCTCAGGGAGGTTTTAGGATGGAGAGCGTCTGCAAATGTGCTCAACCTTGTGACAGCAGCATTGCACAACACAGCCCTGACTGGCACAATGAGAGCCTCTCTATTTGCCAGACCAGCCCGCAGCACCTTGCTGGCATACACACATTGGGCACCAAAAACTGGGAAACATATGCGTGGCGGAGCTCCTTGTTGGGGCCAGCAATATTGCCAGCATCAATGGCCAGCATTAATGGCTTGTCTGCCTACCACCACATGACATAAGCAGCCAAGAAGATAAACATGCACAGCCCTGACAACTCTTTGATCTGATCTACATGCCAGGAGTGAGATGCTGACTGTTCCTTGGTGCTCCTTGCAGGAGGATCCCAAAAAGAAGGTACCAGTGCGTGGGCCCCCAAGCAACCCTCCAAGGCCTGAGCATGGAGCAGGTGCTCATCCTGGCTCAGCTGAGCTGGCTGCCAGCATTGGAGCAGCCCTGGAGCCGCGCAGCAGTGTGAGTTCAGTTGGCTCCAGTAGCTCCGCAGCAGGTACAACCATTTTGCTGCATTGTGCAAAGCAAGTCGCGTAACCACGAGGAGTCATGCTTTTTATTGGTCTTTTGCAACCTTCCTGTGGGCTGGAGTCAGACACAACATTGCTGTGCATAGACAAAAATTCTGCCGCTGCCACCATCAAAGGCGTGCTGCTTGCAGGCAACATCGATGCTAATATCAGGCCCCGCTGTTGCCACAGGCTGTGCTCAATGCTTGCTCACCTCCTGTAGGCCACTTCCAGATGAAGCATTGCTCTGCAGGGGCACAAGGAAACTCTCATCCTGCGTAGTCATTTTGCCATTGTCCTGCAGGCCAGTGCCAGGCAGGACGTTCCTTGCCAAGGGTACAGGTACACCTGCTTGCTGCCACAGGCTGTGCCCACGTGTTCCTCTTTTCCTGCAGGCCCATCCCAGGCTAGCGCCGTGTCAGTGGGCCGCAGTGGCAAGCAGGCGGCAGTGGGGCACTTGTGCACCCGCATGGGCCAGCAGCAGCCTGCTGGCAAGATCCAGGGGGCTGCCCGACCTGCCGCAGAGAAGGTGCTTGAGGCTACTGGAAGCCGCGGCAGCCCAGCTGTGCTCCTCACCTCAGCTGGCGGCAGGCAGCGTATGGACACAGGTGAGCAGCAGCTGCAGTCCAGCTTCACAGCCCTGAAGTGCACTGGGTCTGGGCCGGGCATGGGACCTTGGCAATAGCAGCTGCTGGGTGACAGGCCCTTCACACAATACATGGCAGCCTGCTTGCAATGCTGGAGGCGCTATCTGGTCAGTTGCTGCCATTATAACAAGATGGCACCTCTGACCGCTGGCTTGTTTAGCCGTATGCGCAACATGTTTTGATCTCTTGGCAGGCATGTATGCACTCATGGGCTGCTGGCTCCTTGCTGCAGGTGCACAGGTTGGGACCCATGCTGAAGGTGGGGAGTCATCGGCGGGCCCTGCGCACCTCCTCGAGACCTGCCATGGCGCGGCACAGAAGACAGCTCGCCCCAGAACAGCGGCTGTGTCAGCTTCAGCCCTAGTGCCTGCCGGCCCTGCCCCTGCTAAAGCGCAGCCCACCATAGGTGGGCCTGCAATAGCAATCTGCATTGGTGAGGCAATATGGGCAGGCAAGCATGCATGCTGATGGGGGTGAGGTGAGTCTGCTTGGCAACCTCTCAGAACCATTGTCAGCTCTGGCAGGTATCTCACTGGTGCCTGGCGCTCTTACATGAACTCGTCTTTGTGGGCTGGGGCCTGTGTAGAGGCTTGGCAGAGCATCCAGCAGCAGACCAGGCTCTGGCATGGGAAGCTAATTTGTGTGAATGCATGTGCTGCATTCAACACTTCACCCAGTGCAGGCTCCTGTGCGGCGCCTTGCTGGCAGGCATCCACAAAACTGTACTCAGCGCTCAGCATGGTGCATTAGCATGACCAGGAAGCATGTTAGGCAGCACTTACAGTGCTCAAGATGCTGTGTGTACCATGCCAGGCCGACCTGCTGTGCTTGATCCAGGAGGTGCTCAGGTTGCCGATACCCAGTGGGCCTGTGATCCTGCAGGGTAGGCATGTGGTGTCAGATGGCAGTTCACAGTTATGGCTTGCATGCTGGTATGCTCTGCTGCCCAGGCTCTGTTTGTGCTCATGTGCGCCAGGCCTGCACAGCTGTGCACTAAGCCCGACTGATTGCCACCACTGTGCTGCAGAGGAGAGCCTGATCATGCAACTCCTGAGCTGACTGTAGACTTGACAAGCTTGCTTGACGATGTGCACAGCCGCTGCGCTGCCTGCAAATGGCAGAGGCTGTCGGCCCCCATGCTGGCTCTGGATCCTGCTGCTGCAGGCATCCAGCCTGTGTTGTATGAGGGGGTGCAATGTCTTGCAAGTTTCTGGCTTTTGCTTTGCCTGGCAGTCATCATGCCTGTTGCCAGCTGAAGCTGTAATTTCCCCCAGCCAGGTCTTGCACCAACTCTCTCTCCATCTGGTGCAGGCCTGCATGACCTGCAGCCCCAGCAGCCTGCGCCAAGCCATGTATTGTGATACATCCACCAGATCTTGACTACTCTCTCCCTCTGTTGCAGGCCTGGCCGGCAACAATGCCCCTGCAGCGAGCTGGTCTTTTGCCTGTCCAAGTCGGACAACCCAAGGTGGTGCTGAGCAGCAGCAGCAGCAGCGCCACATTGCTGCTGCTGCTCAGCATGCCGCCAGGCGTGCTAAAGCGCCTGCGGCCCGCGCCCATCCACGTGCCCTCAAGTCCCACGCCAAGCCGCCAACTGCCGATGCGCCCTCAGGCGCCCAGGCCGCTGCCAAGCAGCAGCAGCAGCCCCAGACTGCTGCTGGGGCTGCTGCTGCTGAGGCTGCCGCAAGCTAGGCTGCCGGCCCCGCCTGCATGATGACTCGCAGGGCAAAAGCCGCGCTGGTTGCTGGTGCCTCAGGCTCAGCGGCCCCTACCAAGAAGCCTGCCCACTCAGGTGAGTGCCAGCTTTACACTTTGAGGCATTGGGCTGCATGTCTGCACTGATTGCGTGCTCCTGCAGGGCGTACCTACAGGAGTACCTGTCAGAGTCTCATGCTGGCCTGCATATGGCCACCAGTCCTGTGTATCTCAGGCATCTGCGCAGACCCATCCCCTGAATGTCCTTGCAAACTGCCAGGAGCTGCGTGCCAGCAATCTCAGCCCTTCCATTGCGCTTGGTCAGCCTAGCCGACTACTGCTCAGCCTGCTTAAGGCCTGGGGATGACTACTTTTGCAAATTTTGAGCTGACAAGCTGCACCAGAAATGCTGTATAACACACTGCTGGTTTCAGCCTTCCTGTGACAACAGCACCTGGGGCAGGCCTGGAAGGTGTTGACAAGGCTGCACCAGCTGGCGCTTCAGCCTCCGCCGGTGCAGGACAATGGAGGTGCGTCGTGGCACAGACACTTGATGCAGGCATTGCCCATGGCGCTCCAGCCCCTGCGGAGCAGCAGCAGCAGCCTGCTGCCAGCAAAGCCGCCGGCGCCAGCGCCAGCGCCAAGGTCCGAGCTGCCAAGAGCAAAGCTCCAGCTGGCGCAGACCTGGCTGGCCCCTGTACCGAGAAGCTCCTTTCTGCACCAGGTGGGTGGTGGAGTGAGCGGTTGTTCTGCCCTCACTTAGGGGTGTGCAGTTCTAGGTCTTGAGTGAGAGCAGCACACAGCGAGTGCTACCGTGTCAATGAAAGTGTTGACTGCAGGCTTGAAATTTGAGCAGCAGGACTGTGCATGTCAGCTCTGCCTTGCCTTTCCTGCCTTGCCTTGCTGTAACCCCCGGGAACAAGGTAGAGAGCTGTGCATGCCTGACAGCAGACATCTCAGCCCGTGTAGGTGCCCCTGCACATCCAGAAAATCTTCTGCCTCATCTAGTTGGCAATGCAGCACTCTGCATGCTCGGACCTGTCATGGGCGCCTCAGACACACTGCTGATCTGTGTCTATCTTTGGCATTACGAGGTGGGCGCAGGCAGTGTACAGGCCTCATGCAGGAATCGTGCCGAGAACTCACCCATCCGGGCAGATCCTGAGCAAAGCTGCCTGCTTCTGCCAAGATCTGGTCATATCAACCCTCGCCTCTTCTGCAGTTGAGCCGAGGAATGAGGAGCCTGCCTCTTAAGAGTCCACAATGGCGTTATCAACTTATAGCCCATCTGATATCAATGCTGATGGTTGACTGAGGTGCCGCATGATCCATAATTTGAATCCTAACTCAGTTTGCAAAAAGATGTTACAGATTGAGCCAGCAGTGGGGAGCTTGATTGCAGTAGGGGAGGTCAAGGGTTTCAAGGTGATGTAGGGCTGTGAGTCTTTGCTGGATGGGTGGAGCACTCTATTAGACATACAAAAGACAGTGCTCAATCTAGCACAAGTGCCCATACAGGCACAGAGCATTCAGCCAAGACCTTGCAGCTTCGGCTTGAGCATGGCCAGGCAGGCCTGGTCTGCTGCTGCATACAGCGGAAGGTCGCTGTCAGGCCACACGTCTCGGAAGGTGTCTGGCCGGCTCAGGATGCCCAGGCACGCAGACCCCAGCAGCTCGGTCCTCCACGTCTCTGGAGGCGCCACATCAGGGCCGCACGCCTTAGCCAGCCATGCATTGTACGTCCACTGGTCCCACGGTTGCCCAGGTGCTGCCTGCACGAGAATAAGCTGCAAGGGTGGCAGCGGCAGTAGCACAGCATGTGCCTAGCCCACAAGACCTCTTTATGATGCAGGTACATGCATGTACAAGAAGCTGGTGGTCTGGACCTAGCGCTTACAGGCACACCTTGACCAGCCCCAACAATTCTGTGCAGGCGACAGGCAGCCGGGTCCATTCAAGCAGCGCTGCCATGTCGCCTTGTTGTGCAGCCACTGCAAAATGACCTCGAACCCCTGTTGGAGCCTGGGCTTTTGGCCAGACATGCTGCACAGCCCTGCAGAAAAGGAGGCCAACCTGGTTGTGGGTGTCCAGCACCCGCACTCCGGCCTGCTGCAGCTCCTTGTAGAAGGCCTGGGTGTCTGCAAGCATTTCTGTCCTGCTTGGCAGGGAGGCTCTGCCAGACAACAGGCGCGCCACCCACTTGGCCTGCGGCGACAAACACACAGCATTACTCAGTCCCTGCGTCATCTCTGCCAGGCCTGCAAGAGAGCTGCAAGGGCTGTCGCAGAACTCACTGCGTGTTTGGCAAAGCCTGTGATCACATGCGGACAAGGGAGCACATTACGTCTGGACACTTGCTAACATGACACGCACCTGTGCTGCGCACAACAGGACTCTGGCATGGCTTGCACATAAAGCACCTTCCCTCTGGAGCTCTGAGCAAATTGGATGATGTTCTTTGGAGTGCTGCTTTGGCCAGACACAGCCAACAACAGCACAGTGCACAGACGGAGGTCAGGGTGCGCACCTGCATCTCCATCTGAGGGTAGGGCACATTCTTCCAGAGCAAGCCCACAAAGGCCAGAGTGGGGGCCAGCACTGGATGCAGCACGTGCTTGTACAAAGGGTCGACGCGCATACCCTCTGTCCTCAGCAGATCAGGCGGTGCCAGCCAAGGGTAGGCATACTGGTAGCCTGTGCAGTACAAAACGCTGTCCACGCCCTGCACGGTTGTCCCATCCTGCAGGCAGGCAGCACGAGCGTGTTTAGACAGCCAGCACGCTAGTACCATCGTGCAGGCAGGCAGCAAGAGCCCATAAGACAGCCAGCACGGTTGTGCCATCCTGCAGGCAGAGAGCAAGAGCCTGTAAGGCCGCCAGCAGGGTCAAGGCAGCATTGCCGGCCAGTTTTTGCTGCTTGCAATCAGATCTGCAAGATTTACGCAGGCGCCTTCGGCTGCAGCATGCTCCTTCAGTGCAGGGCTGTTTTTTTGGGGGGCCACCCCTCTTTGTCAGGGTCAACAGAAGGAGATTGGGTGGGCGGCGGGTATGGATGAGTGGCCAGCCAGGCCCACAGCTCACCGCAAAGACTGCTGTCCTTCCCTCATTGCGCAGCTCTGTCAGCATGGCCACAGTCTGCAGGTTGGGGGGTTTCCTGTCCTGAACCTCCCACTGCCAGGCCCTGCAGTGCAACATGCTTTTAGCATCGTGTCAGGATGTGCACACATGTTTGATGTGTCCACACAACAGTTGATGAAGGTCGAATACTGCTCTGTCAAGCAGCAAAGGAGCGTTCTGAAGATACATAGGACTGGTGGCGTGGAGGAGCTGAGGATTGCAGAGAGCAGCTGAGACAAGGGAGCCCCACCTGGCACTGTGGTACACTTGCTTGGCTGAGCCCGCCACCTCACGAGCCAGCTCTGTACCTGCAAAGACAAGGCCAGCATGGGGCTCTGCAGACACCCTGAGCACCTGCTCTTGCCCATGTCACAACAAGCCCATGACAACCCAAACCACACCTCAGTCTTTGCGCTATCCAGCAGAGGTAGTGGTTGCCAAAGCAGGGGCTCCAGCTGTCGCATTTCTGGCTCACAGGCGAAGCATGATGAAGCTGCCACAGCCACGACAACTGCAGCCACCGATGAGGCTCAATAGGACGCACCATGCATGCTAAGACTTCACCTCACCTGAGAACATGTTGCCCACAACCACCACTACCTGGTCGGCAAAGCAGCTGCTGTTGCGGTAGTTATGGCTGTGCATCTGGTGACCCCGCCAAGCTTGCATTCCAGTCACCTGCAGAGGATGCGGCAACAATCACAACAAGTGGCTTTGATCACAACAGGCTCTCGTTCCCCCATTACTGATACTGCACATCATTGCCGCTGGCCGCGTGGGCTACGTCTAAGGACTTGCGCAGTGTGGTCCACCCCACACACCATTGCGCAGGCAAGTCAGTCAATGCACTCTCAGGACACAGGCTGTTGCTCTACAACGACCCTTCAGCCCAGTAGCACTGTTGGCAGCCCACCTCTGGCAGGTTGGGCTCGGTGTAGTTGCCCACGCAGCTGATGACTGCATCAAACACAGTCGTCTGCCTCCCCTGCTGCGAGTCTGCAAGTGGAGCCTTGCTGCCCAGGCCGTATTGCTGGTGGCCATGCCCAGGGGCTGGGCTGGCTTGGGGCCGGTCCTGCAGGGAGCTGGTGTCTGTCGGGTCAGCCGGCAGCTTTGTGGTGCCATTCAGAGGTGGCTCGGCCACGCTGTCCGTTGCAGGCCCAGTTCTTTGCTTGTTGCTTGGCGGCTGAGCCATGCTGGCTGGTGCATGCCCCTTGCTTGTGTCATTCTGGGATGGATGTCTCCCATCGTCGCTCACTGGCTCAGTGGTCACCCTCCACCTGGGCGCTGTGCTGAGAGAGGCAACGTCGGAGGACTTGTTCCTGCCTGCAGGGCACATATGGCAGTCTGGGGCAGGCTGAGATTTAGAACCTTAGTTCGTGGACTAATTGAACAAGATTTGCTCACCATCAGAATTTCAATCCATCAGTAATCCTTTGTGAACAAACTATAGTCAGACGCAGGCCTCCTCTTACACGCTGATTCCCTCTCTACAAGCATCCTGCTGGACCTCCCTTCACAAGATTGCACTTCAAAGCAGCCCCATGAAGCTCATGCCTCACCTACCCAGGCAGGCTCTGCCCACACCACTCTACGCCTGAACTGTATGACGTCCAGGAGGCCAAAGGTCTCTGCAAACCTCTCCAACCAGGCCTGCACCTCTGTGTGGTGGGGGTACCACCGTGCATCATTGGAGCGACCGGGAATGGCCTCCGGGATGAAGGGGAAGTCGCTGAAGGACATGACCTGGCGGGGCAGGTTGACCCTCAGGCTCTCATATCTGCAGGGGTCATGCTGCTCTGCCTGACGGTGAGTATCATGCAGTGACCACAGCAGGGGGCATGAGGCCCACAGTCTTGTTGACCCCATCTGCTGGAGGGTTACTTCAAGACGCCGTTTCTGCAGCGCATGACACCTGCTGTGAGGCCCTCCCCTGTCCCAGATGCCTGGACTTGCACATGCCCCTGCCTGCTCACAAACAGCCCACTCACATGCTGCTGTGCACTCGTGGGCGCTGGGGTTCCCACCCCAACAGGTCCCACTCCTCGCAGGCAGGGCTGTAGTTCCACAGGCCGCCAACACAGTTTGACTGCTCAAAGACGGTCACAGTGTGCCCCTCGCGCAGCAGCTCCCGCGCCGTGGCCAGGCCGGCTGCGCCAGCTCCAATGACTGCCTGCATGTCAGGGGCGCGTTGCTGTCGGGCACGAGGAGCTGCCTCTTTGGCACGCACTCAGACGCTGGACCTCCACAGCACCACCTCAGTGACGCAACCAGCTGTCAGGGCTCCCTGCAGGTCAGTAGACTGCCCTCCATCACGCAGAGCAGGATGCGCAGGCTCTGAAGGTGGCCAGTCTGCCACAGGCCGGACACTGCTGGCAGGCATGATGAGCATTACTGTAGGTATCTTGAAGCAGCCAGATGGGGGTTACAACGCATGGTCTGGACTGGACTTGGCAGCAGATCCCTGCACATCAGCACGCTGTGGGAGCCTGATGAGAGGCTCTCCGCCAAGGAGCTGTGCAGCAAGATCAGTGCACCATAACTTGGCTGCCACAGGCTGCCTGCAGGAGGTGTTTTTGCATGTCCCTTCACAGGGGCATGCTGCAGCTCACATCAGCAAGAGCCTGATGAGGCGGCACCTGGAGTTGGGATGGAAGCTAAGCCTGTCTACAGGCCATCAGGTGACAGCGGCCAGCTTCCAAGCCCCAGAAGGTAGAGGTGACGCTTTACATGGCAGCAGCCTCCCTGGCAGAGCCCATGACCTGGCCACACCCTTTGAGGAGCAACTGTCAAAGGTGACGAGTAGTGGCTCACCACATGCGAAGACATCCGTGGCTGTGGCAGATCCATCCTTGCTGCTGCTGGGGTGCGCACTTGCAACTTGAGAGAATGCTGACTGAGCTGATGCTTGCTCTGAAAAAGCAGCTGACAGAGAAGCTGCTACCAATGCCTGCACAGCTGTGGCATGTGTGGACAGGACTGCTTCTCATCAACAACAGCACATAGAGACAGCAAGGTGAGGGAATCAGCATACCCAGAAAGAAGCAGCAGCTAACTAGAAAGCAAGTGGGTGTAAAGCACCTTGCATGAACTCTGGGCTACTCCCTCTGGCAGCAGTGAGCAAGACGAAGTTCCCGTGATTGTTCTCAGTCTTCACTTGCATCTGAGTTCTTTCACATCAACTTGCCTTCTTGGCAGATCAGCTTTGCCCTAAAGCTGTGATAGATCTGAGGCAGCTGAGAGACTCCGGAAGCACTCCCTACAACCACATCAACAGGTGAGGCCACACGGTGCCTGGAGCACAAATCGCGGTCCAGACCAACCATAGGGACGAGTGCAGCACGCCTGTGCGACCTGCTTCTGTCCAGATTGCAGCAGGACACATGTACCTGCATGATAGTGGCTGAAGGAGCTGCATGGGGCCGAGGTCCTCGAAGAGGCACAAATGACAGGCACTTGCATGTCTCCCCTGGGCGGCCCCCGGCTGGCATGTGGATGACTGGTGCATACCCACACAATGTGCATATCGATGATGCATGAACGAACTCTTCTGGGGGTGCCTGGCACACTGTGGGATCCACGTATACCAGGCCCAGCTTTTTCCACTGCGATGCCACTCCATGCAGCATGCAGGCTCATGTTTAGTGCTAACAGATTTCCATATGTTGCTCTGCAGCCAGCATGGTGCTCTCAGTGCCAGAGATCTTTGGAACAACAGAGCGGGTCGAGGTGAGTCCATCTGTCAGTCTGCATGCTGTGCTGCCCTCTGCATCATGCCAGCGCCGCAGGGGCACCCCATGTCCCCTGGCTTGTTTGTGGGGCATGACTAAGACAATGCCCGCTGTGCGGACGCTGAAGTGGTGTCCCTGCTGCGCTGCAGAGCCTGCTAGACCAGCGCGTTGGGGACAGGTTCCAGCAGTTGCCCCAAGGCGGTGAGTTTGCTGCAATCAGCTTTCTTTATCTGGTCGTGTAACCCTTCGCTGCAGCCCACCGAGCAGGCTGCGTGGCAGTCTGGTTATGCTAGGCTAGCCTTGTGTTGATTGGGCGCATCTCCCTGCCCGTGGTCATCAGCACTCCTTTAACTGTGTCATACCTGACCTTGATGTAGAACCCTTGGCGAGGCCCCATTGAACAACCTGCTGTGCGTATGTTTATCAAGGCCTGGGCAGCAATGTTACTGAGCAGGGAGGTAAGTGCCGTGCTGCTGGCATGCAGGCAAGGTTGCGGCAGAGTATGTGTGGATTGGCGGCTCTGGGCAGGATCTCAGGTCTAAGACCAAGACCCTAAGCAAGGTGAGGGCCCAGCCCAACCCCAGCCCAACCCCAGCTGCCTTTGAAGGGTGCTGCAGGGAGAGTCCCAGCAGGTCGCATGTGTGGCAAGGCAATCTTGACAGGGTTATATTCCATGCAACAGAGGCAGAGAATTTGGTCCTGGGGGCAGTCATGTGTATGGCTCCGCCCACACCACATGGCAGGGCGGGTCAAAATGTCTGTCCACAGAAGAGGGGCAGGTTTGGCTCGGGCGCTCCTGCCGGAGCCAAGCTAGTTGTTCCAGCCGACATGGAGGCAGCACAGCAAGATCCACAGCACGTGAGTGCACTGCCTCGCGGGCAGCACCCTCACCACCTGCGTGCTCCCTCAATCATGCCTGCTGCGTCAGGGGACGCCCCACATGCAGCTCTGCATGGACATGCAGCCTCTCCTGGCTGCAGCTGCCCAAGAGCCCCGAGGACCTGCCTGTCTGGAACTACGACGGCTCCTCCACCGGCCAGGCCCCCGGCGATGACTCTGAGGTGTACCTGGTCCCCAGGTGAGGGCTGGTCTGCCATCTGATGACTCGTCCTGCACTCTGTTGGCTGGGAATGCGGCAGCCTGCAGAAATATCGCATGGCTGCATGAGCACAGAATGCCCGTCAGAAGCACTGTGGAAGGCAAGGCAGGAGGCCTTCTGCTCAACATTTCGCTGCACACCTCTGTGAAGTCATGCCTTTCATCCGGCTCAGTGTCCAAGACAGGTACCCTTGCTTGCTGCCCCAGGCAACTGCACTTGCCCTGACCACGGATTACAGGTTTCATCTGCCCAACATAGCACCCCTGCCTGGTGTCCACCTGTGCTGGGCTGTGTAGCACTGTGCTGCATGTTGGGTCCTCTGCCTTCTTCCCCCTGCCACTCTTCAAGCAAGTTTCCTTGGTGGACCATTTGCCCAAAATGTCACTGCTAATCAAGAACCTATAACCCTGTAGGGCCATCTACAAGGACCCCTTCCGCCCCCACAGCGAGAACATCCTGGTGATGTGTGACGCTTACGAGCCCCCCAGGGTGGGCGAGGATGGCAAGGATGATGTCCAACTCAAGGCCATCCCCACCAACAGCCGCGCCGGCTGCGCTGAGGTGAGCACCTGCATCATGCTGCGGCTCGCAGGCAGTGCTGCTTGTGCAGGAAACAGGGTTCAGGGTGCCAACATATGCAAGGACTTGGAAGCACAGCCAATACCCTCATGGACGCATGGTAGCAGACCCTTTGGTGTGCTGTGACGCCCTCAGGCTGCTGCATAGCAAGAGAGCGTGATCACGCGTCAGCCTCACGCGTCAGCCTAGCAAGGACACTGGCGATGGAACATCTTTGCTCCTTACCTCTGCTGTCAGTAGCAGCAGTCCTCAAGCCCATCATGGCGTAAAGCATGCTGCTCAAGTAACCCTTCAGCAGGGAAACCAGTGTCTACTCCCCCCACAACCCAAGGCAGCCGTTGCCTGCCACCTCTGGGGCAACCCGCTCTGCCTCCTGCGTGTTATCGGTCCCATCCCGGCAGAGGCTTCCCTTAAAGAGAGCCTCTGGAACATGCCTCCAGGCATGCTGGTACGCCTTCCCCTGTGCGCTGGCACCTCAATCTGCCAGGCACACCAAGGTCAGCACTGTGAGGTCTGCCCCTGAGTGGCCTTCCCCAATGCTGTCCCTTGCTCCCATCTACAGGCCATGGAGAAGGTGCTGAAGTCACAGGAGCCCTGGTTTGGCATTGAGCAGGAGTACACCCTGCTCAACGCTGGGACCCACTGGCCCCTGGGGTGGCCCAAGTGCGGGTACCCCGCGCCCCAGGGCCCCTACTACTGCGCAGCTGGCGCCGGTGAGCTTGTCTGTTTACACTGGCCACAGACATACGACACGAACAAGTCCGCCGGTGTACATGTCTGCCGTGTGTCACCTGATTGGTTGCCAGTGCGACACCTGTACGGTGTTGTGCTGCTGTGAGGGGCTCTTCCACTGAGCAGCCAGACGTGGGGAGAAGTGCGGTATGCGGGTCAGGACCTTGTGCAATGTTGAAGTCTTTGTGGTGCTGCAGAGCAGGTTCGATTGTGCGGGGGTGCTGGGTGTTGTTTTGGGGTTTTAAGGCGGCCGAGGCTCACCACAAGGGCCGCTGTGGTCTCTGCCTCTGCCTCTGCCGGGCTCTGACGGTCCACTCTGCAGCTGTCTGTGCCTGTTCTGCTCCTCACGCCCCAGAGGCTGCGACAGCTGAAGGAATTCAATAACCTGCCTGCAGGTGCCTCTGTGGGGCGCGAGGTGGCTGAGGCCCACTACATGGCCTGCCTGTTCGCTGGCATCAAGATCTCCGGCATCAACGCCGAGGTGATGCCCGCCCAGTGGGAGTTCCAGGTCGGCCCCGCCATTGGCATGGAGGGCGGCGACATGATGTGGATGGCGCGCTACATCCTGCTGCGCATTGGGGAGCAGTTCAACGTGACTGTGACCTTTGACCCCAAGCCTGTGCCAGGTGAGGACTTGACGTGATTCCTGTATCTGCTGGGGGGGCTGACCTTGCTGGAGAACCCCAAGTCTGTACATCACCCTTCTGGCTGGCCAGTGTGCAGGCCAAGTAGACTCACCGCTGGGGGAGGTGGTGGCTCCACAGTGGTCTTGGCAGCTTCTTTGACCACATTCAGGCGTCTTACATCGTGCACAGTGTGACGCTGCTGCTGCCGCCTGTAGCTCCTCTGGATGGGCAGTCACGTCAGCCATGGCTGCCCCACCCACCCAGTCCAGCATCAGCCAGCCTCCGGCCGCAGGCCTCACTGGCATAGCGCCTTGCGGCCAACCTCTGCAGAGGACTGCAGTGTTATGCTGACCTCGACGAATGATTGCTGAATGTTGACTCCACTGCCTGCCTGCTTGGTGCAGGTGACTGGAACGGTGCTGGCGGCCACGTGAACTTCAGCAACAACGACACTCGCAAGGAGGGCACTGGGTGGGATGCCATCAAGAAGCAGATTGCCAAGCTGGAGAAAAGGCATGCCGTGCACATTGCTGCATATGGAGAGGGCAACGAGAGGCGGTTGACAGGTGAGGACGCTAAGAATACAGGCTGCCATAGGCTGCCAGGGCACCACCTGTGGGGCCTAGGGTTCAGGGTCTGGGGTTCAGGGCATTGATGCGACTGCAGCCCTTCAATGAGGAGGGAGGCAGTGCACGTTGCTGCCCATATTGAGAGCCGGCAGCGCGTCATGTCCTCTGCAGCGGGGAATCTTTGTACAACTCAGCTGGCTTTGGCACCAGCAGGCTCTCGTGTTGCAACCTCTGCACCCCTTGCAGGCAAGCACGAGACCTCCAGCATGCACGACTTCAGCTGGGGCGTGGCCAACCGTGGCGCCTCCATCCGCGTCGGGCGGTCGGTGCCCGTGGACAAGTGCGGGTACTATGAGGACAGGCGCCCCGCCTCCAACCTCGACCCCTACACAGTCTGCAAGCTGCTGGTCGAGACCACCCTTCTGTCTTAGAGCTGATGGCGCACAGCTAGGGGCGCACAGCCAGGGGATAGCGTCTTGACCATTCTGCTGAAGTCCGCCTCCCACCCACAGCCTCTATCAGGAGCCCTCCACTCAAAGCAGCCCCTTCAAAATCTGTTTATTCAATGCAATTATGTTGTCTGTGCCCACCTGTACAGCCTATCATCTGCAGCACTCCCCGTGGCCATGCACTGAATAGTTCCTGCTGCCGATCGCTGCTGGATGATGAATACTGTGTACGATGCTGACCACCCGCACAGCTGTCATACAAAATGGAACATTGTGTGCCTTGCCATTGCAGAATGCAATGGCTCGCTGTAACGCTGCAGCTGCGCAGTCTACCTTTAGAGTTCCTCACACTGGGACTGATGACACTGAACATAGCATGAGGGGGTTGTGGTCAACACAAGAGAATGCAGGGCACGCAGCAGGGGTAACAAAAACAAGCAGTAGCAAGCGGATCGACTAGCTGCTGCAGGCCAGCAGGTCTGCTGACACTTGTGATAGAGTGTTTTGCTTATGGTCTTTTTATCATGGACACACAAATGAGGGGGCCCCTCTTTCTTTGGGGCAAGGAGCTACCTATACTGGCGATAGTGAGGGGTGTACATTGCATCTTGGACAGCCTGCATGACGTCAGGCGGTTTGGGCTGCTCTGTAGCCACGCCTATGTCCCAGGCTCGCTGGGCCACTGCCTTAGCCACAGAAGCTGAGATCTCCCTGCAAACAGGCAAGCACATTCCTCAGCTTCTGGGGCCAACACGAATGCATCTGATTGCGTCTGAATGCAACTGCTCACCAGAGCCACAATAGTCTTACCTTCATGGAAGAACATGCATTGTGATGCAGCTGCTTTCAAAGCAACACCTTGAGTCCCCTGCCAAGACCATGCCTGATCTCCCTCACGGGCAGTCAGCCATCCCCTCAACATACAAGCAACACAGCGCATGGTGGCTTGGCTCTGATCAAAACAGCACAGGCCACTCCCAGTGTCTGCAAAATCCCCCAGGCACCCAGGGGAATGCTGACTGGCCATGCCCAGATACAGGCACAGGAACAGGCCTTTGCATGATTCAAATATTTCAGAGCAAACCTGATGGGCCCTATGGGAGGGTAGATGCTGCCTGCTGCCCTGTCATCATCAGTCACCATCTTTGCCAGGGCCTCTGCAGCTGCAATAAACAGCTCATCGCGCAGCTTGGTGCTGCGGGAGACCAGGCAGCCCAGGCCAATGCCTGCAGAAATGTGCAGGGCAGGACTCAGTGCCAGGGCTTGGCAGGGCGATGTGGCAGTTCCATGCCGCAGGCATACAGGCAGCCCAGGCCATGGCAGCTGCTGCTGCTGCTTGCAATGCAATTCAGGCAGCCCATCTGACACCTGCAGGGTGAGGCAGGCAGTCTGCTTGCAGGAAACCCTCCCCTGCAACAGCAAGGGTTGCAGCCTGTGACTCGAGCCCACCTGGGAAGATTTTGATGTGAGTCTTACAGGAGGCAGAGCTGGCTGCTACCACAAAGCTTTTCAGTGGCGCTATCAGTGGTGGGCTGTTGGTGGCCGCCATTACCCTCAGGCATTCCTTAAATGCCACAACTGGAGCCCCAGAGCAAAGTCGGCTCCACTGCCTGAACCAACCTGGGAAGATGTGCACAGTCTCGCACGAGTTCCAGCACACGTCATCGTGCTTCGCCGGGGGACCATGGGTTGTGGGCCGTTGAATGCCACCATGGCACCTAGGCAATCCTTGCGTGCCACGTATACTGGAGCCCCAGAGCAAAGGGCAGACCTCTGCCAGGACTCAAAACCCACCTGGGAAGATGTAGGCAGTCTCGCAGGAGCGCGGCCGGAACTGGCGCCCGTCTGGCAGCTCCACTGGGGCACTGTCGGTGCGGGTGTCCTTGTCCGCAAAGATGCAGCGCCCATCGGTCCATTGGTAGGCGTTCTGGGGGGTCACCTCTGCGCCGGGCTGGGACAGCGGCATGATGACAGGGCGCTCGTTGTGTTTGGCCATCTCTGCGCACACCTGTGCGTCGCAGAGTGATCAAGCTTTTCTCTTTGAACCCGGCTCGATGGGACGTGAGCTGGCATGCATGCCGAAGACACTGCAGCTTTTCAAGCCCTAAGACAGGTACACATCACCATGTGCTGAGCCCGTTGTGCAGAGGCGTCACAGACTTTCCTTTGAGATGTAGAGTCGCACCAGCCAGCCTTGCTGATTAAGACTGCTGCAGTCAACTTCAACACCCTCACAACAGATTCAATATCAGCTTCAGAGGCTGCACCCTTGCACCATAGAAACTGCGCGCAGTGCTCCAGGCAGCTAAGCAGGTGCAGCCAGCGGCTGTTGTAAGGTGGCAGCGGGATACAGAGCTCATCCTGCAGCTGGTTTGTGAACCCTGGCATGCAAGCAAGACCACTTGTGTTACGACAGGCACCCAGCAGGAGGACCATAGTCTGCAGCCCTGCATCTGAGCGCCTGACAGGGAGGACGCCAGCCCGCCTCCCGCGCCTTCTGCCTCTGGCTGTGTGTCGGCACCTGCCTGAGCTACTGCGGCCTGTCTGTGTTCGTATCATGCAAGCGTGCCATACTTGAGGCTCCTGCAGCCTGCTCCTCACCTCCTGTGTGAATGTCACTGTGGGTGGCATGGAGGCCATGCCGATCAGTACAGAGGGCTTGATGGTTTTGACAGCGGACAGCAGATCAGGGCACGTAGGCTCGCTGTGGCAGTAGGCCAGCTTATGGTCTGCCAGCGTGTCACTGTCCCCACGGCTGCGCACCACCAGACCCTGCAGGGTCAAGACAGAAGGTGATGCACATGGTCTCTCAAGTGGGAAGCTGTCAGACCCAGGCAGGTTGCTGTCCCCACAACTGCGCACCAAAAGGCTCAACAGGCAGATGTAGACCAGGCAAACAGCCAAATCATGCCACAACTCAGCAGCCACCACAGCTCAGGCCCGCCCTGGAGTCCACCAGCCACCACAGCTCAGGCCCACCTCAGTATATACCCGCTGCCACAGATCAGGCCCCTCTCGGAAGTCACCAGCTGGTCCAAGTCAAAAAATACCTCAGAGAAACCCTCAGCTAAGACTATTGGCAGCCTACCTCAGAGTCTACCAGCCACATCCTCTTCCGGGCCTGCACGATGGTCTCGAGGGCATGCCTGCTCTCCCGGGTGATGGCAGCCTGCAGCAAAATAGAGCGTCTGCCTTAGAGGGTGTAATGCTGCCCATCAGGGGATTGGGCAACACACTGCAATACAGCTAGCATTGAGGAGGCCCAGGCAGCACCAGGACATGCTATGATCGCTGGCCATTGCCTGGGCCAGCACTCCTGCCCAGACAATGTTAGGACATGCCCCTGGCCACCTCAATCCTACACCCAACGCCTGGTGCAAGAGCCAGCACACTTGCACAGTTTTTCCCACCCCTTGGCATCAAGATGCTGCCAAGTGCAGGGTGCCAGCATTGTGTGACTCAGAGGCGCAGAACAGAGCAGCAGCGCAGCTGTGCACACACGCTGCACGCCACTGTCCTTAAGAACTCATTTGTGCCAAGCTTGAAAGGCAGCCTGGCACCTGTAACCATGACCGGCAAGCACAAAACCGGCAAGCACAAACAAGAGAACACTGCAGGAATACTGCAGCTGATGCTGCAGATTACCTTCCTTGACTACACCAGATGGGACACCTTAACTACTGCAAACAATTTGTGTTTTCACTTGGGTCGTCCTGTGGCCCACTGTGATCATTTGAGAATGTGGGCCCGGAATGCAGTGTGCACATGCTGCATTAAGATTCACATGGCACGCTGATCGTGGTCAGCTTGTGACGCCCACCGTGATCATCTCAGCAATATGGGTGGCTGCGCGGCCCTCGCCCACGATCATGTAGGTGTGGTCGGAGAGCTTCTTTTGGGTCAGTGGCGCAGCTGCCATGATGCCTTCACGCAGCCCAGAGCAAGGTCGCATGCAGCAACAGGCAGTCAGGGGCACTGCACAAACTTGTCTCAGTCCCACAGGGAAAGCATTGCATGGGGAACCAGAGCTGTGTGGAGCGTGATGCCTGTGCAGGAGCCGTGTCGCAACCCTGCCAGTTTGTTTTGCACATATGAGGGTCAGCAAGACTACCAAGGCTGAATCCAGCAGCAGTGGGCCCACAATGCAGAGGTGCAAGCTGACATGCACACAGCAACATCTGCACGGGTACCAGCAGGGTGCCCTTTGACATGCAAACAACTGCAAAACATGCTCAAGCTGCTCAGATCAGAGCCAGTCTAGTCTGAGGCATACTGCTGTGCTCTGCAGGCCCTGCTACAGGGGCCATGAGTTGCAGAAAAGTGGCCCCATCTCCTGTGCAGCTTCAGCGACAGGGCTCACCAGCAATCACCACTGCTGCAATGCCCTGAATGTCATCTGCAAAGACAGGGAGCTGCCCCCGGTACTGGGCCATCACGCGAGACATGTTTTCATAGAGCATGTCCTCCTGCAATGCGACAGGGGAGCTCACTTCAGCAGCAGTGCCAGGGACAGAGTGGCTTTCTGGGCAAGGATGTCTGGCAGCCAGAGAAATCTGGGCAGGCTGCTCGCCAGGGGGCGGAAGACATTTGGCATGGATGTGGGAGCCGCATACTGGGCTGCCAGGTAGTGCATCACCATGCTTCCTGCTCATTGGAGGCTGCTGTGATCAGCCCTAAACGAGATTGACAGGCTGTTGTGTTCACAACGCTCCCTGAGGCTGCTTTCCTGGCTTGGTGTTCCACCCCCCAGCGCTGTCCAAGCAGCTCAGGCGGATCTGGAGTACAGATGCCTATCAGTAACAGGCCCCAGCAGCCTCAGATTCAGGCAGACAGCAGACTTTCCCAGCAGCCTCAGGTCCCAGCAGGCAGCAGGATTTGGCGTTTAGGGTTCTGGGAGTCTTACATCCCAACAGCCTCAGGCCCAAGCAGGCAGCAGGGTCGTAGAAGTAAGGTTGCGGGAGGCCCAGGCCCCAGCAGGCAGCAGGCTACCAGCAGATCTCTGCTGCTGTCAGCAACAGGCAGGTTTGCGGCTTGGAAAGGTACCTTGTGCAAGGTCTTGGGAAGGCAGCAGGTTGATAGAGGTCCTGCTGCTGCCCCAGCACAGCACTGTGCGCCTGCAGCCTGTCAGACTCACCAGGTGGATCAAGACGGCGTTGCCAAAGCGCAGCCTGGCAGCTTCAAGGAACTCATCCAGCAGCTCCTGCACAGGCAGCATGCCAGACTTTCAGCCAAGTGGGTCCTTACACAGCAAAGAGCTGCAGGCAGCGACCACATCTGCTGGTGCCAAATGCTTGGGTGCTGCTGTGCTCTGGGGATCCTTTTCTCTGCTCACCAAGCAGACTGCTGGAGCACACGGCACCTGCAGACTCAGGGGCTGTAAACGCCGCGCATTGAGCGGTGCTCACCTGGTCAGCCTTCCCCGCACTCTGGCAACCTTCTCTTCCTTGCCTACCAAGCAGATTGCCAGAACAGACGGCTCCTTGCAACCCTTATGCGCCGTAAGAGCAGCGCTTTCTCACCTGGTAAGCCTCCCCCCGCACGCGCTTGTGCCTGAGCCCCACGTAGTAGGGGCTCTCCAGCAGCTCCTCATTGTCAGTCCCGGCGTCCAAGCACACAGGCAGGCACACTGAGGGCGGCAGACCCCCGCAGGCTGTGTACAGGGCAAGCTTGCTGACTGGGACGCCAACCGCCTGCAAAGCATGTCACACCCCGCACATCAGGGACTGTTCACTGAGCTGTCTCCTTCACTTGGCAGCGCAGTGCTCCCAAGACAGTCCCTGATCCTCTGCCTTGCCTTTCCCAGGGAGGGGCTTAGGCAGGCGGGGGGCACAGTGCCCCCTGAACACAGCCAGGCTTTGCAGCAGTGTCATTTTGCGCCCCTTGCTATGGGCTGGTCTTGCTGCTGAATTCTCTTGTGCTGTGGCCTCTGTGCGGCCTGGGAACAGAGCACGGATGAAGGCAAGATTGTGGTGCCCCACTGACAGCAAAATGATGCATGTGCACCACTTCCAAGCCACTGACCTGGACTCCGAGATCACCGAGGGCCCCCACCCGCTCCCCATCAGTGAGGCAGATGGCCTTGACGCGCCGCTCCGGCCAGTTCTTCAGTATCTGGAACACGCGGCCTGCAGGCAGGGGTAGAGCATCACTCCCCAGCAGTATCGACGGCATTTTCTTTGGACCTGCCCTGGCGCTTGCCAGCCCGTTGGACTCGCACTGGGCCATGAGACGTCACTGCAATTGAACACTGCTGGCAGCTCAACACAGTACAGTGACACATGTCGCTGAGGCAACATTCCTGCAAACCCACTGCAGACTGTCAGCAGGCTCATGAAGGCTTATGGGGACCAAGACATGGCATTCCCTGCCTCATGTCCAGCAGACAAATACAAATCCACCTCAACAATGGTGCTGCTTGCTGCACGAGATGTGTGTTGGGACCCACCTCAAACCTAAAAGGAGAACACTCTCCCTCAAGGATGGCTGCAAAAACAGTCCATGCACTTGAGGCACCTACATTCACCCACTCCGGTCCTCGGTGGTGAATCACAGCCCTCGCAGCAGGCCAAATAACATCAGTGCATGTCAGCAAGAGTCACCTGCCTCAAACTCTTAACATGCTCCCCAGCCCCTGCAGCAGGCTGAACACCCCAAGAGGATGCACTGGGTGAGGAGGGGCCCCCACCTCTGTCCTCGATGGTGATCCACAGGCCACGCGGCAGGCTGCGGAACATGAGCCCATACTTGCTGCAGTACTCGGCCACGGTGGGCATGTGGATGATGGGCAGCAGCTCCTCGATGTTGTCGTTGAGCACGCGGTAGAACAGGCGCTCATTGCGCTCTTGCAGGGATGTCAGATAGGTGTGCTTGTCCAGGTCATTGTTCAGGGAGCGAATGTTGACGAGGGCGCGCTGGGCCTGCAGGGCCAAGGACACCAATGACATCTCACGAAGTGTATGTTGATTTGAGAGCGGGAGAGAAGTGAGCAGCTGCCTTCTGTACAAACCCAGCCAGCCAGCAGCTTGATGACTGACTACCCACCTGCACATCCTGGCTGATGATTGCTGGGGGTAGCAGGCCCCGCAGGTAGAGGCGATCACGCTCCTCATCTCGGAAGGCGAGCCCCTTGTTGTACTTGGGATGTCGCAGCAGGTCCACGCCTGAGATTACTCTGCAGAGGCAGGGAGCAAATGTGGGCCGCATGCACAGAATAGCAAGTTACGAGCCTCTTGATGACCCATGGCCTCAATCTCAGATATAAGTATTGCCCATGGCACTTTTGACGGTAGCACGGTAGACATGGCAGCAGCTGGGGACAGATCTGCCCACATGCAGTGCTTTCTGGCGAGTGCAGCAGCTCCACGCCCCAGACAAACCTGCAGGCATGGCCTTGGTCTGGCGAAAGGACTGCCCACGTTACTGCTCGAAGTTTATGCTGCAGGTCTGCGTCAAAACCCTTTCTTGCAGAAAGCAATGGCACACAGAGATCTGCCTCTGCTATGTCTCCATCACAGAACCCATGAAATTACTGCAGAGTCAAGGAGATGCCCCTCCAGTCGGCTTGACGCAAACGCAGCCATGGTGACGCACAGGCTGCAAAACCTGCAGGCATGCCTGGCACCTTGTAGAATGCAGTCAGGCGGCCGCCTCCCGGAGGCGCTTTCAGGGCCGTGGCATCCCATAAAGAGGAATGCTTTGCGCAGCAGGAGTGCCGCCACAGATTAGCAAGGGCTTCCTGTTACAGCCAAGGGTGATCTGAGGCCTGCCCAGCACCCACCCCCGCAGTCAATTTGAGACATTGCTGCGGCACCATGCTGACACAGAGCAGCAAGGGAGTGTTCAAGACGGTGCTAGTCAGCGCCTGAGCAGTGCTGCCAGGCTGGTACAGTGTCCCGACTCTGGCGCTGGCATGGAATGAGAACGGCAGCTGGGTCTGAGCACTCACGATCTGACCCATGGAGTCGTCGGCCGGTGTGCGCTTTCATCAAAGAGGGGCTCAGGCCGGATGCCACTCCAGTTGGAAGTCTGCCGAACTCCCAGCGCCCTGAACACATGGGCACGAATGCGGAGATTTGACCAATGCTGGCAGCAGACCAGGCGCTGATAGCGAAAGCCGCTGATGAGCGCAGCCGGACAAGGACAAGAACCTGCACGACTGACTGTGAAGTCTTCATACCTTGCACGCGACACAGCATTGATGTCCCACTCAGGGCCTGCACATCTGCACACAGGTAACTCACCATGGGCCTGCCTCCCCGCGGCAGCTGTGCAGGCAAGAGCCCAATCTCTTCAGGCCTCTCCTCATGGCTTCAACAAACGGATCTCTCAGTGATCAGATGGTGCATCTGCAGTCATAAGCCTTCGTCAGAGTAGCTAGGCTGGTTCAGGGCCAGGTGAAGATTGGGTTCTTGGCTCGAGGTTCTCACTTGGAAGTCTTCTGTTGAAATCCTATGCTTGAAAGGAATTGCTGTCTCTGCCGGAAGCGCCTCAGGCAGTGCTTGGCATGAGGCAAGAATGCAAGTCAAAATTGACCTGGGACACTGCGGCTTGCCTTCTTCGCAGTAAGTCCATCGCTGAGACACGGTGCACGATCTGCGCTTGTGGTGTCATGGGCAGCATGTCGACCTGAGTCACACATTGTCCAAACACACATCATGCTTCGAACGACCTTGCTGCGCAGGCTGGAACAAGTTGGCCCCACCCTGCAGCAGTTTCAGATTGCGAGCCGCTCACAGGCACCAGCATGGCAGAGATCAACTGTTGGATGCCAGACTTTTGGGCATCTGCATGGGCGCCAGCAGCAGCAGCAGAGGCGGCCTGGAGTGTCCCCATGGCTGAGGCGGAGCGTCGCTGCATCAGCAAACCCATTGGAAGCCCTCACGAAGGGCAGGGAGGGGAGCCAGGAGGCGCAGAACAAGGACGGCCCTCCCGACAGCCCTGGAGGCCTTGATGCAGGCATTCTGGTGACCTCCATGTCACCTTTAATGCTGCCTCAGCTCCACTGACAAAGTACACCACTGTTTGCTAAGCAATGCTGTGGTGGCAATTGCAGGCCACCATTGCCGTGGTCGTGGGCACTGGCGTGGCCAACCGTGTGCTGTACAAGCTGGCACTGGTGCCCATGGGGGGTGAGAGCTTTACTGCACAGCCGTCTTCCGCTGAAAGTTGGCTGTTGCCTCGCTCACTGCTGCGTGCCTTGCTGCAGACTATGTTTTTGTGCTGAGCCAGTTCCAGACGTTCGGCTATGTGCTGGTGTATGCCAGCTTGCTCGCAGCCAGGCTCAGGTGACTGCCTGCCCTGGGCCCCTGCTGGTCGTCTCTCACTCACAAGCTGTTGGGTGACATGTTACGAGAACATAGGTGAAGTCCATCTCCCCGACTTGCTCGAGGCACCTTTTTGGTGGTTTGTCCTGAGGACAGTGCTGCTGTCACCAGCATGGGGCTCTGGTGTGCTTGATGGGAATATCTTGAGGCTCAAGGAGTTTGGCTTCTTCCCTGATGGTGGATGCTACCCAGCCAGCTTAGCCAGCACCAGCTTGTGCAAGGCTGGCAGCAACGTTTGCAGCCTGCCCCAGCCAATGTTGCCTGTCTGCAACACACTTGTGGGGCTGGCACTTCCAGTCTGCTGGCGGCGATCACAGCGTGTCCCCCTCACCGTTCACACGTGCCGAGTTGCTGTCACGTCCATGCGCTTGTCCCTGCGCGTCATGCTTAGCACAGCCTGTTGGGTGAAACATGTGTCCCATTGTCATAGTCTTCTCCACCAGCTTGACATCCAGCTGCATCCACCATGTGCAGGGCTGGCGTCTGCAGTCTTAAAGCTTCTATTGTCGTCTTCACTGAAGGTGCCTGTGCCCTCCTTGTAGATCCGGGGAGGTCGATCGTGAACAGATAGATGTGACCGACAAGCGCCTATTTCTGGGCATTGGCGCCCTGGAGGCGGCCAGCTCCCTCCTGGGCTTCATTGGCGCATCCAGGCTGCCAGGCAAGCACTTTCTGTGCTCTTCACCAGTGCTGATGAGATGGGATTAGCACAACATCCACCTATGGGCACACCCAGATGGGCGCACCTAGATGGGCACACCATGTCATGCCCTGCTCCTTCAAAGGGCCAGTCTGGAAGGACGCCCCTAGTGACAGAGCTGCTGTGCAACACCAACACTAAGGCACTTTTGGGGGTCAGTTCACGCACCTGCAGGCCTGTAGTGCCCGGGACGAGAACTGACTGCTCCACTGTGCACACTCTGAAGGCACCGTCCTTTGCATGGTCCATCAAGTCCTGGTCAATGGGGTCAGTGCCGTGAACATGCAGGTGTCACTCTGCTCCTGTCACATGACCATCTCTCCAATCCAGCCCTACCTGATTGCATCACTGTGCATGTGCACGCCATGAAGGCATTGTCCTTCGCAATGCAGGTGTCACTCTGCCCCTCCTGTCGCAGAGCATCATCTAATTAACATAGCCCTGTCCTACCTGACTGCTTCACTGTCCATGTGCACACTCTGAGGCCATTGTGCTTTGCATTACAGGTGTTACTTTGCCCCTCCTGTCGCAAAGCATCATCTTTTTCAACCTAGCTCTGTCCTACCTGGTCCTGCAGAAGCCATTGAGCAAAGCTCAGGTGGGCGCATACCCTAGGGTGCAGTTAAATGGTGCTCACTGTGCTGAGCTGCGCCAGATGGCGTCGCAAGCCTGCATGCCCTGGCGCATATCGCTTACTCATGACGTGACGCTGCGCAACCCAGCTGTGTCTATTGCGTACCTGGTGCAACTTCAGCAGCCCTCCACATGGAGGCATGGATACCTCTGCTCTGCAGATATTTGGGGCGTCTGCGGTGGCTGCTGGCGTGGCATTGGCTGCTTTCCCCGCAGCTGATGGTGCTAGCGTCTTCACAGAAGTGGGGATGTGTTCTGCTCTGCCCTGCCCACCATCAGTAGAAGGGCCTGCAATCCCTCATCAAAAGCACCTGTTGGCAATGAAAGCCGCTCAGGATTAGACGCTTCTTGCCATGCCACATGCATCTCAGAACATGGCACTGCGTCCCATATTGCCCTAGTATGCATAGTGGTTGTATATTTGCCACTGATTCTACAGCTTCAATGCATGGAACCCCTCACCAGCTGCAAACTGTGTGTGTCAGCACATTGTGCAAGTTTCTGTTGCTGCAGGTGGACCCATTGTATGCAGGCATCTTCATCAGCTCCATGGCATTCCCAGCCCTGGCCTCCATCTTCAAGGAGAAGATCTTTGCAGGTACGGGGCCTGCATGACATCTACATGAAGAGCAGGCGCTGAGCGCAGCAGTTGATGCCTGGTCAAGCTGAACCTGCCTATACAGAAAACTTACATGGGGATCTGCTTCAGCTTATATGGGTTCTGCTTGGCATTGGGGACTGCTGCAGAGGCCCCAGTGCCAGTCCCTCAGAGCTTTCGTTCAGGACCATGCTGCTTTGCCAAACACAAGCATTACCTGCACACATAGGGCTGAGGAACAATACACAGTGTGTGACCAGCCACCTGGGGTAGGCCGATTTGCACTGTTCGGCTGTTAGTTTGCATCGTCTTGCTCGGCTGCAGAGCATGGTCAACCTACTGAGCACTCCTCAGGGCTGTACTTTATGACATTTGCAGAACCTATGCCCTCACAGCATGTGCTCCCTGATGCAGAGACAGAGTTATCTGAGCACCCTTCAGGTCTCTGGTATCTCTGTTCAAATTTCTGATACTGGCTCATCTGTGGGGCAGCTTTCAAGATTTTCACATCCTGTATGACCTGCTGCAGAGACCAGACCCAAAGGCCCCTTGGATTCTTTGACGTTGGCTAATTTGATGTGTACAGAGGCCTTGCTGTCACCGTGGCTGCCCTGCTGCAGAGGCCAAAGAGAAGATGAACGGGAAGCCCCTCGACATTTTTGTGGTGAACACACTGGGCAGTGGGGCACAGGCTCTCTGTGTCCTGCTGTTGCTGCCCGTGCTGGTGTCCCTGCGTGGACTGTCCCTCACAGAGCTGCCGCAGTATGTCTCAGACGGTGAGAGGGCTGGTGCATGGTGCTTTGTGCCCGCTGTCAGGGGTGTGGCAGGTCCACAAGCAGGGACCTTAAGGGAGATGGGAGTGCTACCCTTTTGGACGGAACTGTTTTTGGGCAGCGCACCTGGCACTGAGCAGCGGGGCATGACCTTGCATCTCAGACCATGAGCCAGCAGCAGGCCTGTCTACAGACAGTCTGTATGCCTGCTGCTCACAGCACACAGTACACAGCACTTTGACCTGGTGAAGATTTGCAGTGCAAGACACGTCCCCGTGATTCTGCAGGGGTGTCATGCTTCTGCGGGAACACGCCCGGGGGCGGAAGTGGCTGTGAGGGAGCGCCCATGCTCCCAGTCGCCTATGTCGGCATGAATCTGGCTTACAATATTAGCCTCCTGTACCTTTTGCGCAGAGCAGGTGCGCTACAGAGCTCTGCCTGAAGCTTGCTGGAGTGCACCCAGCGGCCGCAGCAGCTTTGTGCCGGTGCACCACTGCCCTCACCCTGCTGGCCTTCTATCTTGGGAGTGAAGACATCATGCAGTGTCCATGAGCTCCTGAAAGCTCCAATCCCCCTGTGCAGGCGCAGTCGTGCAGTCGCTCACCAACTCCAGTCTCACCCCTCTGACAATCTATGCCTTCACCTTTTCCTTGCCATACCTTGGCACAGCCCCTGAGCTGGGGCCACAGTTTGCAGCAGGAAGCACGCTGCTGGTGGCGGGGCTTTTGACATTCAATTCAGACAAGTGGCGGCCTGCTCTCATGAAACGACTGAAGCAATCAAAGTGAACAAAAGCAATAGTCAACTGTTACACTGGCAGCAAAGCTGTGCATGAATGGATGCCAAGCTGCTGCATCACTTACAATTAGATCAACACCTGAGTGGTCTCGTGCACCTTCTTGATGATATCCTCTGGCTCAATCCCTGTGGTGTAGCCTTTGCCATCCACTTCCAATCCCTGCTCTCCTGCCAGTTGTCTTAATTTGTCCAGTACTGCTCCCTGGGAGCTCTTGCGCACATCTGAAAGATTGCATGCTACCTCCACAGCTGCAGCAGGCACAGCAGTCGTTGATGCCCGGCATTCAATGCGTGAAGTGCTTTTTAAGCAGTTTATTTCCATTGGCACAGCACAAGTGTATGCCTAAGGAACACTCACCGTCACCATATGGCAATGCCATGGCCTCGACCGCCTGAAGCCCTCCACCTCTTTCACTCACTTTCTTGGCAATCTTCTTAGCAGCCTGCAGGGCAACCCTGGCATGACGCAGTGAGGGAAATGCCCTGAAACAGCATGTGTTCCTGAAAAGCCATAGTGTATTGCACAGCCCCTTGTGAGGGAGCCATGTGGCTAGGCAGAAGCAGGACAGATGTGACTCTTGACCTAAGAATTCACCTGCAGGTCAGAGGTCTTCAGAGGGACGTTGAAGTTGACAAGCCAGGGGAGAGCGCCCAGGGTGACCACCCCTACCCGCGGCTCCACCTCTGAGGGCCCAAAGTCTGGCTGCAGGCCGTCTGGCAACTGACTGTAGGGCAGGGGTCCCATCCAGCGGCCTGCAGTGCACTCCCCATAAGAGACAGCATACACTGAGATGCCTGAGGGGAACCTGCATAAGCCACATCCACATAGGAAGCCTTCGCCACAGACCCAGTAGCAGGAATTTTGCCAATGGCTGCATCAGGGGCACCAACTTGAGCTTCTGAGCGTGCAGGCCGAGGAGCATGGGCAGCCTGAGCAGCACTTATACCCCAGGCTTGCGGGAGCCACAGCTGTGACAAAAGCAGCATGGCACTGACGCCACAACTAGTTTTGTCAACCCTCAGCCCTTCAACGTACCCTCCTGGCTGCCCTCGAAGTAGCCCAGCTGGCGGCGCAGGTCTTGAAGCCTGCGCCCCTGCGGGTGCGCGGCCCCGTACAGCAGCACAGGTGCATTGTTGGGGTAGGCCCCGCCAATCATCTTGCCTGCAGCAGGCGCCTGATTGTGTCAAAGTCGGCTCATAGGTGCTGGGCTGGGCCTGGAGCTGCATCAAGGGCTTGCAGCAGAGCAGGCAAGCGCGCGCCGGCTCAGGTGTTGCAGATACCCAGCAGCTTTGCAGTGCACCACCGACAGCACCAGCTGCCTCTGCACTGAACACTTACCAACGGTTCCTGTCATCTCTGTTGAGCACTCAGACTTGCACTGCTCAGCAGTCTCAAGCGCCACCGTACGGCTGGCAGTTACGCGTGAATAAGGGCCCTGCACTCACCCACAGACCTGGCAGTCTCGGCTGCCATGCTCAAGTTGGCGCTCCCCAGCGGGTGGCAGGAGATGTGGTCCACCACACCCAGGCGAGGGTGGCTGCCCTCATGCTCTTGCAGGTCCAGCGCCGAGATTGCTGCGCCAGCCATGCGAGCCACTGCATTGACCAGCTGCAGGGCACTGTTAGATGCAGGCAGCCAGGCGCTTAATGTTAGGCGATGGTGCACTATTCAAGGCTGCCATGGGTGGCAAGCCGAGGCTGGTGGGAGACTGTATCCACCAGCTGCAGAGCACGTCGCATGGCCGCGCTTTATGTTCACTGCAGGCTAGGTTGCATGGCAATGTGCAGAGTCTGTAGCCTCGGAAGGTGCAGCACGCTCACCATGAAGGAGGACTGTGAGGCCAGGGTGAAGCCTGTGCGGTTGTATGCTGCATCTGTGTGGGTGTGGACCAAAGGCACCATCCTGTCCTGAGCAATGAACTCCTCCAGCTCCTCCAGGATGTCCTGGTTCCTCCCCTCTGAGATGTAGAGGTTGCATGCTGCAGGGCACCCAGAACTGTGCTGATGTAACCCCGAACTTTGCTGATGTAATGCCAGAACTCTGCTGATGTCATGCCTGTGCATGCAGGGTGCATATCTTGTTGCTTGCTGCAGCGCATGAGCAGCCCACAGAGCCTACTCACCAAGAACATTTGTTTCCTGCTGTGATGCTGCCATGGCTCTGAGAGTGTGCAGAGGCCTGATCAGCTGGACCAGGCCCCTCTGTGCCCTCCCCATGCTGTGCAGCATCACACCACAAGTTCTACATGGACATGAGTCATTCTTCTTCTCGGCCCATGTTGACCTAAGGCTGCATCGAGACCAGGCCGCACTCAACATGAGTGCCACAGGCATGAAAGTCCAATGTGCTTGCCGACATGGGATCCCATTAGCAGAGCGGCGGCATGCTGCTCTCAGGGCCGGCATGCTGCATGAGCAACCTCAGCAAACATGCAGCAGCTTCATGCACAGGCACTCCTTGAAGGGTGGGCCACATCTGCGCTGTCATGCAAGGCAGGTGCCCAGGAGTAGCTAGTGCTGAGAGAGTACATGCTCATGCAGGGCTCAAACATGCCACAGCCGGGAGAGTGACGCGGCGAGCCCGCCAGGCAAGCACACTATGCCTGCGCAAAGCTCGGCCTTCAGCCCGCAAGGCAAAAAACACTTGCCTGTCTGCCTCGAAGCGAGGGCTTGCGCACCAGCCTGCCCGCCTGCACAACCCTGCTTGCAAAGCAACTTGGGCAGTCCCCCCGTCACCTCTGCAGCAGCGCTTTCTGCCTCCTGCAGGACGTGAAGACCCGGGCCGAGACCGCATCCACTCCTGATGCGTCTGGGGTGCGTCCAGGCCCCAGCATCTTCTGGCGCGTGTTTGCTGCGCTGATGTACCTGGTCCCTTGGCTGGACGCCCGCTCCCTGCAACATGAAGCGCTGCTCTTCTTCCCCAGCACCTTCTTCCTCCATCGGATACCAGGTCAGCAAGCTTTGCGCATTCCTTGAAAAAGGTCAGCAGTGTCCAGTCATGAGCAGGGCTGCTCAGATTGATGCTCCATGCCTTGGCGACTCTGCTGGCCATCCCAGGCAGTAATCATGCCACCAGAGGGACAGCACAGCTGCTCTTGGGCAGGTTTGGACATGGCCAGATGGGGTGCTCACCCCAAAATATCTTTTGAAGGCAATTTTTTGCCTACACAGCTGTCTGGCGGCGCTGTCTAGTAGTGGTGGGTCCAGACCTTGGTGCAATGGGTTCCCATCCCTCAGGCAGCAGCACTGCTGTGCAGGGTCCACACCCATCACCTGCTGACTCCCTGCTGCTGTGCCACGCAGGGCCCTTCACCAGCATCTACTTCAGCAGCCAGTTTGGCCCCCTGATCATCTTCTTTGTGCTGTTTCTGGCAGTGGTCAGGAACCAGAGGCTGCACCACTTTGTGCGATTCAACACAATGCAGGTAGGGCTGCTTGCTGCCATGTCTGATGTGGATCTGGAGGTGCACCAACAACCTCGGCAATTTACTTTGCCAGTCTGCAATCTGCAGCACGTCAGAACACAGTAGGTCTGCTGTTGCGGGGCCAGCCATGAGGGTTGTCTACTGCCGTTCCTTTGAGTAATGTCTGGTGTCTGCAAACATACACCTCTTCCCCCTGCAGGCCATCATGATAGACATTTGTGTCATGCTGTTCGTCATTGTCAGGAGCTACCTGCCAGCCGAAATCCGCTGGTCAATTGCTCTGTCGGTAAGAGAGTGTTTCTGCATGGGCACACTTGGTCTGCCTGTCCACCAGTAAGTTGAGTTTAGAAAGCTGTGCCCTGAAGCTTGAAGGGTGCCCTTGATGTCCTGAATCTTTTCCAAGCTGGCCAACACTGCTTTGCTGTACATCACTCTCCAAGCATGCGCCTGAACCTTTGATTCGCTGCTCTGCAGTGGTATGACACCTTCAGCTGGACCATGCTGATGAGCACCATTTTGTACTGCGTGTGGTTTGCCATCGCGTAAGTCAGTGCACCATCCGCGACATCTGCCTGCGCCCCAGTTCGGCACCTACTCACCGGGCCCCTGCCCAGTGCGGGGCGCTGGCCTTTATGCTGCCCAGAGTAATGCTGGCTGATATAGTTCACAGGACCCTGCTTCATTGCAGCTCTGCTCCTTCTTGAGAAGCCACACATGCACGTGCTCATGCTCGATGTGCTTTGAGGGAGCGCACAGCTGATTTCCTGCTACCTCCCCTGCAGAGGCAAGTATGCAGACATTCCGCTGGTGTCTGAGTCGGTGTACACGCAGGTGGAGCAGAGTCAGTATGGTTAGCTACCTACTGCAAGCAGCAAGAGCAGCAAGCTGGGTCGATGTGAGTGCTTTCTTAGTTGCCGTACCAGGGGCAATGGCCAATATTGCTTGCACATCTCCAGCTCGCGTCTCTCAGCACCACAAGCAATCAAGTAGAGCCCAGAGCTGTCACTTGCCAGAACTGACGGTGGTCAATAGCCCCCATGGCCCACCTGGCTGCTGCGACACGACTTTGGAGCTGATGCTAATGATTGACAGGTTACACGGGACTGCTGAAGCTGAAACTGATGTAAGACTGTCAACAACACGCCTCAGGACCATGAAAGCACCATCAGTGTCCAAGCCACTAGAGCTTGAAGTTTGATGAGGCATGGCAGTCAGCAGTGACTTGTCTGATCACATTAGGTGAGCTGTGTCCAACACAGATGATGTCATAGATGCCTCCCAGATGTCTGAAACACAGAACCTGGCAGCTAAATGAGTGAGCAAGTGCTATTACACAGTGCCAGGCAAGACAAAGCCAGGTGGGCTTGCGCTCTCTTCTGAGAGACTTGATGTGCAGCTCAACAAGCAGCAAGGTCATTTGTTGGACTTCAGAGGACTTTCAACTTGCAGCACACCAATCGACATGGAGGAGGACCTTGCCAGCATGTTTCAGGAGCTGACTCTGGTGGGGCAGGGGGGCAAGGGCAAGGCGGCCAAAGCACGAGGCAGGAGCGCAAGACTTGAGGCCCTGGATGACAAGCTGGCCGCGCTGTACAGCTCAAACCAACCATGCAGCTTCCACCAATTCAGAGCGCACATCAAGTCACAGGGCATCTGTCTGGCCAACTGCCACGCCTATGGCAGCCAAGCTGCGCTGAGAATACAGCTGCAGCAGCACCGCAATTTGATTGTGCACAAAGGGGAAGCAAAGCATTTTATATGTCCAACAGTGCCTGGTTGTGGTGTGGTGATGTCGTACTGCCTATGAACCCCACTTTATCAGACAACCATCGCTGCTGCCAATGACAGTGCGCTCCTGGACTGGCATCTAGGCTGCTGTGCTCTTGTGCATCGCGTCCTCCTGCGAGATCTGTGCATCACAGTTGAACCAGCTGGTCAGCAAACCGCCGCCATCCACAGGAAGGCTGACCCCTGCAGACAGCAGTCAGTTGTATTGGTCCAGCCTTGAACATCACATGCAAACACACCACCAAAAAGCGAAATTGTCTCCAGTGGGGGGGGGTTGCTGCTCATGCCTCCCTGTAGGCCCTCCACACATGCACCTGTACCTGTGATGAAGGCAGCCTGCTTAGATGCCAGGAACAAGACGGGGGCTGCTGCCTCCTCGCATGTTGCGTTTCGCCCCATGGGGTGCTGCACTGCTGTCTTTGCCTCGGCCTCTGCTCTGGATATCCCAGCGTCTGTTGCCAGGCGGTCTGCAGCACACCAGCCGGCAGTCCACTTGGTACAGCATCAAAGAACAAGGTGCCTTTTCATCTCAGCCTCTGCCCTGCACAATCTGCTGCGGGGCAGTCTGCAGCACGATGGCATGCTTTTCATGAGGTGCAGCAGAGCAAGGCGCCTGCTGGCCTCCGTCTCTGCCATGAGGCGCCAGGCGGTCTGCAGGGCAGGTACAGGTGGCCCTCTTTACGCAGCATGTACAAGGCAAGGTGCATGCCGGATCAGGTGCACGCAGGGTGCTGATGCTGGATGGGGAAGGCCAGCCCTGTGGAAACATTGGCAATGGCAGCTCACCATACACATCTGTCAGCACATAGCCTGGGTTCACCGAATTGACACGTACGCCATCCCTTGCGTACAGCATTGCGTGGTGCCTTGTCACCTGCAGGCAACAACAGATCCTGCCTGACGCAGCAATGCTGGAGTGGCGACCAACACAGGTGGCAACTAACACAACCACCAAAATTCCCTTTGGGGGTTTTGCAGGCCTGCCTGCAGCTTACTGCGTCCTGCATGGACTTGCTGGTGTTGTATGCCATCTGTGATGTCTTCACGGTGCCCGCCATCATGCTGCTCATGTTGACGACTGTGCCCTGCACCTTCTTCAGCTCTGGGTATGCAGCCTGCATGAGCAGCACCCTTCAGGGTTGTGCTCACAGAATGAGGCCAAAACGGCGCACATGGCTCGCAGCCCGGATGCGCAGCTGACAGTCTTGTCCAAATGTAATATCACATGTGCAAGATAGCATGCACCAGCACAGGAGTCATGGCTGAGAGCCACTTGCCTGTGTGATAGTAATCACTGACTGCACATGAGTCTGAAAGTTTGCAAGAAACTCCTCCTCATTTGCCTTTCCATACTCGCGCTCCCCCACATCGTTTGTACAAGCCCCTGCAGGCAGACATCAGGCAGGCTGTACCAAAAGGGCCCACAGTGAGACTGACAGGCTGCACCCTTGCACAGGGTGTTGCAGAGCTGCATCATGACCACAAACACATGCTGCATGCTGCTCATGAGGCTCACCATTATTGACCAGGATGTCCAGGCCTCCCATGAGTTTCACCTGCAGCCACGCAGCTGGGGCATCAAGCCCGTTGCAGGACCGCAGAGCATGATGCAAGCTCAGCAGCAAGACCCTGCTCATCACACCAGAGACCCTGGAGACTGCAGCTTAGTCTGCAGACCCGGTGACACAAATGGGTGATCTAGGCTGCCCCCCTAACATGCTACAGGCCAGCACCAAGGCATTACTAGGCTTACAGCCTCAGCCACCCCTCGCCTGCAGTCCTCCCCCTTGGTGAGGTCCCCTGTCACAATGTGGGGCCTGCTGCCATGCTGCTCCACCTGGCGGCCAACTGCCTCCAGCTTGTCCCTGCTGCGAGACCAGAGGCAGATGTCCAGCGGGCCCTGGGTCGCAAAGGCCAGAGCAATGGCCTTGCCAATGCCCCCAGTCGCACCTACATGGTATGCTTTAGCATGGGGAGCATGCCGGGCATATGTACAGAGCACGCCTGGATTGCTGGCATGCATGGCCAGGTGCCGATGCATTAGACAGTGCAATACATCGATATAAGGAGTGCAGGTGCAAGCTTGTTGATGCCTGAGAGGAGGCGGACTGAAAAGAGCATGCATGAGTATTTTGCCTGTGACCAAGACTCGTTTATCTGCCAGATCGTGATAGGTGGCATACTGATCTTTCGACATGCTGGCTTGTGTTTCTGGTGTTCTTGAGATCTGGCTGTCAGGTAGGGCAATTCAGCTTTTCAGAGGGATCCATGGTTCTCGGAATGACCTGTGATGCACAAACGCTACTCCCTGAGCAGGGTAGACGGTCAGGTGCCAAGTGAGTGTGTTCACTATCACCTGGCAAAGGTGTTCATGTGGCCCAGGCAACACACAGCATGCATTCAAACAAATCAGAAATCCGTTCAGCTCTGTTTTCTCAGACAAGTCTGTTGCCTTTGCCCTGAAATGCTGTGAACTTTGGTTGCTCCTTTGGTTCTTCCTTGGGTGGCGGAGGCTGTGTTGCCTGCAGGACACATGCTTTTAGATTTAAGTACAGCAGTTCTTGAAGGCTGTGCAGCTAGCCCCCTATGCAGAGACAACTGAGCATGATGCCCACCTTGGGATCCTTCTGGCTGGCCTGCTTTGCTGCAAGCCGGTTGCCGCCCCCAAACACGACCTTGCCTGCCTTTTGCCGGCTGCTGGCTGCTGCCCCGGCGGCTGTGCCATTTGCAGCTCCCGACTGAGTCCCTGCAGGTTGCACGGACTTACAAATGAAGGCAGCGAAGGGTCCCCATGAACCCTGTGAAAGGCGCCAGTGCTGAGGCCCACCCAACTTGCGCTGCCGTGTTGATGTTTCCAATAAAGAGTAGGCAATCGCACCTCCAGATGCAGGCGGCTGGGCGGCAGGCTTGGAGGGCGAGGGGGCCTTGCCATCCAGTCGGTTGCCAGAGCCTACAAACGGAACAAAGCTGGGCTGCTGCGGCGGTTGCTCCTCAGCTGCGGCTGCTGATGTGGAAGGGCCTTCCTCTGCAGAGCAGCATGACCAGCTGCTGCAGAAGCGTGTGCCAGACCTTTGAGTTAGTTTACCCCTGCTGCTCAGCAGAGAGATGGCACCCTCATGGCAGAAGCAGCTTCGACCAAGTGAAGTGCCAACATCCCTAGGCTTGTTGCATGGTGGCGCAGCCTGTGAGTGCATGGGCCGACTGGCGGCGATTGCTGCATGCCCAGCATGCTCAAGGACACTGGAGCAAGCATGGAGCAGCAATCAAAGCTAGGTACACCCACCTGCGGCTGCAGGCGCCGCCTGTGCGTTGGCCTCCCTGTTGGGCTCCACATAGTCCAGCGGGGGAGCAAAGTCCACCTCACAGTCCGTCTCAATGACTGAGATGGCGTTGCTGGGCTTTGCGTCCACAATGTCAATGAAGTACTTCCTGCAGAGGGGAGGAAGGCAGCGATGCTGATGTGCAAGGCTCGCTCTGGTTCAAAAGAGGTCTTTGTGGGCCACTTCTTTGCACTGCTGGCAGGGTACTTCTGCCAGATGCCCTGCCAGACCTTGACCAGGTGTGGCGGCTTACAGGGTCAGCAGCTGGCGGTAAGGGCCACTGCGTTGGGCACAGGCACACACAGGCCACTTGTGTGACACCACACTTTATGCAGCCGGCACAGACGTGCAGCTTCAGCTCGCATGTTGCTTCACCTGCATGAAGCACTACCCACACAATGAAGCCAGAGGGCCCCCAGTGCCAGCCGCTGCAGCTGCAGCTGCAGCTGCAGCAGCCGCCAGCCCTTGAGCAGTTGCAGCTACAGCCGATGTCAGCAGCCACCCAGGGACCTGTCATGCACTTTGGGGTAAACATCTGTTGGGACACAGTGCAGCCAGTCATACTCGAGCTGCATGCAGCAACCTCACCTGCCCACCTGCCGACCGCCAAACAGCAGTCAAGGGGCAGGTATAGTGAAAGACGACTCGCCAGCGAGGCAAAATCGATGCACAGGAGGGGCCTGGCATGCAGCCTGGGCTGAAGCCACTGCCACCCTATCAAAGCCAGAAATGCATGCAGATTTTACAATGATGCAAAGTGTGAAGCTCACTTGTTGTTGTAGTGGATGACGATCTGGTCCCCCACAGTGAGGCAGGTGAAGCTGCGCAGGGTCTTCTCCAGGACCGCCTTGGGGTTGGAGATGTCCAGGAAGTCAGTGGTGTGGGGCTGCAGCTTGACATAGCGCCCCTTAGGCAGGGACACGCTCTTGATCTGCATGAGGTCGCCCTCCTGGAGGGCCAGGTTCTGCATCATCTGCAGGACCAGGCAGAGCGGAGGAGGTGTCAGGTGGATGTGCGGCCGTGCTTGAGCAGCCTGCATGAGGTCAACCCCTGCAAGGGTCCAGGCCCTGTACCATGTGCAGGGCTGGCACTGGCCAGTGCAGTGACATGTATTGGTAGGAATGCTCTGCATCAGCATATGCAGGTAAGGGTAGAGACGCTATCAGGACTGGTCCAAGCTGAGGAAGACCACCGCCACCGAGGCAGGTCCAGCAAAGATTGGGGCCTGGCACTAGACGCTTGGGCTGCATGCGGTCAGGGGGCCTCAGCACATGCACCTGCCGAGGTTGGACAGAAACCTCTCACCCAGTATGGGAGGTAGCAGTGCCCCTCATCTGCGATGAACTCCAGGACGCCGCAGTGTGTGCTGCGGCCTGTCTGCCGGTTTGCTACGTTGAACAGCATGGGGTACTCAATGTGGAGGGAGGCTGCAGGACAGCGGGTTCAGCCCTGGAGGGACAGAGCGGAGGAGCCAGAGCCGCATCGAAGCAGGACAGCCAAGATGCTGCTCACATGAGGCATCAGGACAGGCCAGCATCAAATGTACCTAGCCTGTCCAGCGCTGAAGGAGGCAGGAACACCTTGTCAGCAGTTTCTGCTGTAAATTTCTCGATGAAGCTGACGGGGTAGCATCTGTAAGTGGCCTCGAAGGTCCCCCTGCCTCCCATGCCGAACATGGGACCGAAGCCAAACATGGCTGGAGCTCTGCCAATTTGAGCTATTTGTCTCCTTCTCAAGCTCGATCCGCCCTGGTACAATGCAGAAAGTCCTCTTGTCAGGCAAGGTTGCGCTGCCCAGGAGCTGAATGGGCCTCTAGAACCACTTGAACGATTCAGCAGTTTTTGAGGCCAGTTTGGACAGCATGGCCCGATCCAGGTCCGCCTCTCTGCAAAGACATGATGAAGGTAGAAAGAGGCGGAGGCATTCGCCCTCAGCCTCACCTCCCAGGTAACTGCTGTTTAGCTCCTGTGCATGCTGTGCATGGCCTGTACACTGCGCCAGCAGTGCAGCAGGATGAGCTGCAGCTAAAGGGCGTTTTCTGCTGTGAAGCTGCTGTCAATATCTCCTGCAGGAAGTCCAGACGGCACAGCAGGAGCCCTGTTCAAAGGAGAGACAGGGACGCAGGGGGAAATGGGTACAGAGGCCGCAGGGATGGCAGGGACAGTAGGGAGGAGCCTGGCAGGATGAACAGGGAGGTCAGAGATGCTGGCCCGCAGACTAACAGGGAGGCCAGAATGGCAGCGGCGGGCGCCTCTGACAGGGGCAGAGGCGATGGCGTCAAGCCCAATGGGAGGTGCACTGCTCCTATCATCTTCTCTTGGCAACATTGGCACTGTAGCATGTTCATGAAGGCCGTCCTGACGATTGCCACAGCCTAGTATGAGGCAGTGCTCTCAGTGCGCGCAACGCAGACCAGAAGTCAGGCTTGCCCTCCATGGCAGCTTGGACAGACTGAAGTGCGTGACACTGCACCTGGCAGCATGCCATGCCTGGTCACGAATGGGCTCTAAACAACCCTTCAAGCTTTCTGCAGGAGCGATGCACCAGAGGCGCCCCCTGCTGCAGCGCCAACCGCAGCAGTCAAGGGTGACGGCAAGACTGGAGGGGTCTATATCCCGCCCTTCAAGCTGGCACAGGTGAGGCCAGGCTCTGCATGCAGAGATGAGACAGGTGCAGCAGTTTCAACAGCTGCCGCTGAGCCTTTCTGCTTGATGTCCGCTCTGGCTCCTGCTGGTGGCAGGTGGCTCCCCTGCAGGCTTGTTGATCCCCCCACTGTCCTGCATCACACACTCATCTGCTGGCAGGGAGCAGGCAGATGACCAAGCTGGCGGGCGTGTTGGCCCCCTGCCTTGCGTCTCGCCACATCTTGCCTGCCTGACTTGACTCACAAGCAGGTCTGCTGCCCTCATGGGCTGGCATGCAGCCACTCTGATGGCTTGCTAAGCTGCACAGGCCTTGCTACACCTGGCTTGGCACGACTTTGTTTAAGCCCCACTCCTCTGCTTCACGCCGCGAGCATGGCTCACCAGTAGCTTTCCGCCCTCTTGATGACGTTGGAGCAGGCTCATGGCAAATCTGCAAACTTTTCATCCCCCAGTGCTCTGTACCAGCCTGTTCCCAAAATGGCCTGGAGCGCTTCTGCTGCCTTGCAGATCCTGCAAGAAGGACCAGGCAGTTGCCAGTGTGCAGGCCTCTGCTGTGCCCTACTGCCCTGTACCACGCCATACCTGGCCTGGGCTGAAGGCAGGGTGCACTGCCCTGCAGATGCTGCGGGAACAGGAGATGCTGAACAAGGGCGGGGCTGCCTACCAGCGCCTCACCTGGGACGCGCTGCGCAAGTCCATCAACGGGCTGGTCAACAAGGTCAACGCCGAGAACATCAGGCTGCTGCTGCCAGAGATCTTTGCAGAGGTGGGTCATGCTCCCAGTCCAACGAGCCTGGCATGTACGCTGTAGCCTCCTCCCCTGAAGGCACCTCTGCCCCAATTACTCATGCTTTTCTGGACTCCTGGCAAGCCAGGACGTAGCACAGCCAGCCCCTGCGCCAACCTCCCACTTCTTGAACGCAGTGTTGCCGACCCTTTGGCTGACTGTCACAGGGCTGATGGCCTGCATAATCTCAGCTCTCAGGCAGCACCTGACTGCAACAGGTAGCTGCTGTGCTAGAGGTGGACCTCATTGCGACACCTCAACAGCTGCTCACTTTCTGTGCTGCAGAATTTGGAACGCGGCAGGGGCCTGCTGTGCCGCACGCTGATGAAGTCGCAGCTGGCCTCCACTGAGTTCTCTGCCACCTTTGCTGCCCTGGTGGCCATCATCAACACCAAGCTGCCCGAGGTTGGGGAGCTCCTGCTGAAGCGGGTGGTGTGGCAGGTGGGGCTTAAGGCAGCTGCTTCCACCAATGCTGGAGCTCTGTGTCTGCATGCATACCACAAGGCAGCTGCTTCTCATGTCACCAAGGCATTGCTTGCGGGACTACCATGTTCAAGTGGTGGATGTGGCAGCTGGGGCTGGAGGCAGATGCAAATTCACTGCTTGCCTGCCCTACACAGAATAGCGATGAGGCCAGTGAGGCAGGGGGAATCTCTTTCCCACTGCGACCTTGGCACTGCTAGCACACATCATTGCCTCAGCAACACACAGGCTGCTGGCAGGCCTTCCTCACCTGCTCATCTCTTTAGATGCAACATTGGCTGCTACCAGACTAGCTACAGCATGCCTTCTTCCTGTGTGCTGCCACCTCTCTGTGAAGAATAGCCCGTATTCTGCCTACCACCCAGCAGTCTACACCCCGCGGGGTCTCTGAACGTCGTGCCTGCCCTTGCCTGCAGTTCCGCCGGGCATTCCAGCGTAATGACAAGCCTATCGTGATGGGTTGCCTCAAGTTCATAGCTCATCTGATCAACCAGCAGGTCGCTCATGAGGTGCTGGGCCTCCAGATCCTCATGATGCTGCTGGACCCACCCACAGACGACGGTGTGGAGGCTGTGCTCCAGTTCCTCGCAGATGTGGGGGCCACGCTGCAGGAGTTCTCATCGGCGGCACTGAGAGGGTGGGTCGCAGTGGAGGGGTCAGTTTGGGGTGGCGTGCTGACCTGAGCGCCTTGGTGGTGTGGGGTCACCGCTGAAGGAAAGCACATTGAGCGGATGGGTCCCACTGGTCAGGGCTTTCCGGGGGTTGCAGTGGTGCCACACCTACCGCCAACGTGAGGGCCTCGCTGCTGGGAGTTCTGTCGGAGGCGCTCAAGAGGGTGGTCAAGAACTGCTGGCCCGGGCGTTCTGGTGCTGTGAGGGCGCCTGTTGAGGCCACGCTGAGGGGAGAGCTGCTGCAGGCCAAGGCTTTCGTTTGAGTTGCAACAATGTCACACCTGCAGCGTCAAGGGGTCTGCTTTGCTGGTGCGGCATGCCCTGCCTGTGCACAGTGCACCTGGCAAGAGTGCAGCACATGTGAAGCTTTTGGCTGAGGGGTGAGGCTGGCAGGCTCACACATCAATGTGTGTGAGGCACACACTAACCTGGCCAGACATCGCCCCTGCAGGGTGATCGACCAGATCCGGCGCATCATGCAGGAGGGGCAGGGCATCACTCCCAGGACAGCTACGGTGCTGGAGACCTGGTTTGCCAGCTACACCAAGGCAGGGGGCTTCAAGGATGACCCCATCCCTAAAGATCTGGATCTGGTGGAGTCAGGTGAGGCCTCCAGCGCTGCACTGCTTGCCTGATGCTGTCTGCTAAGAGCCAGACCAGCTGCAGCCTGCAGCACCACCATGGAACTTTGAGAGTCTGTAGCATCGACCAACAGTCGGGGCCTGGCGGCTGGTGGGAGGCAGCTTCAACAGTCTCAGAGTGCAGAGACAGGCCAGGCGTGGAAATCATGCTGCATTCCAGTGCAGAGCTGCTGGTGTGTGCAGGTGACGGGATCCCTCACTGCCTGCAGCGTGCTGCCTGAGCTAGGGCCTTCGCTTTGACCCAACATGTCTGCACTTGTGGATGATGGGACTACACACTGGCTGCAGGCTGCTGGGCCAGAGCCCTGCCCAGCATACCTTCGCCCAGCATACACCTGCTGACAGACAAGCCACCCGTCAGTCACAGCATGGTGCCTGTCCTATAGCTCACACAGACCAGCCTGTCTGCAGGCGACCAGATCACCCACCAGCTGGAGCTGGACGAAGAGATTGACCGCGAAATCAGGCGGGACGTCTTCAAGGAGGACCCTGAGTACGATGAGCATGAGAAGCAGTGGCAGGTGGGGCTTTGAACAGTGCTTGCTGACCTACACCACTTGTGCAGCATTGTCTGCTTGGCTGCGCACCTGCGGCAGACCATGTACACCTATGTTGCATGCCCACAGGATGAACTACCAAATGCTCCCTGGTGCGGGGCTGCTGCTCTTCAATTGTCAAGCCATGCAGCCCCGGGTGCAGAAATCAACAACCTGGGCAGCTATTCTGCTTAAACTGATGGGCTGTTTGTGCAGGATGTCCAGCAGGGGTCTCAGGAGAAGGCTTTTGAGTGTGCCGCCATGGTATAGGCTCAGCTTGCACACTGAACAGGCGCCTTGCAGCCAATGGAAGCAGAGATCTTGCGGGCCATTCTGAGGTCGCCGCACTGCCCCACCTCATGCATGTCTCAGTGCAACTCCTGTCCCTGCCTGTGCAGGCCATCAAGCGGGAGATCTTGGGGGAGGACTCTGAGGACGAGGAGGGCCCTGAGGGGAGTGGGGAGGAGGAAGAAGAGGATGATGAGGACCTGGAGGAGACTGAGCGCCAGCAGGAAGCGCAGCAGGCCATCCAGGTGGGCTCTAACTCCAGTCGTGTGTGGTTGAGCTCGTGAATGTTACTGCAAGTTTTCTGTGTCCATCTGCCAGCAGAATTTGCCAGAGGCCATCCAGGTAAAGGCGGATGTTGTCCCCAGTGGTGCCCGAGACATCTTATGCTGAGGAACAGGCTGCACGACGTGCACATCACTTTGGTCTGGTGACATCACTGCCCCCATCAGGCTAGCCTTGCCGCATACCTCTGCACACCTAAGCATGCAGGACCACACGCTGACTGAGCCCTTCAGAGTTCAGCACAGCTAACGCAACTCACCTCTCTGACAACTGCTGCCTTGGCCTGCCTGAGCCCAGCCTGCTCCTGCGGGAGCCTCACCATCCTCCATCATGTGCATGCCGCTGCAATAAGGCCAGATTCTCTGATTAACCCTCCCTGCCCTGACCTCCTTGCAGGACCAGACGCAGACCAACCTGGTCAACCTGCGGCGCACCATCTACCTGACCATCATGTCCAGCATGGACTTTGAGGAGTCGGGGCACAAGCTGATGAAGATCAACATTGGGGAGGAGCACAAGATCGAGATTGTTGTCATGCTCATTGAGTGCTGCAGCCAGGAGAAGACCTACATCAAGTGGGTTTCCTGCTGCAGCCTGGCCCCTGAGGCCTTAAAGAGAGTGCACGACACAGCTGTGGGAACTGCCTGCTTGGTGCCCAATTGCTTCACATTCAGGGCGCTGCAGCCAGCTGAGACCCACACCAGATGGGCGCCTGGTGATCAAAAGGACCCTGTGCTTGCTCTGTTGATGTTCAGACCAAAGTGTGTCTGTGCCATGACACTGCTCTGCATGGACCTGCTTCAGGCGACTTCTGCTGATCACCAGCAGCAAGGACGTTCATGCAGCTGTCTGTTGAGTATGGCTGCACAGACGTTGCTGGCTGGCACAGACATTCTGGTGGAACTGTGCGTACCGAGGCAGTGTCTTCTGGCCTCTTGAGCACCACAGCACAAAAGCACTGCACAAGGGTGCAGGCAGGCATGCACTTGCACACAATGCATCTGCCCCGTGACCCATGGCTATTCTCTGCATCTGCAGGTACCAAGGCCTGCTTTGTTTGGCCTGCCAGCTCCTGTGGCTTGCTGAGTGGGAGGCTGCTCTTTGGGGGCAGTGATTCCCCCACGTGCTTTTGTGTGGAAGTGGCTCTGATGATCTCGCTGGACCTGCAGGTCTATGGCCGACGGAATGTGCACTTCTGCAAGCTCCTCTGGCATGCAGGGAACCAAGAAAACATGCTGGCTCTGTGAGATCATTGCCTTGTTCTTGCACCGACTTAGAGGAATTTCCTATGTCGCTGCAGGTACTATGGCCTTCTGAGCGAGCGCTTCTGCAAGCTGCGGCGGGAGTACCAGGAGCTGTTTGAGGACTCCTTCCGCAAGCAGTATTCCCTCATCCACCGCCTGGAGACCAACAAGCTGCGCAATGTGGCCAAGCTGTTTGCGGTGGGTGTGCTAGGGATGGTAGCCCAGCTGCCATTGTTTATCGCAACCCTGCGCATGCTTTGCAGCTCTGTAGTCCTGGGAGGGTCACCGCCGATGAAGATGGCCTGCCAAACTGTGAGGAGTCTTGAGACTGGCAACTCACCAATGAGCTGTGTGCCATGATTGAGCTCATGACTGTGACTAGGTACCACCCCAGCCTCCATTCTGTCCTGCAGCACCTGTTGTACTCGGACGGCATCTCCTGGGGGGTGCTGAGCAACATCCGCCTGACGGAGGACGACACCACCTCCAGCAGCCGCATCTTCATCAAGATCCTGTTTCAGGCGCTCAGCGAGGACATGGGCCTTATCGAGCTCAATGCCAGACTGCAGGAGCCCAGCCTGCAGCCCTTCTTTGGGGGCATCTTCCCCAAGGTGCGACACAGGGTGTGATTGGCTGCTGCGCCCTCATGCTGGCTGGTCGGAGACAGCTGGCAAGAGCCCAGCCAGTTGTCCGTGTGCGGGCCCAAGATCAGATGTTGCTTGGGCAGGTCTGCTGGGTGTGCAAGACCATGCTGTGGCCTGACTGGCCTGTGCCCAAAGCAGCTCCTCTGGTGCAGGCGCTTACATGCCGTGTGCTATGACACTCACTTGTGGTGCAGCAGTTGCCACCCGATGTGTTGCACCTTCACACTGCTGGCTTGTGGTTGAGGGGCAGGCTTGTGTACCCTTCTACAAGCAGCTGTGCCGGCCGCCCACGTCTGTTGCTGCCCTACTAGAGGGACACAGCCAGGAGCATGCTGGCTGCATTGATGACAAAACTAAGAGAAGTTGCTGTTGAGTGAAGTTACATGGCCCCTCTCTGCCTCCACCTGTCTCCCTGTGCATGGACCCTGCCACCCGCCCAAGATTACAGTTGGCTATGGTGCAGGATGCGGCCAAGACCAGTGTCCACCATGCCTGCTACCTCGTGTCCTCATACCACGATCTGCCAGTCTCTGATTGTGCTGCGCTGCAGGACACAGCCAAGAACATGCGTTTCTCCATCAACTTCTTCACCTCCATCGGCCTGGGCGGGCTAACTGATGCGATGCGGGATTACCTCCAGAACGAGATGCCCCGCATCGCAGCTGAGAGGCAGGCACAGGCGGCGGCAGCAGCTGCAGCTGAGGCCAGCAGCTCCGAGTCCGACTCCAGCAGTGACGACGACTCCTCATCCTCGGGCTCCGGCAGCAGCGATGACTCATCGTCCTCTGGCGGGAGCAGCAGGTGAGGGGGTTTGAGGAGTGCATGACCTGGATTGGCAAAGGCTGCATGCCAGCATGCTGACTGGTGCCCACAGCTACCCCTGCTGAGCCTGTTGGGCAGCATCTGCCTGAGCTGCCTGCTTGATTGGCAGCTGGCAAGGCTGGCTGTGGGTTGTCGAGGCCATTGCTGGCTGTGAACTGTCGAGGCCATTGCGGGCTGTGGGTTGCTGGAGCCATTGCTGGCCAGGTCCAGTTGCATACCTGGCTGGCTGCCCCTCAGGCTGCCTGGGCTTGCTGGGCCCCGTCCAGAGGGGCTGCCTCATGCAGTGGTCATCACACAGGCTGCATGCATGGGCTGCGCGCCCCTGCCTGCCACTCTTGGGGCTGCTATCGCTCCAGCAGAGCATGAGCATCCTGCAGGCCCAAGCCGGGGTCTGCAAAGCAGCCACAACTGTCGTTGGCGCCCCGCTGACTATGTTAGCATGGGTGCTGATTCAAGACAAAATTACAAAAGACCACCCTGCCGGCCAGCAGGGGAGGGTTTTGTGCTGAGCCGTATAAACTTGTATGGACTGCTCACAGGCTGCCACACACCTCCTGCTACTGTTGGCGTTGCCCCTCACTCTTTCACTCAGCACAGCTGCTCAGGTGGTCACAATTGCCGTCTGCAGCTCCTCCAGCGACGACAGCAGCAGTAGCGGCTCTTCAGACTCTGATTCCGATGACTCCTCGTCTGGCGACTCAAGCTCCGACTCATCCAGCTCAGACTCGGAGGCACAGCCAGCCTCCCCTCCGCGGAAGGCAGCTGCCGTCAGGGAGCGCGGCAGGGGCAGCACTGGTGCAGAGCGCGGCATGAATAGGTGCGCGGCTTCCGTCAGTTGCTGGCCTCATCCGTGCACAGCTGGTGGGCTTTCCTGCTGCAGAAGATGGCCTGGCTGGGTGGGAAGCAGGCCTGCTTCCTGTCTGTCGCTGGCAAGCGTCCAAGCATAGCTGTCGGGCAGGCATGCTGCAGAGCATGGACTCGATGGGTTGGCTTGGTGCACAGCATGGCCTGAATGGCTCGTTTCCACCTGTCGCTGGCAGTGTCTGTAGCTGCTGGGCTGCCAGTGCAAAGTGGGATGCTGCAGCTATGGCATCCCAGTCTGGCACTTTCAGGCTGCATGGGAGCCCCCTGTGGTACCTGAAAGCATCGCACCAGCACAACTTCAATGCTTCCTCCAAGCAGCCCTGGCTGGATGGGTGGCAGGGGTGCTGCGCCCAGGCATGTCTCATGCCAAAGCTGCAGCTCAGCCTTCATACACACCTATCATGTCTGCATGACAAGGTCACCTGAGCTGAAGGCATCTCAAGGAAGCCCACAATCAGGGGTTTTGCTCTTCGCTCATCGCGTAATGACACTGCTTCACACTCAGCCTCATGCTGCTCTTGTGCGGCAGGGTGAAGCTGGAGCCTCAGATAGACCGCAGTCAGGGGTTGCTTCCAACTCATTGCGCTGTGCACTCAGCTGTCGTGCTTGGCGGCGTGCCCTCAGCAGGGCGCTGCTCTTGTGCTGCACACTGGAGCTGCAGCCGAGGAGTGGCACCCCCTGCAGACCTGCTGCCCCCTCACCATCGCAGAGCCTCCAGCCACTGGCACCAGCATCCCTGCTGCAGGCTGAAGCTGGAGCCCGAGGAGCACCGCAGGGGGCCACAGTCCCCCGCAGACGCCTCTTTCCAGTGGGTTGCGCAGCCCAATGATCGCTGGCGTGCTGAGGACCGGGACGGCGACCGCTATCCCCCCCGTGACTCCCACAAGGAAAGGGGTGACGCCAGGCGCTCCAGCCGGGGCGACTATGGCGATAGGTACGACAGGCGCCACAGCAGCCATCACGCTGAGGTTGATCGATATGGTGGAGACCAGCGCAGCAGACACGCAGATAATGACGACCGCCGCAGCAGCAGGCGGGAGGGGGATGATGACTACCGGCGCGGTGACCGGCACCGCCATGCAGAAAATGGGCGGGTGCGGGAGAGCGTGCGTGACCCTCACGAGCGCAGCCGAAGGGAGCGGCAATGAGCCTGCTGCCTCCACATTGACAGTGCAGACACTGATCACGCTGAACAGTGCAGCCCATTCCGCATAGGCTGCACAGACCTGACACATGAAGGCAGCATTGTCAAGTGGAAGCTGACGCTGTCCTTGTGCAGTGGCGTGCCTTGCCTACCTTCAGATCTGGCAGTCGTAGCGGGCGGCTCTGTAATGCAGCAGTGTTCCACAGGCAGCAGTCATCCGCACATCAATGTGCTCTAGAAACAGGCACAACACAGCCAGGTGCAGCAGACTCAGGCTCACATCTGAAGCTTATTACATGGCACACAGAGGTTCATGTCTGACTTGGCCCAGATTGACCAACTGCTGCACTGGTCAGACTTCAGAACAAACTTATGTCTAAGACTGGTGGAAATGCTTGCTTCAGGACTCATACTCAGTCAGCAGCACCCAATGCATCTTCCCATGGCCGACATTGGCTGAGATTCATGGATCTAGAATCTGCAGGAAAATAAGCAGTTTGAGGGAGGATTGTTCATGCTGGTATATGGGAGAAAGAGGCTATCTGGCTGGCCCAAGTTGTGGGAGCGTCTGTAAGTGACACACTGGGCAAACGGATGGCACTGGCAGTCTGCAAAATGGCGGGGGCCACAGCCTCTGGTGCGACCAGGAAGGGTTTTCAGACAGCTGGCAGTCATGGTGCTATCCTGGCAGCCTCAGACTCCAGAGGGGGACCCCGACTGTGATGACGGGCAAGGCATTTACTTCTGAGATGTGCGGTGCTGCTGAGAAGTGCGATGCTGCAGCGAGGGGCATTCTCCCGAGAGTCATGCGCAGCAAGCGGGTCCTGGCTGCAGCAGATCTGCTGAGTGTGCTGCCAGTGGGAGCCGCACTGAGACTCACATAGACCCTGAGGGGTACATGCCGTAGGCAAAGGTGGCGGCTGTCTGCTCAGGAAGGTGGGACGACTGCTGCGGGAATTGCTGCTTGCTATTGGACTGCAGAGGACGCTGAACATGCCCGCTGGGGCCTTGACCGGCAGCACTGGGCCAGCTCACTCCCTGCAGCAGAGGGCTGTGCAGTGGGTGAGACAGTGCACCTGCCCTTCCTTGGCAGCACTGCTTGGGCAGAGCCATGACCAGCACACTTGCTGTCGGAGAGGAGGCTTGGAGGCAGAACGTGTGTGAGTGGCTGCACAGCCGGGCAGCCTGGGGCAAGCAGCTGCATTGAGCAAGCGGAGATGTCAAACAATAGCCTTGACACATGTGTGCAGGCGGTGGGCTGCGCAGGGATATGCAGTGTAGAGATAATGGAAAGATCAAATACACATGCTTGCGGTGTGGGCTACCCAGGCATGTGCAGGCAGCGCTAAGATGCAGCTGGTGCACAACACGTGCTCGTGCTTGTGCAGAGGGCTGCCCCCAGTGCAAGTAGCGCAGGAACGGACTGCCTGCTTCTGGAGTGTGCTGGGCCAAACAAAGAGAGACCCAGCAGCGCAGGGGCAGAACACGTGCCAGTACAGGGGACATGACAGGAAAGTGAATAACAGCTGACCTGGCCGCCCAGCTGGGGAAGAACGTGCCGCTGCTGCGCCTGCAGGGCCTGCTGCTGCAGCAGGAGCTGCTGGGGGAGCGCGCCGCCGCCGCCGTGCATCTGGGGGATGCCCGATGGCTGCGCCATGCCCATGGGGTGCAGCCCTCCAGGCATGCCCCCTGAAGAACGAACGAGCCGAATGGAGCACATGTCAGCTGAACTGGAGTGGGGTGTCAGCGGCTTGGCCGCATGCAGCAAGAGAGCTGCACACCCACCGCTGGCGCGCAAAGCACACGGGCTGCAGCAGCTGCAGCGCCCAGACTAGCTTCATCAAGACACGTTTGTCAAAGATCGACGGCGGAGGCAGGAGCCAGCCTGAGCACACTGCCCGGTCAAGCAGCCCGTTCACGGCAGGGCCCACCTGCCATGGACAGCATAAGCTGCTGCTGCTGCTGCGGGCTGGGGGGGCCGTACATGCTCTGCATGGCCGCTGCAGCTGCCGCCAGGGACGGCAGGCTGTACCCTGCAGCAGCCGCGGCCTGCATGTGCGGCCCCCACTGCGCAGGGAGGCCCACCAGGCCCATGGGCTGCATCCCCTGCAGGCCCATCTGCATGGTCAGCTGGGGGTGCACCTGCAGGGCAGGAAGAAAGTTGTCAGGTAGAAGGAAAGTTGTGAGGTGCCAGGATGCCCCCACAGAATGGCAGGCTCTGGGCCCGGCGCCAGGACTGCAGCTGGGAGTGCACTTGCAGGCAGGCAGAGGACGTCAGGTGCCTGTCTGCTGTGGGGAGGCAGGTTGACACTTTTGCAGCAGATGCCCACCTTTCAAGTAGGGGCTGCATGGCAGGAGGCACAAGGTGCCAAGCCGCAAACAAACTCTTACAAGGTAGACATGCTGCTGGAACTGACGCCACTCACCTGCATGAGACCCATTGAGGCTGTTGCCAGCTGCTGCTGCTGCTGCTGCTGCTGCTGCCGCTGCTGGTGGTGTCGGCCCCAGGAACACCTCAACTGCCTGAAAGTCAGTCACAGAAGGCTTCTACTGGGAGAAAATCAGGTCACTACGAGTCTGGGCATGGCCTTGAGACATGTCAAGGCTTCAGCTGACAGCGCGCAGTTGGGCCTGCAGTGGAGCTTAAACAAACATGCTGCAATGACATATTTCCACAAGCAGAGCCAAGACCTCAGGCAAGCGTGCAGAGGTGCATTGGGGAAAAACTAAAATCAAACATCAGAACACATGCAAAAAGTGCTGCAGCCCGAAGGTGCAGCTGGAGCAGCGCTGTCAGCAAGCAGCTTCCTGTGAGATTGCTGACTAGCCAGCACGGGAAGCATCATTGTCAGGCGGCTGAGCGGCTCTCGTGCTACATGGGCCTTTCTGGTTGAGGGCCTCTGCAGCAGTCAGGACCTGGGATCATGCCAGGCACAACTCTGACCTGCCACCCATCTTCTGGCCATTCATCTCCACAATGGCACGGACTGCGTCCGCGTGCTTAGCAAAGCTGACAAAGGCGTAGTTGCCTGCAGCGCATGAGGCGCCAGATCGTGACATGGTGCTTCATGCGGGCTCAGGGACCATCGCAGGGCATGAAGGAGACAGCTTCCTTCTTGTGCTTGCAGGCTAGGACAGTCCTCAAGACAGTATCGCTGACGCCGTGGCGTCATGCTGCCCGGCTCCGGCCGGCAGGCATGGTAGAGGCAAAAGACAACACTTTGCTCACTTCTACAAAGGTGTTCGACCTCCCTGGCAGCCCCAAAAGCTGTGTGCTGGGCCCCACACAATGTAAAAACATTGTGGCACGCCGCTCACCTTTGTTGTAGCACTTGACCTCGTTGATGGGCCCAAAGGCCCCGAACTGGCGCTTGAGCTCCAGCTCGCTGACGTCTGCTGACAGGCTGCCTACGTACACATTGGAATTTGCAGGATCTGCGTGGTCAACGGTGTTGTAGTCAAGGGGTGGCGGGTCGTCGTGCTTATGTTGGGCCCAGCCACAGCGTATGCGCCTGCCGGAGGAGGCAAGGAAAAGGAGAAATGGAATGGAAACGAGGAAGAAAGGAATGAAAGGACAAAAAGAGGAGGCATAGGGAGATGTTGTAAGGAGAAAAAAAAGGTGTGTTTTGCAGGAGCCAGTGTACCATGCTGTCTGAAAGTTGTAAAGGGCAAAGATGGCCGCAGAAACGGCCAGGACTGCAGGTGGTCCTCAGATGGGCAGTGGGCCTGTAATGGATGCCAGGCAGACAGTGCAGAGACCATGGCGTGGAGACGTGCTGCCACCGATGATGGTCGGCACTGTGCAGGTGGCCATGACTACCAGGCAGGCTCACCTGCTCCCAAGCACCTGTCCATGCATGGCCTCGATGCCGGCCTCTGCATCACCCTTGTCCCGGAACGAGACAAACCCGTAGCTCTTGCTCCTGCAGGCAGTCAACACATGAAGTCAACACATGACAGTCTGGACTGAATGTCCTTGCACCAGCAGCCATCCGACCTGAAGCAAGACACAGACAAGTGTGTGCGCTCAGCAGCAAAGTGCCTGACATGTACTCTGTCGTGACCCGCTCGACCCAGTCCGACAACAGGATAGCTTCAGGTAACTGCCTAAACCCGGTCGCCCGGGCAGGGTCCCAACACCTCAGCTGCATGCGCTGGCAGTAAAGTCAACAAGATCGTAGAATGGGGCACCCATCATGGCGGCCGCCGCAGTGCCTCCTGGCAGATGTCTGCATGTGCCGTGAGCTCTGCAGACAGGGCCCCACTGCACAGCACAGATCACTGCTGTTTCAAAGCACGTGCTGCTACAACAACATTGTGGCAGGTACTGATGCCGGGGAAGTCACCCCCACCCAACCACTCTGTCTGCAGCTTGAAGAGGCACATCCCCCCATAATCACACCATTGATCATTCCCCTGCCTCTGCCCCTGGCCCTGCCTGCCGCCAGGGTCAGCTGCTGTGCCACTTGCTTTCTGGGCTAGGGTGAGGGTGGCTCATCTTAGTCACAGCAGAGGAGGATGGCCTGTCATTTTGTCATGGATTTGACTGAGCCCGCCCAGAGAATGCAGCTGGGCTCAAAGCGCACAGCTCCGTGCCGCATGGGTGGAGAAGCAGCAGCAGGGGCTAGCCTGAGTCATGCCCAATATGGTGTCGCTGTGGTGTGAGGGTCCCACGCGCCTTCAGTGGGCCACCCAAAGGTCACACTGTGATGCAGCACGATATTTGAGCAGCTAGCCCGGCCCAGCGAGTCAGCAAGGGCCACAAAACACCATCCACAATGCGTGCAAAATACCCAAAGTCAACACACACCCTCCTGTCCCGCATGAATCCTTGCAATGCGGTGCCGATGACTGCCAGTGCCAGCATCATTGCTCAGCCTAGCCACTGCCCCACCGCCAGCTGCCCATTGTTCAGGTACCCTGCCAGCCCACACCATCACCGACCAGCATCATTGTGAGAGCACCAACCACTCTCAAATGCATCCCTCTGACCCCAGGCTTCATTGCCTGTGGGGCGCCGCTCTCACCTGCTGGTAACGTGGTCCCACATGACTCGCGCATCTGAGCAGCTGGGGAACTCCTGGAAGGCCTCAAACAGGATGCTGTCTGTGACCTCACTGCCCAGGTCGCCCACAAAAATGTGGTAGTGGTTGGAGGTGTCCTCCCGCTGGTCCTTCTGGAAGGCCCAGTTCACGCGCACCTGCAGCATTGTCACGCAGCATTTTGACTGTGTGCGATGTGGTGTGTCTGGTGCAGGCAACCAGGCAGCCATCGTTGCCAATGATGATGGCCTCTACTTGGCAAGACACAGGCTGGCTGCAGCAGCAAGGTGCTGGTGGGTGATGTTTTGGGTACGTGCAGAGGCTGCCAGCAAGCTGCTCTCAAAGCGAGTGGGTGTGCTTTCTGGAGGCATGCTGACCGCCAGCTTCAGCTGCGAGGCGCATGGCCATGTAGCATGGCCACACCAGCAAATGCATTGCAGTGCAAGCAGCGTGCCCGACCAGACAGTGCATTGGAAGTGGTAGCAACGCACCCATGCTGGGCCATCCAGCTCTACTGGGTGCTACCTGGAAGGTCTCTGCCTCCCTTTGGGGGGTAGTGAGGCAACAGCTGGTGTCAACAGGGAGACCCTGGCAACTCCAAGGTATCAGCGAGTTTGCTACGTGGTGTCCCCAGCTTGAACATTACAAAGTCAGCGCTTGGCTCACCTCCTGGCCATACAACAAGCGCCCGTTGAGGCTCTGCATTGCCAGCTCCGCGGCCCTGCAGCAGCACCCTGGTGCGTCAGCTGATGCCGCCGGCTGGCCGCTTGGCCTGCGGGGTGACCTACATGGATTTGCAGGGTGCCGATTGCAGGGGCCGCACTGCGCTGTGCTGCAGCAGACCCTGTCTGGCATCATGCCAGCAGCAGCACTCCTACAAGCAGGCTCCTGCCGCCCCAGGCTCTGCAGCAGCAATGGAGGTGGGGCGTCTCACCTGTGGTCCTGAAACTTGACAAAGCCGTAGCCAGCACTGGCGCCGGTGATCCTGTCTTTTATGATCTTGACCTCTGCCACAGGGCCCAGGGTTGTGAAAATGCTCTGCAGGCCAGCGCGGGAACAAGGTCAACCTTGATGTCAAGGTGGGAGGCGGGCGGAAGGAGGCGTGGGGAGGGCAGGAGGCCTGAGTCTGCTGATGCGCCACAACGGACCGATGTGCGGGCGGGAGGCAGCACGCCAGCAGGTCCAGAGGCCACATGGTGACAGCACCAGTGCTACCCTGCCTGCACACAGCCGCATCTAGCTCATGCAAGCTGTCTGCTGCACCCCGGGGATTGCTGTTCTGTAGTAACAGGCACCAACAGCAGTCAGGGCCAACAGAGACACATTGGATGTGGAGCATGCTGAGTGACTTGGAAGCCTGTCCAGGTCCACGCCACACACAGTGATGTGGCCTGTCTGCAGCAGTGCAGCTGTGTCGCTGCCCCTTGCAGCGCCACCCCTCTGGCCCACAAGGCAACTTGTCAGCAATCAGGCACCGGTTGACAGGCCACTGCTGTGCATGTGCTGGCTGCTCTCAGGCTGCATGGCCCAGGCAGGCAGCATGAGCCATAGTGGTGCAAGAAGTTGACAAACCTGCCAGAGCTCAGCAGGAATGCTGCCAGCTTGATTGCTGGCAACCTTGACTTGTTCTTACACTGGACTGGCCTGAGAAAGCCTGGAGAGCCCCCCCGAGGGCCTGGCAAGCAGATATCTAAAGCAGACCCTCCTATGGCTACATGACTGCCAGCGAATCAGCGCTTATCGCTGATACGCATGAAAGTGGCATGCCGCAACGACTGTGACCTGGCCACAGGCCAGCGATTGCCTCCAGATGTTCACTGCTCATGCAACCCCCCGCCTACGCTGGCCTTGATTGCTGGCTCACACCGTGCAGCCTGCTCACCTCCAGCATAGCCTCATTAACCTGTGCGTGCAGGGAGCCAACGTAGAGGGCCTTTGTGGCATCCAGGCGCGCACTGCCAGGCTCACTGCCCGCGTCGTTGGCCCCCACATCAGGATCCTCGCTGGTGTCCACCACCTCCTGCTTGGCTGGGAGCGCTGTGGCCATCAGCTGGGCACAGAGGCCTACACAGGGAGGCTCAGGGGCCCCCTGATGCTGCTGGCTTTGAACTGCTGCCTTGAATGGTTGACTGTGCCGAGAGCCTCTCTCCCTTGCTGCTATGGGGTGAGTCCTGTTCAAGCAGGTGTGTCGCAACCGATTGCTAATGAGCCGCGGAGGGCAGCGGGGGACCGCTTTAGTGAAACTTCTGAAGGGAAGTGCTGAGAGGTCTGGACCTGCACATTGACAGACTGTGGTTTGGCCAATTGCAGACTAGGTTGATGCCCTTTCTGGCGACCCTTCGGCAGGGACAGAGCGCATGTCAGACTGGCAAGATTAGGGCAAGTCAATGGTTTTTGCAGCAGCAGTTTGCACTTGCAGCAATCTGCAGCACTTTGCAGTGGCAGCAGTTAGCAGTGGCTGATTTGCAGCAGCAATATGGTTTGCAGTATGATTTGCAGCCAGCTGACTTGCAGCATCATAGCCAGCTGACTTGCGGCATCAGGATTTCCCGCTTTGCATGGCTGATTTTTTCCGGCTTTTTTGCATTGGCTAGGCCTGTGAAGCAGTGGCCATGAGCAAGATCTGCATCTCTGTCGGGTGGAAGAGTGGAGCACATCTTGATCTCTCTCTTCCTTCAGCCTGGCAGAGAGTAAGGCCAAGGGGTTGGGGACCACTGTTGCTCTTTGCTGCTGTACACTACATCAGCAGAGATCATCTGGGAGTGGGGGCTAATTCTTGCTGGTCTCACAGCAGGTGCTGCACCCCTCATGTCTGCACCGAGTGCTACAGCGCTGAAAGACAAACACATGATATGCCAAAGAAGCAGGTGAACAAGGGTCAGCAATGCTGTTTCTGAGCCGACAGAGGCCACCCTTTGGCCGGCTCTGCCCACAGTATGCAGTCTTGTGCTTTGCACCACTTCATCAAGGGCCTCAGCGCCCTTCACCAAGGAACATGGCAGAGCCGCAGGTGCCGAGTGGCCCCAGCAGCTGTGCTGCTCCTAACAGCTGATATTACATTTGGCACTGACCAGCTCTGGCACACTACGATGCTCAGACAGCGCTGCTGTGCAAGCAGGCAGTCAGGAGCGCAGCAAAGGGAGCAACTGTGCCCCCCACATCTTGGCGGCATGGGTACAATGTCTTGTGTGACATGACGAGGATAGGTCCTGGTTGCGCATCAGCTGCTGTCAGCAGTGGCCCACACGGCGATTCCAGCCAGGTGACTTATATACTCAAGTGCCCGCTCTGATACCCGCGCATCTTGATCGAGAGCTGCACAGCAGAGCAATCTAGATGGCAGGAACTAGCGCTCCCACCTTCAACAACGTGAGCTCCTGAATCTCAGGATTTCGTTGAAGAGGTGCCTCCACAGTCACCAAGGGCTACCGCCAGAGTCAGCCACTGTAGGCAGGGACTGTGCACCAGCATCAGTCACAGCAACATATGCATGCATGCACTGACAGCCCGCACATATATTGAGGCTCCATCTGTCAATGCAAGGCAACGCAGGCCCTGAGCCAGCCAGGACTGAACACAAGCTGGCAGGCAAGGCACCAGCAGATGCTAAGTGAGCTGCTGCTGCTGCCTGTGTGCCCCATGTCTTATGAATTGTGCAGCACGTCTGAGGTGCATGTTTGTCATGCTCATGGGCACAGCACCAAGCTCCAGTGAGCACCTGGCAGCCCTAGTGACCCTTTGTACATGCAGCTGTCAGCTGCCCCTTCCAGCCAGAACACCACCTGGCTGCAGGCCTTCAGATATCACACCACTTCAGGAGAAATCGCTCGCGGATGCAGCTGTGCAGGGGGCCGGACAAATAGCCTTAGGGCAGCAACAGTTGTTCCCAGGGAAACAATAGTCCAGTCGCTTCAACACACTACATGCAGTGTATTGCCTCATGAAGTGCTGGATCATACTGCAGCAGCACTTGTAGGTGCCAACCCCCATGCAGCAGCATGGCTCCTGAGATGTGGCCGTATAGCAGAAGCGTGTATCAATGCTCTTCAATCAAATTCATGACCAGCACTGGACGCAGCAACATGATAATGGTAACATGTAACAGAGTTCTGGGCAAAAACAACTGAAATCTATGTTGCTGCAGCTGGAGTATGCAGTACAACAGACATGTCCAAATCGGACATGCCTAAACTCAAGTTTGTGCTGCAACTGGGTTCTCATGATCTAAGTTTCTGCACTAAACAGGAGGGATGGGGGCTTGAATGGCCTAGACAATAGAGGTCCCGTGCGGAACCTTCGGCTGCTGCTGCGCATGGACCTGCTGATGTGCCATCTGAACATCCTGGCCGCTGCCCAGCTGAGTGTTCTCTCCATTAGCCTGTGGTCCAGCAACAGGATAGCTGGTGCTGAGGGCCGCCTTCACCATCTTGCCCTGGTTGTTGTTGGTGGCAAGGTGCTTGCTTGTAAACCTGCTGGGGTACAGGTCAAGCACCTGCAGATTGGCAATGCATATGTGAGCCTGAGACGTGCACAGGTCAGCATCATTGCTCAGAGTGGGCCTCGTTCAAGCCAGGCAATGTATGGACATCAGGTGCTCAAGCAGCCTGTGGCAGAACGGCGCAACAGCCTGCTCCAGAGCTTGCTAACACATTCCATCCAGCAAGCTCAGTGTGGCTCAGGCCATGGCAGCCTTGAACGCAGCTGCTACATAGCAACTGCGTGGCAAAGCTGTAATCACGACAGCAGATCAGTCCCACTGACAGCAGTTTCGCCATGCAGCAGCCGTCTGCAGGCCACACAGGCATGCTTGGCAACACAGCCTGAGGCTTGACTCACAAATGAGAGGATGTAGAGGCCGAAGCAGGCCGTAATCACCCACTCCAGAACTGCTGCAGCTGTGTCGTCCGTGTCGCACCCATAAGAGTAGCCGGTGGGGCTCGTCTGCTCTTGGCAGGCTGCCCTGAGTGCGCCAAAAGCTATGAGGCCTGCAAGCAGCGTATGCACAGCTGAGCAGAGACCCAGAAGCAGGAATGATTTTGGAACATGCACAGACGGAAACAGCTGCACTCAGGTTGTAAACAGCAGCGTGCTTGGACATGTTGGCTGCACAGATGTTCTGGCATGGCTGGTGTGACAGTTGCCTTCAGCATGTGTGCAGCAGAGGTGCCCTGCCATGTTTGCTGCGCAAGTAGCTGCCTGTCAGCAAGCGGGGATGAAGGGGCATGCCATATGATGCTTGCCCACCTCCAATGCCTACAATCTCAATGATGAGCTTGAAAATGAAGCTGATCTTGATCAGCATGTCCTGCCTGTAATCTCGGTGCAAGCCTGCAGGAGGCCAGGTGTTTGGTGGACCTTTGCACAAGGAAAGGGCCTTGCTGCTGTCCTGTCGACATGGCAGGCAACTGCACCAGCTTGCAAGGGACCTGTGAGCGAGATGTCTGGACAGACGTCAGCACTCACATGCAATCTCCAACATGTTGAAGAAGCCGCTTATAAGGAGGGCCACAAAGAAGATGCCTGCACAGACCCAGTGCACCTGCAGACATACCAGTAGGTTTGGGTTTGTGGCCAGGCAGCCAGGCAACACACAGAACGGGCTGATGTTGGTCAGCTGAAGGGTGGTTGCTTTTTACGTTTTGTACTCGGATGATGTCACCAGTGGTGGTCCAATTGATTAAGAAGCATAAACAGTGCTTGCCTGAGGAAACGCCATGTCGTTGAAGCAGGTCAGCAGGATGCACGCTATTGCGCACACAATGCCGGCCAATATAGAGCACGCTGAGAACAGGCGTTCGCGATTGCGCATGCGGTGAGGGATTCTGCAAGAAGGGCAGTGACTGTGTGAGGTCCCGCCAGAACAATGCAAGCCAGCATAGCTGAAGCTGGCAGTTTCGCCATTGGGCTGAAGCTGCATGAACGGCGTCAAGAAGCTCCTGCCAAGTTCCACTTCAAGAAGGGCCCCAGGCAGCCATAATAGCGCTCGGCAGGCTACATATGGTGCAGAACAGCAGGCAGCCAGTTGGGGTTAGGGCCACAATCTGCAGCTTGCTAGAGGGCCACTGAGATAATCAGAAAGACTTCCGCTTGCCTGTAGGTGTGCCGCAGGCTGAAGTCTAGCCACAGAGATGCAAAGAAGAATATGGCCGTCAATGTGCCCAGAGGGATGAAGACTGCCTGCCAGTTGGCCCCAACATCTGAAATAACAACCACTTTGACCTGCTGGTTGTACTTTGGCAGGCCTGCAGAGCAGAGGAGAAGCAGCTTGTAGAGGCCTGCCCCATGACGAGGGCGCTGCCGCATATTGAGGTCCACAAGGCACATGTCTTGCTGTGATGGTTGTGCTGTGCAGAGAACACTGCTCCAGCTGGGCCCCACAGGCTGCCCTTGAATGCCAGCGTGATGTCCCAGCAAGAGGTCTAAAAGGTAGGTGGTCAAAGGTGTCAAGCTGCAGGCTGGCCACTCACCATTGGCAAGCCACAGCACCAGAAGAGAGATAATCGTGGCTGCACCAAACAAGAAGCCCACCTGCAAGGAAGACAGCCTGCTTGAGCTACGCTGTAGTGGGTGAGCTCAGCATGCGGCCCCTCAAGTTTCTGCTGCGCTGCAGGAAGAGGCACATGACACATGGGTGCAGTAACACTCACCAGAGGCACCCAGGCCCAGTGCAGGCCGAGCCCCCACCATCTAGAGCCCTGCTGCTGCCTCTGAGCCCCAGGCGGAGCGCCCTGGGGCACCCAGGGCTTATGTGGTGCTTGATCTGTCATGCTCCACTAAGAAGGAGGACTCCTTTTAGGCGCCAGTAATTGCCTGTACCCGCTGGCTCCCTCCCTGCAGCATGATTGGTGACAGGTGAGTCCGAGAAGCTGCCATGCACGGCCAGGAAGCTGGCCTGCATGTATTTTGTTCTGGTAAAGTCTTGTGCCTGTCTAAATGTCCTGCTGCAGTAAGGATTTCCTCTGCAAAGTGACAGGCAAGCATGCAGGCTCTGGGCCTTACCTCTTGAATGCTGCACACAATTGTGCAAGCTCCGGTGAAGTGTTGCCCTTCTTGATCAAGAGGCTGGTCTACCTCGTTACAGTGAACGAAGTTTGGAATTCAGTTGGCACGCGGACAGTTACGTCACAGCCAGCCTGGGGAATGACCTAGCTCTCAGAATCACCATTTCTTTCTTAGTTGTCCGCACATCTGCCTACTGCTGGGAACCCTCAGTGTGCCTGGTATCCTCTGGTCTTGCCTTCACTTTCCCAGCTGCTGTGGTAAAGCGAGACTTTCGCTGTCACCTTGAGTCTTAGACCAGATTTCAATACACTTCAAGACTGGGGCACGCCATATGCAGTGAGTGCCCACCTGGACATGCAGACTCCTGGTACGCACAGCCTGCAAAGCTGCTGCTAAAAGCTCTGTGCGCCATGCCACTACAGTGCATGTAGCGTAAAAGGTGTGGGCAGGAAAGAGCAGGAGCAGCACACCTGCCAGTCAGATTGGCCTGCAGGTTGTGATTGCCACAGATTGCCGTGCACACCCTCTTCTGCTGCACATTGCAGAGCAAGCATGCATAAGGAGCATGGCACGTTGTGAGATGGGCCGGCTGGCAAAACAGCAACATGTCAGCTGCCACATGCCTAGAGCCAACTTTCATGAATCACTGTTTTGCTGGGCATTGCCGATGGGGTATGGTCACAGCTGTGCAACCTTGCTGGCACTGTGAGGCGCCTCAGTTGACGCAGGCAAGGCCCTTCCCCGCGCATTGCATCCGAGTACAATTAGCTACTATGCATGTGACCAAAGCAGCTTTCTGCCGCAGCCTGACTACAAGCTGGTGCTGCGCAGCTGCATGACACTGCAGCTGCTGCTGCTGATGACAACAGCATTGCATGTGGCAGAGACAAAGGTTGGCCGGTACTCCACCATGCGGCCGGCTGCAACAGCTCAGTGACAGCTTAACAACCCAAGAAGAAGTCTAACGAGTGCTGCTCATCTGCCCTTCTGGCTGCCCAAAGTATTGACTATGATGTGAATCACTGATCCTGACTGCATGATGACTGCATGATGACAAACGCCTATTGTTCTTCGCAAGAGCAGCCGCATAAGCAAAGTTGAACGGCACTTTAGGTCAGGTGTTCCCAATCAGGCAGGAAGTAGAAAGTAGAATCGCCCCACGGTAGCTTTGCAAGGCCCGGCTGCAAGAGGCTGTTCGGGACCGACGAGGCACTGGAAACAGGGTCTAGCCCACAAAAAGGCACCGTCAACGCCTAGATTGCTGTCTATCCACTTGGTGGCAAAGGCTGCAGCGATCTATGCCCTTTAGACTGCACTGAGTCTCTCTCATGCTGTGAGCATTCAGCGGATGCACTCGACAGTTTCTGGCACCTCTGGCAGCGCCGCAGCTCCTTTCTGCTCCAACGGTCTCAGGGCATGTCTCTGGGCGACTCCCGAGGCCAATAGGGGCAGATGCAGCTCTCGGACCGCCGCAGGTCAGCACACTGCCAGAAACTTCAGGCCAGTAACTCCACGCGTGCTGCATGGCCAATGTCTTGACAACCTGCAGGTGCAAGCAAGGCCAGCGTGTGTTCTCTGGCTCCTTGCCATACCAGCCACGGCAGGAAGCGGAGCCCTCGCGGCTCAGGAATTTCTTATGTCCCACCAGGCGCCCTGCCTGAGGCATGTGAGAATGGGCACACCGGTGAGCATCAAAACATTGCATGCTGGGCATGCTGAGAAGCCCTTTACTTTGCAACAGCTGCAGAACACTCAAGGTATGGTATGGTCTGCAGTTGCATGGCTGCCGAGTGCTCATGCAGACTGCCATTGTGCCATGCTATGGGGCAGGGCGCCGACTGTGAGTAGTGTGTCACATCTGGGAGCAGCTGGTGCTGGTCTGCCTGTGGCGCTCTTTTGGCTTGTCTTGCATCAAGCTCAGCTTGCACTGCCGCCTGCCCAAGCATCGGCAGAAGCCCTGCGCAAAGCTTCTTGATTGCGTCTCTGTTCAAGCACACCGTGCTTGACTGGCCACTGGTCAGGTGCAGCAGCCAGGCATCTCCTTTGGGCATGTGCTGGCACCTTTGCAGTGTGACTGCACCCACTGGGCACCCCTGTTCATCTGCAGTGTAAACATGAGGTTGTAGACATGAGCTGCCCAGGCTTAGTGCTATCAATCAATTGCAACACTACCCTGCTCATGGCCTCCTGCGTATCCCTGCACAGACAGAGACTGCTGCCCTCCCCTTCGCAGTGGTCTGGAAGGAGCCTGCGTTGGCACGCACAGCACCTTCCAGCAGCTGCCCTGGCCGAAATTTCAGTCAGAGGCTGCTGTGCCACTGGCGTCGTGACCTCATAGAGCTGACCCTCCTGATGCCCTGCCATCTGACAACGTGTGCTGCCCTGCCACCTGCAGTGGTCACGCTGGAGCTTGCATTGACAGATGCAAGCTGTGAAAGCTGCACCCTGCCTTTGGACGTAGCAGCCAATGACTGCCGCCCTGCCCCTGCTGCGCTGATACCGCAGAAAACCGGCCCAGCCGCCTGCTGAGGTTTTGCAGGAGCTTACCTTGTCTGGGATCAATGTGTATTGGCGGGCCCGCCTGCTGACCTGCCTGTCCAAGACCTTCCCTGCCCCTGCTGCAGTGATATCGCGGGAGCTGGCCTCCTGCGTGGAGGCGCTTGTGGCTCAGGAGCAGGACGTGCTGCCCCTGATGCACCAGCTCAACCCGCTGCAGATCTTCCTGATGAAGGTGGCAGCCTCGGCCGTAATCAGCGCCCTGGTGGTTGCCTGGCACGACCGGCCCCGCGGGTGGTGCAGCAAAGACCTTGTGCAGGTCAGTCTGGCAGGCCCAGCTGCGCTAGGAGTCATTCTCAGTCCCGTGGCGCACAGGGTTGGCGCAACAGGGACCGGGTGCAGGCCAGCCTGGCAGGCAGAGATGCAGGATTGCTGCAGCAGGAAGCATCCCTGATGCCGTGGCGCACAGGGGGTGGTGCAGTAAGGTGTCGTTGCAGGCAGAGCTGCACGACTAGAAAAACTGCTGCAGCAGGGGGCGTGCAGTTCTGACTGCAAGACTCATGTTCAGTCATGTGGCGCAAAGGGTTTTTCAGCAAGGACCTCGTGCAGGTTCCTCTGGCAGGCAGGGCTGCAACAGCAGGAAGCAGTCTTGAGTGCTGTGGCATACGCAGGTGGTGGACAAAGGTCCTCGTGCAGATGAGCCCTGTAGGCAGGGCTGCAGCAGGAGGTGGAGTGCTGCAGGCGGTGCAATAACAGGCAGACAGGCAGTGAGAAACGGCTGATGCAGCCATCTTCATCTTCACCCTCATCCTCTGCTTGCCCCATCTGTGGTTTCATGATCGCTGTGACCATGCAGAGTCACCCACCTTGGTCAGCAGCACATGACTGACCTTTCTGAGACTGGCCAGGGGGCCTCGCCATGGAGACTTTTATGCAGAGGTCCAACATCAGTCTGCCACGGTCACCCTGCCACTGTCAGCTGCTTCCGACAGCTGCAGACAGCACAAACCAGGGGTGGAGCAGGGGCTGCAGCGCTTGAACCCTCGCAGGGTTTGCACTGCTCCCTTGGGGTTTCCAGTGTGCCAGCAGCAGGAGGCGCAGCACGTTGCAGCCAAGCCCCTTCCCAGTGCGCTCATCCTGAGAGGCTCTGCGTTCCCTCCCCGCAGGTGAAGGACAGCTATGTGGCTGGTAAGGGCGTCTTTGCGTGCAAGGACATTCCCAAGGGCACGCGCATAGGTGCCTACCCCGGCCGGCCACGCAGCGTGCCCCAGATCCTGATCAAAGCTGAGACCGCCCCCGCAGCCAAGGGCTTTGTCTTTCACACCAGCACAGGTGGGCCTGCCTGGCTGGGACGATGTCAGCTGCTCTTCGAGGAGAAGGGTGTGTTATTTTTGGTCACCCACACGCTTGCCATGCATTGCCTTGCCTCTGCACAGGTAAGCTGCTGCCTTGACCAGCTCCTCACTGTGCAGGGCAGCCGTGGGTCCATATGCAGCGCCAGGCACTCACAAAATGCAGCTTGACTGCCACGCCTCCCCGTGGCACGTATGCAGTCTCCCAAGGCCAATGTGGGCGGCTCTCATATCAGCCTCCTCCAGCACTGGACAGGGGTTGCACATGTTTCAGCAGAGGTCTGTGCCCAATCTGCTCCTCCCTTGTTTGTGTTTTGTATGTTGTGAAAAAGATATCAGCAAGTGTTGTGCAAAGCAAGCTCTTTCCAAAACATGGAAAAACCTGCAGGGCAGCTCCTGGACCCCACAGACAGCACAGGCAGCCCCTCCGAGCGGCCCCAGCCTGGCATGCCATGGCTCTGGAGTGTGGATCACACTCTGGCCTTTGTGAACGAGCCCCCACCTGGGCGCTCGACCAATGTGGAGGTTGGCCGCGGGAACAGCAAGCTGGACCTGCCCTTCATTGCCTCACGAGTGAGTGCATGCTGTGGGTACTGCTGGCAGGCTCTACCATGCCGCATATCAGCTGCAGCAGGCAGCACTCAAGGTGCAGCAGGCATGCACAGGTGCTGTTGCACGGAGGCGTGGCGGCAGCCTGCTTCTCCACTTCAGAGCTGTGCCAAGCCAGTAAACCACGCCATCGCCCATCAGTGCCTGCTGTCACTGCCCTCAACATGCAGGCCAAGGCAGCAGAGCTGTGTGCACACCACCTTCTGCTCCCAGGCAGTGGCTTGCTTGCACCCGCAGAATGGCCCCGGTTTCACTTAGGTTTGACCTTAGGGTTCTTCAGCTTGCTGGACCATGCTCCTCTCAAAAGTTTCCAGGCTCAAACCCTTTTTGTGTTCAGTTCAGCAGTGAGGCCTGATGGATAAGAGCAGACAGATGCAGCAAGTCATCAGCTACCTACAACACAACAAAAGGCAGAGACAGCCAGCAAGGCGGCCAGCACTGATACCCATTTGAAGACGTGTATGTTGCTGCAGGACATCGAGAAGGGGGAGGAGCTCTTCATTGACTATGGCGGCCAGTACGACAGGACCAGCTATGGCACCAGCTACAACATTCGCAGTAGGAGCGTGGGCACCCGCAGGCCCTTCTAGGCCCGTAATGGGCACCTGCTGGCCATTCCGTGCCAGCAGTGCACCTACTGGTCATTGTAGTTCAGGAAGCTGAGCGTCAGGGCCAGCCGGCAAACCCAGCTCATGAGAACACAACTGAACACTGTTCTTAGACTCCAGGACCTCTCTCAGCGGCTCAGCAACAGCCTCTGACAACGCCACAGCACACTGACAGGCTGGTACCCTCAGAAGCGCTCATGACCTGCTCTTATAATGACAATCAGTTCCCAAGCAGCCCATCTGCTGCTCCCGCCCAGAAATGGGCGGGCAGAGACCAGTCACAGCTCAGGTGCCATCTGTCAGACTCCCCAAGGCCATAGCAGTGAACAGGCCACAGCAGTGCAGTGAACATGTACTGCCGACTATTTTGAGCATTTCTTTAGCCCAAGGGGACTAACACCTTGGCAGTACTGCCACATTTTGTAGCCTCTGCGTGGTAGCACTATGTGCACTGCACATGATTGGGGTTGGTGAGCCCTATGCGAGTTACATCATTTTGACTGCCTCCCTGGGACGACCTGTTGCAATCGCAGTGACTCTGCGCAGTGTGCTCATTGAAAGCACCCCATCATCTGTTCAACAGGATGCCTGTCTCAGCATGGTGATGTGTTGTCACCCAAAGGGTGCAGAATCCATGAGATAACACGATTGACTAGTGGGCATGCCACAGCAATTCGAAACTCCAAAGAATGAGACGACGACATTGCTGCCTGGTGACAAAGCAGAGGATAAGTACTCAAAGGGACAGCTGCAAAGGCGTCAACAACCAAGAGAAGACAAGATGCATGTCCGCAGTTCTACGGGCCAAGTGCAGCAGGCTTTGTAAGCCTGTAATCTAGACAAAGGTCATGTCTGAGCTTGCTAGCAGCAGCAAGCATGATGCACCAACAATACTGGTAGCCAACAGGCCTTCAGCCGTTCCAGGCCTCCCTGGCCTGATGCTGCCTGTCTTCTACTTTCATCTCCTGCACTTCGTCCTTCACGCCTTGCTCAATATCCCTGCAGGCCAAGACAGCCCATGTTGGCGCTTTGTAATGGTGATGTGCTGTGCTGTCTCAGGATTGTGAGCCACCAGCCAAAGCTGCTTTGCTGCCTACGTTCACTTCCCTTCTGATGTGCACCCCAGCACCGCCACTGACTGTGCGGGGACCAGCAGTGCGCATGCACTGCTACACAAAGTGTCACAGGCAGCATGCCAGCAGCCGCCCTGACGTTGTCTGCCCGGTGCTGGGTGCACTTGCTGCCCACTCAGCGTGCTGCCCATAGCATGTTTGTGTGTCCACAACCCTTGGAAGCGCTCACTTCTGTGCAGCATCAGGCTCCTGCTTGCGCGGTCCGTACTCCAAAGTCTTGTGGCTGTCGCCAAAAACTCCCCAAACTCCCCAATTGAAGAAGTCAATGACCCTCTGGCGAGATCCGCGGCGGACAGGCACGGTAGGGGCGGTGTGGCCATCGTCCAGGTGAGCCCTAGTCCCCTTGTGCGCCCAGGCAGGGGCGCCTGCATGCAAGCACACACAGTGGGGGTTGCAGCCCCAGATGTCAAGGCTGTGCACAGTCTGGCCCATGACTGGGGCTCAGGCTGGAGCACCTGCACACAAAAGCACAGACGGTGTGAGGGCGGCTTCACAGAATGAGATGCTGTGCAGCTTGCGTCCCATGTGGGGCTTGAGCAGTAGCGTTGCGATTGCACACAGGCACACTGTGTGCAAGAGCAGCGAGCTGAGGCAGGGGCACCTGCACACAAGAGCGCACACAAGAGCGCACACAGAGTGAGCCCGGCCTCACAAAGGGACCTTGTGGGGCTCAACTGTAACAGCAGCCGCGCTTGCAAGCAAGAATCCCTGCTCAGAAAGTCAACTCATGTGCAACTTGGAGCCCTTCCACGCACCACCAGGGGCGACTGCACTCCGGCAGAGATAGTTAGGACAGCCTCATTGCTGAAGCCTTGCACAGTGTGGCGCGCATCTGGGGCTCAGGCAGGAGGGCCTGCACTCAAGCACACGCTGTGTGGTAGCAGCCTCACAAGGGTGTGTGCACTTTGCCTTGGCCACAGGCAAGAGCAAACACACACAATCAAGGCACGCTGTGCTTGAGCTGCCCACAGTGTCCTCTGCGCCTGCTGTGCTGCGTTTGGTGTCATTGATGCTGTGTTGCAGGTGACCCAGCAGCTGGCTGGCAGGGTTCCTTATCTGCTGCAGCATAGTGCCCCAGCTGCATAAGCCCAGATGCGTAGAGCAGAGTCACTGCAAGCCCACCAGCAAGCGTTGGGACCAAGTCCTGAACCCTGAGCAGCAGGGAAGGGACACAGGCATAGGAGCTGCCTACACTTGAGCACCTCAGGTAGGTGGCGTCACTTCCAGCTCAGAAGCAGGAGCCGGTCACAACAGGGATGGTGCGCAGGCAGGAGTGTGCTAGAACTCTGTGCCATCTGGTACAGTGCTGGGTGAATGCGCAGCTCGTCTGGCCTGTGCTTTGCCAGCTTCCGAGGCGGTGTGCCGGCTTTTGAGGCGCTGTGGATGCCTCACCCAGCTTGCGCTTGGCGGTGGGGTGCTTGTTGTCGCGGTCATGCTGGCCAGTTGCAGCCCGCGGCGATGCCCTCTTGGCATGACCGCTGGGCGGGGGTGTGGGGAAGATCTTGGTGTATGCGTTGAAAACCTGTGGGGCAGACAATTCAGGACATCTGCCAGGAGCCTGTGCAGCAGACAGACACAGACAGGTGCAACGTGCAGGCTGGTGCTGACTCCAAGTTGTGAAAGCAGGCACGCGAGGGCTGGACCCACAGATATATATGTATGATGATATGTACACATGTATTGTTTGGCTGCCTGCTGACGCAGCAACAGGCCGGTCATGTTGCAGGCCAAAACTTGCACTGCTGGCCTACAACACGAGGCCAGACAGGCTGCTTGAGGACTCGACAGCCACGTTTGCCTTTCTCAGGGCTACTGAAGCTCGATACGACCCTCAAGGGCATACGTCAGCTGCTGGTCTTCCCGACTGACGGCCCTACTGGCAAATGATATAGATCAGCCCCTGAAGTTGAGTCTGAGGCGCCTCACCCACGTGGGGTGGATTCAGACAAGCTGCTTCAGTATGTGGGGTGGCGCCTGGACAGTGAACAGCTGCCTGATTGCACATGTACCTCAAGCTGGGGCAGAAGGCTGCAGGTGGTTGCTTACACAGGTGGTGCTTGCAGGCTGATACACACTGCAGGCCCGCTTCCTGCCCCAGTCATGGCATTGGTGGAGGAGTCCTGCCTCAGGCCACCTTATCCAGGCTGTGCTTGCAGGGACAATAGGGGACAGCAACATGCCTGCCATGCCTGTCCAACACAGCATCAGGGGGTGCCACTCACTGCAAATGTGCCGTAGATGATGAGCCCCACGCCCAGGATCACCAGCACAGCCCGGCCTGCACGAGTCTGCTCCAGCTGCTCCAGGGCGTTCCCAATGGTGGTCTTCCCATAACTGCACACAGCAGCCAGCAGGGGTCAGCCAGAGTCAACCAGGCTTGCATTCCCTGCTTGGCGGTGGGCTTGATAGGCCTGCAGGGGAGGCAGTGCAGGCAAAAGCCCAATATAACGTCTCCGCATGGCCCACTGCACCTCCTGCAAGCCCTGTGCTGATGTCATGCAGCCGCAGGACGCGCCTGATGGCACGGCGGTGGCAAGTCCTGATATGCTCAGTGCAGAAGGTACACCGCTTGTGTCCACATATTGCCTCCACACACGCAACACACCGACCCAGGTCTGCTGCAAGCCTAGAGGGTACTCACGCGACACTGTTGGGAGAGTTGATTGTCCGGAAAAACATGATCGCCACGAAGAGGAAGACTCCCGCCCTTGCACAGAAGCCAATGTGCCCTGCACATGCACAGCCATCATTGGATGGTAGACGAGGGTCCAAGGTAGGCTGCCTCAACCCTAAATCCTGACCCCCCAAGCTCAAGGGTGACGCCACACCCCAAAAAGAGCACGCTGCCCAGAGAGGGATGCATGGCCCTCATGGCCCTTGAGCTGCAGGGTTCATTTCTGCAGTGGCGACTGCATGGCCAGGGGCTTGCACAGCTGATGGCACAAGGTCGGAATGGTCTTTGGCTGATCCCTGAGAGCAGGAAAACAATTCGGGGGGGACATGATGCATGTGGGGAGAAAGAGCCAGGACATTTGTCCGGTCACCATGAAGGGTGGCGACTTGTAAGCTTGGGGCAGGCTCAGCCTCCATTGGAAAATTCTGGTGCAGCATGACTGGGGTTAGAGACATGTTTGCAGAATCACCTGTCACAATGACAAACCAGATGAGCCATTTGGGTAGGTGGTCCTTCATCTCATAGTGGAACTTGCGGGTGAAGGTGTTCTCAACCTGGCAGATGAAGGCTATCAGGAAAGCGATACCAAAGACTGCCAGCCTGCAGGCAGGGCAAGCTAGGGCTGAGGGAGATGTGCATGTCCAAGAGTGCCTCGCCAAGCCAGCCACAGGACCTGCAGGTCAAAGGCAGGCTGGCTATGGGCTGGGCACATCACAGGGATGGAGGACACCCCGGCGAACCAGGACTGCCTGGTCAGGCTAGCTGCAAGAAGTGCAAATCAAGGGCATGCAAGACAGTGGGCACATTCTGCATCCCAGATGGGTCAGCTGCAAAAGCTGCACATCCAGGAGATGCAAGACGGTAGGCAGGTCCAAGAACTTCTGACCGGGCCAGCCACAATACCTGCAGATCAGGGACATGCAAGACAGTGGGCACCTTTCAAGACTGTCTGGCCTGGCCAGCTGCTTTTGGAGGTGTGGAGGGACGTGGGCAGCCATGAGAGGGCCGTCTGGCCTGTGCACACTGCAAGGATGGTGATGCCAGCAGGCCCGCCAGCACACCTGTGCGGTGTTGCAGTGGAATGCTGTGGCTGGTGCACCACCCTCATGGCATCTGTACAACGATAACATCGTGCTGCAATGCAAGAGGAAGAGGAACCCACCCAAAGTTGCCGGCACCACTGCCCGTCCAGGATGATGGAAAGTTTCCTTGACTCGCCGTCCCAGAATGGGTCGATGCTTTGGGGATCAGTGTCAGCACAAAGACTGCATGGGGTCAGAGTTAGGCATCAGCAATCAACAACCTTTCAAGGCCCGTCTGCAATGCCATCGAAGAGAGACAACAACATGAATCCCAGACAATGCAGCGTCTTGCGTGTGCCCATGTTGCACATCATTCAAGCCAGTATCCTCACTTGCGTAGGCAGTGTAAACTCCACCCTGCAGCACAAGAGCACGGCGTCAGTCCAAGCATTTACCTGGAGATTCGCGAATCACATGTGAAAGCTCTACACCCATGCCTTGCCTGGCCATGCCGCTAATTGCCTCACAATTTGCAGGGAGTCAGCAATCGGCCGCACTGCGCTCTGGGGACAGTGCATAGCGCTGCAGCGACTAATGCACAGCATGCTAACAGCAAGCTGGTCCCCTCACCGACACCATCAATGGTAGCCCAAGGGGGCTCGTTGTACTGCAGCTCCCAGCCAGGCACTGTTCCCCCAAGAGCAGGCAGGGCCCTCACCGATACGAGGGAGGACAGCCGGTAGCGGAAAAAGTTCTTGTAGGGTCCAAAGCTGGCATCTGAGCCTTGCCCTGTGATGCCTTCCCAGTATCGCCAGCATGAGTACAGCAGCACGCCCACCGCCATCACAACCAGGTACCCCACGCCCGCGGTGGAGTTGCCAACCAGGATGAAGGCACCCTGCAGCCCAAACGGCACAGGCGATGGCAGCTGACAGGCAGGCAGCGACAGTCAGTGCAGTGCAGAGCACACAGCACAGCCACCTGGATGGGATCCTCCCATGCTCGCCCCGCAGGGGAATTTCTGCGCTACAGCTGGCTGGACAGCTGACCCCGCAGGCAGACGCAGACAGACAGGGCACTTCAGAGCGCACAGCTACATCCGCGTCTCCCAGCACCTTCCGCAAGAGCCCACCTGTGGGGAAACGTCTGCACCGCGAATTGAACTCTCATCCTGAGCCCCACTCTGGCAGGCGAGGCCTCCAATGATGGCGTACACAACGCCCTTGGCCACGAACCCAATCTGCATTGGCCAACAGGGCGACATGTTGCTGTGGTAGCAGCATGGCAGCCACAGATGACAGGCACCAAACTCAGCGGCCTCGATTAATTGCACTTGCACAGCTGGCATGCTCCTCAAGGGCTACAGCTCTCAAGAAGGCATGGCCGCTCTGCCCTCAGAGCAGAGTGTTCCTGCTGCCTGCAGTACAGCCGCATCAATTCCTTGGCATTGACACAGCTGCTCTGCCCCCAGAGCAGAAGGGGACTGCACAGCTCCAAAACACAGCCTGCTGCCTGTGGCCCAGCGCAATGACCTCTTTACGTTAAGACAGCTGCTCTGCCCTCAAGCAGAAGTAATGTGCCAGATCAGCCTGCTGCCTGGGCTGCAGCCTCAGAGAAGGGAGTGCTGACCCACCTGGCCCACAATCCGCACAGCTCTCCTGTGCTTGGCCCTCACACCCAGTGGGTGCGCCATCCTGTGCTTGCACTTGGCCCAGAATCCCGTCAGCTCGGCTGCAGGCATGGCAATTTGGGACTGAGAATGGCCGTCTTTGTGGTAACAGCTTTGATGCACAGCTTGAGCCAGTCTGCCAATCTTTGGCTGTGCGATAGTGGTGTTGGCAGCTCTGCAGTGCCACGTGCGGCGCCAGAAGCTGCGCTCGCAACTTGTGAACCTCCACTGCGGCCGCAGCTGAGCAGTGTTCCTGTCAGCAGGCGCCACCCCGTGTCTCTGTTTGCTTCTTGATGACAAGGCAGCATCATGTGCTCTCGTGTAGCTCTCCCTTACCTTCACGCAGCACTCTGGAGGCAGACACAGCGCTCTTGCCACTGCTGAACTGCCCATGCGGCACATCCACAGAACAACCATGTGACCTTGACATCCACACATGCAGAGCCAAAGCCACAGCAACAAGTGGCTGGGAATGCAGAATGCAGGTGTTTGCTTGGAATCCTCCTCCTCTCAAGCGAGCGTGTGTGCAAAGCATAAGGTGTGGGACTTTGTGTTTGTGGACTGGCCAGCTCAGCCCAGCACAGAGGCACTAAAATAAGGAAAAGCTCACCTCTGGCTGCCTCCACCCTAATGCGATACCGCACTTCGTCGTTTTCATCTGAGTCGTAGCTCGTGTCGTCCACTTTGGTGTTGACAGGGGCCAGCCCCTTCCCATCAGCAGCAGGCACATCGCCATTTGCTGCCCCGTTCTGTGCTGCGAGCTTTTCGGCCTGCAGCAAACAGGCACAGTCGTGCTGGTGGTCGCGCCATTGGCCGCATATAGGCCAGTGATGGAAGGCAGGGAGGACCAGCACTGCTGATGACGTCCTGCAGCAGCACTACTCCCTCTCCCGTCAGAGCATAGTCCGCCCGTAAGCACAGGCAGCCTGGGGCCGTGAGTATTTCTGGCCTCAGGCCCTCCGCAAGGGACCAGTGCCCACCCCAGACCTGGCAGGCAGGCGCTGACATCGCACTACTGCAGCTGGTCATCAAGCGCAGGTCATCAAGACAAAGTGGCGAGGGCTCCAGCCTGCCACACAGACCCCAAATGCAGGCCTTTTGAAATCAGCAGCTGGTGTTGGGAGGGTATGACTAATTTCTGGCAGCCTGCACACGGCGCGCCAACCAAAAACCTGACACATGTAGCGCCAAGATTTTCCCCGCAACGCCAGAATGTGGTTGTGATGAGCATGACCCTCAAGGCATCAGTGCCAGTAAGATGAGGTTCCTGCCCCTCCACAAATCGTGCTGGGGCAACTCACCGCGACTGGGTGTTCACCCTCTGGGGCCATTGATACCGGAGGGTAGCCACTAGAGATCCCAGCTGCTGGGGTAGGCCCCATCCCCACTCCCCTCCCAATGGACGTAGAACCCGCCATGGAATCACCCTCCTGGCGCCCCGGCAAGAGCCTGGTGGTGCTGTTGGTGTTGGGGATTACACTCGGTGGAGGGCTCAGGACTGAGCTTGTGACCAGTGGGTCTGCATTCTCCTGCTGGCGGGCTGCAGGCAAAGATGGCATACTGAGCCATGCACAGGTGGTGCAGGCACTCCAGCACACATGCGGGAGGAACGGCGCACAAAGGCCTGCGACCAGCTGTCACCTGCGTGCCTTGCTGCAGCCTGCGCAAATGCCTCAGAGTATGCTGGGTATTTATCAATGGTGGCGGATGCGCTGAGCACAAGACTGAGTGCGGCCTGAGTTCGCTGCCCTGCACTCAGTCAAGCAGGGCGGCGTAAGTCTCACAAACTTCATGAGGGGCTGCATCACCAAATCTTGGCGCAGGCAATGCATCTGGCCTGCCACTGACCTGGGCTGCTGTACCCACCCCTGGTGAGGTCTCAGGACGCTTGGATCCCGAAACCCTGAGGCCAACTGCCCAATCTGCCGGCTTAAGTAACACTTCCGGAAGTCTTCTTAGTTGTTTTACCACGAAAGACTCGCAGCCTTACCTGAGCCCCGGGCTGGCAAGGAGCAGCGCCTTGCCTGAATTGTGAGGTGTTTTCGAGTCCCGAGAAAGGAAGCACCAGAGATTGGTCAAATGAAAGCTGCAAGCAGTCTGCATTCGAACGCATGCAACGTCTCATCAAGAGGCCAAATTGTTGCTGCTTGCTTGCCCAGCTTGGACTGCGCTGTACACGGCTCTACTGAATACTTCTGGATCGCCATCTTCAACGCGATAGGCTAAGCTTGCTTGCTGGCGGCATCACGGTCCTGGTGGATTTGTGTCTCTGCAGGCAGGGCAATCACACCTCACACCAGCAGGCAGGCAGGCAGGCGGTGGTAATGCCTAGCACACAGTGGACAACTGTCACTTGTCAAGCACTGACCTTGTTGAGGTGCTGCCTGCCTTCGCAGTACCCGTGAGCTCCAGCAGCACCGACGGCAGCCAGCAATGCCAGCTTGAGGCCAGCCACTGCCAGTCCAGCCACCTGCACCGCAAACGCGCTGTCATTCAGGGACACAAGACATCTAAACATCACTCAGGATTGCTGAAGTCAGCAACCAATGTGCCAGCGGGGCATGCTGGCACTTGAGAAACAAGATGCATCAACAAAATGAAGGTTCATATGCTGCACTAGGGATGCAGACCTCCCAGGCAGAGCTGAGGCGTGCTGGGTCTAGGATGTGAATCCTTGACCACGCCAACCTAGAACCTGCATTTCTGCAGCAGTTCTCCATACAATTCAGTCCTCACACACCTGGCTCCTCCAGCTTCCCTTGTTCTTGCCCCCAGCGTCATGCCCCACCATTGACTTGCTGAACCTTGCCTTGGGAGGAGCGTGCTCCGCCAGCGGCTTCTCGCTGATGGAGGTGGCCTGGCCTGCATGGCACGCACTGCCTTGGCTGAGCATGCAACATGTAGCAGGAACTGGCCACCTGCTGTTTCATTTCGTAACACTCAGCAAGCAGTCACCGGATGGTGGATGCGTCTTCAACTCCCTCAGAGGACAGCGGCCTTCCAGGTGCCAAGTACTGGAGCTCATTGCAGCTGCAGATCACCAACCGCACGCAGTGCGCGCTCAGATGCTCACACAGCATCTGCCTGCTTGTGGAAGCGGATGCAGGTCATCTTTGGCCTGTGAGCACAAGCGCTGTCTAACCTCAACACCAGCGACTCAGATGCCCAGCCTGACATCTGACCCACCTGAGAATTGCGCTGCCCAGGGCACAGCTGCCCAGCCAAGGTGGCAACCCCCCTTCAATGCCGCATTGGCTGCCTCACCCCCCCGAGGCTGGCAGTGTCTCACCTGAGGAGTGCGCCGTCCAGGCCACGGGGGTGCTGCCGTCTGCTGCAGGCAGCCCAGGGGCACCCCTGCTGTCAGCAGACATCTCCACCACGTGCCCGCCGGCGGCCGGCTTGCCCTTGCCCTCCTCCCGCGCGTCAGGTTGCGGGGCGGCTTCTGCTCCGGCTGCTGCCGTGGGGGCAGGGGCCTCACCCTCCAGGGCCTGTGAGGGCTTCTTGGATGGCCACCACTTGTCCATGCCCAGGCCCATTTTCAAGAGCTGGCTGGGGGTCTTGGTCACCTTCCTGCATGGAGCTGGAGACGTCAGCACCAGCAGGCCTGGCGGTGTGGCAGGGGCAGTGGCCTTTGCTGCCCCGCAGGGGACCAGGCCTGTCGCAGTATATGTCATGTCAAAGCCTGCTGTGCGGTGGAGGCAGCACACCAGGCAGCCAAGGCGCTTGGACGGGGCACTTTGTTCACACCCCTGAAGGGGGCCATGCATCCCGTTGTCAAGGTTGAACAGCCATGCTAGTGTGCATGGTGCGGCCTACTTGACTGACTTGCCTGAGGCAGACAACGTGCAAAGCTCTCGATTTTCTTGTTGCAAAAGTGACGGCAAAGCAGCGAGCTTCCGGACACAGCCAGCCCAGCACGATGGTTCCTGTCAGAATTGCAGCTGTGCCCATGGCTGTGCAGGCCGTCAGGAGGCTGCAGATCTGCAGCACGCCACGCGGCAAACCTGCTGCTCTGAAAGCACAGACAGGGACATTGCTGGTCGGCACAGAAGGCTGATGAATGGCTGTCTGCTGCTGCCGCTGCTGCTGCTGGCTGCCGGAATCTGAGGCACCCCTGCGCAGTGCCAGCTGCATATCAGTCCTCGTGCCTCTGCCTCCTGTCCAAGTGGGGGCTGAGCCGCCCCACAAGCCCACAGAGCGTGCAGCACCCACCTGCTCTCCATGCCAGAACCTGCTGGTCCCCCACTCAGGCTGGTCCTCTCACTCTCAGGGGCGCTCTCGATGGGTGTGGCCCCCGCAAAGGCCGAGGTCAGCGGCTTGTCTGGCGCCCCACCCGATGCAGCGTCCTCCTGCTTGCCCACGGCGGGGTCCGCTGTCTTTTCTGAATGGCCCATCTGGAAGCGCGAGGTTGCGCCAGCCACAGGGGTGGAGGCGGGGGTGGGGGCAGACAACTCCTTGGCCTGAGAAGAGCGCGATGTCATCAGGGAGGTAGGCCGAGGCTCCTGTATCTGGTCAGACTCCTGCACAACACTTAGACAGAGCATGTGAGTGGCTTGTAGAGAGGGTGCATGTGAGGGCAGGAGTGACTTGCTGCAATCGATGCTCCTGTGCACAAGACAACGGGGCTGTTGCTGCGCAGCACGGACTGCGTCTCGAGGTCACGGGCGAGCAGGCATGTGCAAAGTTGGCAGAACATGCCCAGGCGGGCGGTGTGAGAAATCTCATTGCGTCTGTTGTGCAGCTATACCTGGTCACCCCGGAAGCTAGTCGTTCTGGCTTCGGCGAAACAACTCCACTGGCTCTGTGTTGGCTTCTTAGAGGGAGGCAGATTTTGCGGAGTGCCAGTCATATGCACGGTGTGCTGAGAGCCAGGGTTGGGTCTCTGTGGCGAGTGACCTAACGAGCATGGAACGAACATGTCTGACACTTGCCTATTCAGCACCAGATATGCCCAGGCCATATGCTCTGCCCCTCCTTGCTGCTGCCGTGGCAGGGTCCTTTGCTGGCCTGCTGCAGAACCTGGACCTTTCACAGGATGATGCCAATGTAGCACGACCTGCCATCCAATTGATCAGTGCTGTCAAGGTGGAGTATGACCTGATCACCTTTCAGCTTGGCATTGCAAACCCATCCCAAGCCACTGACCTCATCTGCAGGCTGCACTGCCAACTCGCAGCCAGCTGCTGGCGCATGGGCAGCCTCACCAACAAGAGGGGGAGAAGGTTCTGCAGCAGATTGAGCATCTCATGGGGACTTGGATCAAGGTACCTTGTTGAGTTACTTTGGGCCCGCACCCTGCACAGTCATGGCGTTGCGACTGGGGCTGGCACGCATGATGTCAGACTGCGACCACATCCCAGTAGCATCAGTCCAGCTCATCCCAGCCAGTCTGCCTCTGCCGACGCTGCACCATCAGGTGTCTGCCTCGCATGCAGGACGCACAAGCCTCAGACTCAATCGATGAGGCTTTGCAGCTGCTGCACATCAATGCCCTGCTGAGGCAGCCCATGCGCCAGCTGAAGGGCATACAGCTGCAGCGCGAGGGCAGCTGCGTTACGCTGAAGCTCCTGAGCCCTGTCTGGTTCTTCGCGCTGAGTGAGCAGTATGACCTGGGAGGCAGCGTCTGCCACCTCCCCCGCAGGGACTTCAGGAGGGGTGAGCTTGCCAGCTGCAGCAAGTGTTGTCCGCTCATTTAAACCACTTGGCCTCTGTTCTTAGAGGTTCAGGGCTGGCTGGACCCAGAGCCAATCCAGCTGCAGCAGATGTTGTCTGTGCAGCCAAACTGCATGGCCTCTCATGTAAGCAGGTCAGGCTCGATTGGACCCTGAGCAGAGCCAGCTGCAGCAATTGTTGTCCGCGCAGTCAAACTACCTGGCCTCTCTCTAGAGGTTCAGGCCTGGCTAAACCCAGATCAGAGGCCCCTGTTTCATTCATTCTGGATGGGCCATGCCCCCTTTGGGAACCTTCAGGTCTCGACCCGATCTTGACGGTGAGGTAGAAACCAGCCCTGTACCTTGTGGTGCCTGATGTTGGCCTTGTGAACTGCAGGTGGTGCTGTCGCACAGCTGACTATCCAGGACAACGCTCTCAGAATACAACAGAAGTGGGGAAAGCCCCACGCTGGGTATGGCACTGAGCATGCCTACTCCCCAGCATCAGGCGTGTTATATGTCGACAGCACCATCCACCTGGATGCTGCTCAAGAGCCCACCTGTTACAGAACTGTGTATCTCAGGCATGTATAGAATGTCTGGATGGCTGTTGCGTCTCCGTCCTCCATCTGTGAATTCATCAGATCATCATCATCATCATCATCATCATCATCAGTTCAGTCCCTGAGCTTGTATCACCAACAGGGCGCTCAGCTCTGTGTTGTGCACTCCCACCATGATGATCATCATGGCTTTCTTGCATCATGTCCTTGAAGCCTGAACAAGTGTTGTTCAAGTTATGTCCTGAACGCTGCATTGCGGCACAGCACATGCTGCAGGACAGCAGCACATGTGTAAGGCATGTTTAAGTGGAGCCAAGTCACAATGCTGTGCATAAGGGGCCCTGTGCTGCTGACTCGCCAAAATGCTTGGGATCCTTGGCATGTCGCAACAACACTGCCTTGGAGGCTGCAGGTGTGAGACTTGAGCTGCATGCAAGCCTCCACCCGCACCAAGTGGGGCAGGCATGCCTCAGCAGCCAGCTGCTGCCTGGCAGTAGGCTTGCAGCTGAGACTTGCCATCGTGTGCAGCCTGGCAGGGCAGCACTTGGCTCTCCACTGCATGCTGAGTGCATGATGTGCGCCCTCATGGTCATACACTTCTGAAGGAGCAATCCCTGCAGGGCCTGGCAGTTGAAGTCCTGACCATTTCTGCTGCTTCATAATTTCCTTCAGCAGCGTGCTGCAGGCAAAAGCCGCCTTCCTGGAGTGGCGCATCTGTGTGTGCTGCTTCCTAATGGCAGGCAGCACTGCCACATTGTGTGGCCTGCATGCAACCAGCAGGACTGTTGCTGACTCGTAAGAAGAGGGCCGTGAATGCAGACAGGATGATTTGCAAACTGAACTACTGTGATGCATCAATACAAGGCAGCTGGAGGATGAGTGGGAGTGGGTAGAAGGCAGTGTTGCACTCATCTTGCCTCTTAAGTGGTACGTCTTTGGAAGCTTGTGTTTGAAGGTCCCCATCTGCCAGCTGGCACACTTGCAGTTGAGTACACTATCTCACGGTTCCAAAATAGGTTCTCACATGAAATGAGTGCGCAGCATAAGCAGCAGCAAGCAGAGACGTTTGGCGTAGATGTAAGTGGGCCAGAGCAACAAAAAACATTTTTTTGCAACTGCAGCTGATGCTGGGCCCAGCCAGGGCAAGTGCCTGCTGCAAAGTTATAGCACCAAATTGCATGAGAAGTGTAGTCAATTCTGCTGCATGAGGTGGGCATTCGCAGCCACCCGCTGCGTGACGAGCTCATACAGCTCAGGCTTGCCCTGTACCCGCTGCGGGAGCGGGTCTGTGGGGTCTGAGAAGGCGCTGTGCAGGACCTTCTGCATCTGGGAGTACACGAAGGGGGTCATCACCTTCAGGATGAAGCTGATGATGAAGCTGGGCACTGCCATGGGCGGCTTGCAGTGCGCCATCATGGCAGCCTTGGTGCGAGGTCTGCCGTCTGCAGAAGGACAGTGAGGGGCAGTCAGCGGTGTCTGCATTAATGGAAGCAGAGCTGGGGCGTGTACGGGTCTTGCACACTTCCCTCTTGCACTTACTTACATGCCCTGTCAGTAGCTCAACCTGCCGGCAGAGCACCCTCCCAGCACCTTCGTTGAACTCTGTGTTCCAGAGGTGCACCACAACAGTCTCAGTGACCCACCCGGTCCAGGCTTCAGAGGTTCGAGGCGCACGCAGCTGCCAGCCAGCACAGAGGCGTGCTTGCGGTGCTTGTACTTCTTGGGGAGCTTGTCCAGGCCGGGGCCCTCCTTGGGAGCATCGTTGATCAAGACCAACAGGCTGCGGTCCTCCTGCAGCAGCGTAGAAGGAAAGCGGTCGCAGCAGGCCTGGGGCAGTGCACCCCCAGCTTTGTGCTGCCCACTCAGGCAGCGACTGCTGACATGCTGCGGCTTTGGGAGGAGAGGTGTGCCTGCAGCCGCCATGCCCACCAGCGCTGGTATGGTCATGATCCACACACCACTGCTGCTGCAGGCACACCTCTCCCGCAGCTGCAGAAAAGGCTTGCCACTGATGCATACTACACGCAGCCTGATAGCTGGTGCAGAAGCAGCACCCGTCACCCTGCAGCTGCACTCAAGCCACTGCAGCAGAACACAAGTCTCAACTCACCTCAGCCAGATCCAAGCCCCTTGCCTGCAGCACGCTGTCAGCCTGCGGGAATGGCGGTGGCATCCAGGCAGCTGCGTACACCACGGTCTCAAAGATGGACTCCTCGTGGAGGATGGTGGAGTCCAGCGTGTACTTGTTCCAGCTGGAGGTTAGGTCGAACTCACGGGCCAGGGCCAGCAGGTGCTCCACTGGGGCGTCAAAGACAGCCTCAAACTTGAAGCTGTGCACAGATGTGCCTGCAGCAGGAGGCAAGGCAGTCTCGACTTGCATATAGTTGAGGAGAAGAAAAACAGAAATCAGCCATACGTGCCACCCGCACGCCTGAAGCTGGCACAAAAGCAGCCTGGGCAAGGCACATCAAGGGTGGCCACTATTCATGCACAGTCAGCCTCAACCAGAAGCTGAGCACAGCAGGCCTTCCAGCAGGAGGCCAAACTTTTACCAGCCTCACTTATGCCTGCAGGTTGTTGCTGCACACAGTCTGTCATCTGCCTCAGTCAGCCACCCATCACCTGCTGCAGTCGTTCCTCACGTTGACCATGACGGTCTAACCCCACCAGAATCCCCACTTGTGCCTAAAAAAAGTGCACCTGCTGCCCAGCCTGCCAGAAAGTGCATGCCGCAGTCACCCTTCACACACCCCAACAACACCCCCACACACCTCGCTCATGTCGGTAGTGGGCCTGCAGGTCGTCGCTGCGCACAGGCTGCCACCCCCTGTGGTCCCGCAGGTCCTGCAGCGCGACCTCAGCAGCCTGAGCCAGCTTCTGCACCTCCGCAGCATTAAGCCCGAGTGCCTGCCCATCCGCACCAAGCTGCTGCATGGACACCCCTCTGAGAGAGCAGAGCTCTAGCAGCTGCTGGTGGGCTCGCAACATCTGGCCGTCTGCAGAGACACAGGCAGCACGTCATGAGCTGGTCTGCAGATCTGGCAATTGGCAGAGCAGGCCATTCTGAGCTGGCCTTGCCAGCTGTGTCTAAGCACATGTACATCAAAACAAGTACACAGGTGAGGCCTACAAATGTAGTCATCTGCAGTGGCACAGCAGGCAGGGAGGAGGGAGGCAGAGTGACTTTACTGCTGCACGATGCAGCCTCAGACTGGCAGCTGGTGTAAGGTGAAGAATCAATACAGAAAAGGCTGCTGGTCAGCTGTGGCCCACTTCAGGATGAGCCCAGCTTGGCACACCAGATGGCAGCCACTGCAACGGCCCCCCGGCGGGCACATGCACCCTCAGCTGTGCCTCACCTGTAGCTGCCTGCAGAGCCTCCTGGAAAAGAGCCTCATCGGCCAAGTCAGGCGTGTGCATGTTGCTCTGCCGTCCTTCCACGCCCGTTGAACGCAACCTGGGCGCAATTGAGATTGCCCTATCGTCTGCTGATGTCAGCTGGTGAGGGTGGCCAGTCCTCAGAGAGAGATCCTTGTCTGAGGCGCTGTCTGCATAGCTGAATGAGCGCCTGGAAGAGGGTATGAGAGCCTCGCCGGTGTGATCAACCTCTGGGTCTCTGTCTGGCTGCTGCTGGACTTCCAGCATCTGCAGGGCACGGATGGAAGCTTGCCTGGACAGCTGACGCAGCACTTGCACTGTTTGCAGGCACACACGCCCATGCAGCACCTGCTTGGGTAGCTGCTCATGCTTGGCAGCGTGTGCATGGCAAAGAAACAAAACTGACTTCGCCTGGCTTTGTCAGGCAATGGGGCAGCTGCATCGTGCAAACCCTTTTGGGTGTTGCATAAGCCTGGCGCACCTCGAGGCTATTGTCCAGCGACTGCATGGCCACCTCGTGATGGCGCTCGTATCTGTGCAGCAGCTCAGGCAGCTGCATTGTGGGAGTCGCGTCAGGCTGCTGCAGGCCCACCACAATCCGCGCCAGCGGCAAGGGGCTTCTGCTCTCCCATATGCGTTCCTGCTTCCTGGTTGTGGCAGATGCAGAATGAACGCTGACTACTGAATCTACTTTCTGGACTGAGGCTGCATGCGCAGAGACTGGTACTAGGGATGCAGGCTTGGATGGCCCATCCTGTGCTTGCTGATCTTCATCTGTTTGCCTAGATGAGCAACAGGCCACACTATGTATAAAGGTGCTGGTTTTGGTAAGGGGCTCGCTGGAGCATGTCTGACCCATGTTGCCTGTGCCTGCGGCTCTGCAGTCTGCTGCAGTCACGCAGGAAGAGGGCAACATAAGCGTTGCATCACGAGAAAACAGTCAACCGGGAAGAACGTAAAGAAAAGCTTATGAATCTAAATGCCGCCTTCCTCAACAAGCCTCTCTCCCATCACTTTAGGACAAGGCATTTTTCAATGGCCCCTTATGCTCTGCTGCAATCCTCATGCAAAGTGGCATGCCAATGTGGGCGTGTCAAGGCACGAAAACAGTGTCGGAGTCAGGTGCCACTATGCAGGAGACGTCCTGTGCAGGCTGTGCTGAGCGTCCAGCAGCGGTGCCAGCAGCTGGCTGCCAAGTCTGCAGGTCTGGGGCTGGCAGCTCTGGTGGCGTGCACAGGTGAGCCTATCAATGCTCATATGTCAAGGCCGTGCCATGCTGGGCCCCCTGCAGCTGTCCGGACCTCTACATCTTCTCGCTGCAGGACCTGCTGCTCTCGCTACTGACAAGGTGGGGAGCTTTGAGGCTTCTGGCCTGATTTTCAAGGACAGCGTGGAAGTGATTGCACAGGAGGATCCTGCAGGTGGCTCGGCACTTTTCTGCGCAAACCAGTGGCTATTGCATTAGTGTTTGTAAACGTTGCTGACCTCTTTCTGCTCTCTGCTTGCAGTCAAGGGCGTCACGATATACATTAGTGAGCTCACTTGGCTCATCATTTCTGCTGCCCGTCAACCTGCTGCCAGCCTTGCCGCCTGTCAGGAGCAGGGCTCACTGTGCTCCTTGTACTGCAGGTGACTTCAACAGGTATCAGCTGATAAGGATCATACACAGCGTCCTGTGATGCTCAAGGTGCATGGTTCGCATGCTGTGCTTCTCAGGCGCCCCACAAGCTCCGTGCTGCAGGTCCCTCACAGACAAATTGAACAGCAACTTCTTTGATGAGCCCTCACAGGCATAGACCCCTGCCAGCTGCAGTGTCCAGCATGTCTGTCAGCTGCGGCCTTTTGCTGGCAGTGTCCCACATGTGTGTCAGCTGCAGCATGCCTGCCAGCTGCAGTGTGCACTGCCTCTGTGTTGGCAGCTGGTCCATGGCTGCAGAGGCTGCATGTCAATTGTGTTGTGTTTGCTTCAGGCCTCAGTGACTTGCGCCATCACTGCTCCGATCCAGATCCCTGACTACAAGGCGATTGCTGGTGACAAAGAGGTATGACATTGCAAGCCAGCTGCACAGGCAGTCAGTAATGGCTTTGCTGTGCAGGTGGTTTCCAAGGCCACACAGGGCATGAACAGCTCATGTTGGGTGCAAAGCCGTAGCTGTGAGGTCTGCAGTGCATGTCACATAGCTCAGTCTGGCAGTGGTTGTTGTCACAGGTTTTCTCTCAGGCAAAAGGGATCAACTTTCTCCAGAACAAAACCCTCAGAGTCCGGCGCCTCTATGATGCCAAACACTCCACCCTACTCTATGTTGCCTACAGCACTAGACTGTCAAACGATAGCAAGGTTAGGCCACTGCCCTTAGCACTACCAAAATCAGGTCAGTAGAGCATCACTGAGTCCAGTGTGCCTCCTGTCTGCAGACAAACAGCACAAGGTAAGATGGACATGGATCCTCCAGGTACTCGCGCGTCATCACATGCAGCTGCATGCTCCAGACGGTGCCTACCTGCAGGTACAAGACATCTGTCTGTGCGCTCCCCATTGCTCCTGAGGTCACCACAGCCACCAGCAATCCCAAAGCCCAGATAGCCCCTGAAATGAAGTGACTGCTGCTGCTTTGCCCAATTTAGCACTCCTAGCTACACTGGAACATTCTGTTTTGGCCCTTCCTGTCCCTCGCCACAGTTTTGTCCCTGAACAGACCCCACTTATAATTGATGGGAAATTCAAATGAGCTGATGCAGCAAACTTTGCTGAAGGGGCCAAGTGAAGGTCACTGCACACGCAGCTGTTAAAGAATGCCAATCCAGTCTAAGGTACACGCCGAGTTGTGCGATGCAGGGTACAGGGGTTCTAGCGGGAGGGTCGTAGCCGACTTCAACAAGGGGGTCTACGCAGAAGGCGCAGGATTGCTGTCCTGCGCACTCTGAATCTGCTTCAGGCGCTGCTCGACCTGCTGCGTGGAGAGGTCCCTCACTCCCCCCTGCATTCTGCGCGTCCCCAGACGGCGTATGTCACCAATGGGACCGTTTCGAATGTGCTCCACCCAGTGCTGCCCCAGGGCTGTGGTGAGCACAACCTGGTCCTCTGTCAGGCTGAAGGCTGCCTGAAGAGCACACAGGGGGCCCTGTGAGCGGCTGCGCCCCACACTACCTCTGCGGGGACCGCTGCGGTGGGGGGCTGCGTAGGTGCTCCCCCCAGCGGTCCGGCAGCGTCTTGGAAATGGCCAGGGGGGACGTCGCGTGGTCCAGGTTGGCCTACGCAGCAAGGCACAGGGCACAGGCGTCTGTCTGGTGGGTGTGGGCAGGTGGCCGCAAGGACCGGCAGGGCGCTGCGGAGACTGAGGTGAACGCATGGGCTCAAGACGTCTCTCCATGGGTGTGAAGCAGGTGCCCAGCGTGTAAGCTCCATAAGGCCAGAACCCCGTGCCCTTGGTTCATGGGAGGCACAAGTGTGGGTCAGCGCCAGACGCGACTGCCATCAACACATGCAAGCCAGCAGCTGGCTCAAGAAAGCTGAGAGGACCCATACTGAAGGCCAGATCATGCACAGAGCTTCCCCAAAGTAGCCGGCGCGGCGCGGCGTAGGGTGCACAGACAGGGTGCAGGTCTGCCCCCAATTGTATCACGGCAGCAGACCTTTCTGAGTTGCAGGCATCCCTCATGTGATTGCTCTCAGCTGCAGGTCAGATGTCTGACCAGCCAACACATTGCCTGTAGCCTGGAGTTTGCATGTGGCAGATTATCATTGCCTGCTGCAACAGGTTCAAAGTCGCCCTGTTGCAAGTCCACAATTGCAGGGTGCAGGGCACGGTGAGCAGGCTCTTTAGAGAAGCCCTCCGCCCATCAGCAGACTTACATGCAGCCCGCAGACCCACCACAACCATGCCAGCCAGAGTAGATCAACTGCCGAGCGTTTAAACCCAGACCGGCCTCTCCTACCATGCCACACACTTGCATCCATGCCAGCAGAAACAATGTACAGAAGCAGTGCAGGGCACATCACCTGGGGCTGACCTGTAATGTGACCACCTCATACAGCATCTTCTCATGCTCCTGCTGCGTTTTCCTAAGCTTGGGGAGGAGTGAGGTGCGCACAATGTCATTATCTGAGCCGGCTGTCCACAGACCACCTGCAGTCAGGGAGGCTGGCTTTGATGGAGGGTACATGGGGCTGCTTGCTGCCAGGCTATCAGGCTATCAGGCTATCGCCTGCAAAAGCCAAGGCATAGATCAGTGGAACGGCACGTGCGCCCTCTGGACAAGCATCGACTATGTGCATATCAATGGTCATCTTTGCATATGCAATGCAGTGCTGCTTGCAGAAGTGGCTTGTGGCACAGCGCATGAGTATGTGCCCTCCAAAGCCAACTCATCCCAGAACTGGTGCCCCGGGCCACCTGTCAGATGCCACCAGCGCTTTGCAACCAACGAGGCAACAGAGCCATGTCCCACTGGCATGCAGCTCACCTAGGCCCTCACTGTCCCCATCCCCAGCGGTGGCAGCTGTGCTGGCGCGAATGTCTGCCAGCTTGTCAACGAGGGTCTCCCGCAGTCTCTCTGCCTCCTGAATGACACCCTCCTTGGCGGCACCGTCAGAGCCCACGCAGTTGCAGGCACGGCCGAAGACACCTGCAGTTGCGGCAGGGATACTTGCGGGCAGCTCCTGGTGAGTAGTAAAGGCCAAGGGTGCCAGGCAGCACAGGGAAGTGAAGCCCTGCTCAATAGAGGATATTGTCCCTTACAGGTGAGAAGCACATCATGCCTGGGACGCCGTATTGTGATGTGCTCAACATAGACATGCATTCACACAATCTCATGATGCAAAGTCGACACAGGGCACAACATTGTCAAGCGCACAGGCAACTAGCATGCAGCAGTGCAGTTGCCACACTGCAGGCTGCCGCATGCTTCAAGCAACACAGTGGTACAGCCCCGCCCAGAGGAGATACTGTCAGAGCCCCACAAACCCCACGACCATTGGCGTATGCCAGGATCACCAAATTGATGAGCAGGCGGTGTCCCACCAGCAACAAGGCAGTGCCCAGCATCACACCTGAGATGCACAGGCAGCCTCCTGACCTCGCATGGTCCTGTTCAAACACACCCTTCAGGTCATGCAGCCAGCCAAGCAGGCAGACCCCAGACTCACCCCTGAGGATGTAGTTGGCCGCCTCCAGGCCATTGTCCTCAGCCATCTGGCTAAGCAGCCAGTCACTGATGCGGGAAGCCTCCTCAGGGCGCTGCCACAGAATGTGCTGCAGCAGGAGGCAGTCGTCTAGGGTCACCGTATCCCGCCCGCTGGTGTAGGCCGCCACCTGCAGCAGGGCAAGCAGGTCTGGACTGGTGTAGGTTCAGGTCTGGACTGGTGTAGGCTCAGTGCCGCCGCCTGCCGTATCACAGCAAGCACTGTGTCTATCCTGTTTCGCAGGATGTAGTGATCCAGAGTCTGTGCAGGCCGCCACATGCAGCAGGGCACTGGCTCCATATGACTGCGTAAGATGTCGTTGAGCAGACTTGACAGATGCTGCCATGGTGCCCGTGACACACAAAAGCATGGCCCTTGACGACACAGGAAACCAGCTGGGATGCTGACAAACACTTCAGGAGAATGATTCCCAGCGTGTTGCATGCAGGCTTTGTGCAGCATGGCAACGTCTAGCTGGCTGCAGCGCAGGCTCTGCCTTGAGCACTGGCGGCTCTGCAAAGCTGAACCCTGCGCATCTGGCAGGAGGCAGTACACAAACGTGCAGCAGGCGCCAAGGATATGCCTAGACCAGTAAGTTGGTGCGCTCCAAATGGTGCCGGTCACTGAAAGTAATCTGCAGGGTTGCACATGCCTGGAATGGCAACATGAAATATACTGCCAAGTTCTGGGTCCTGTCAGACAGGTTGTGGGACTCACAAAAGCCAGCGAACCCACAAACCAACCTGCATGAGAGCCACTGCCTTGACAAGGCGCCTGTCGGACACATAGACTGGGGGCTCGCACTTGTCCTGCAGCCACTGCCGCAGGTCTGCTAGGGTCTGAATGACCTCCCCGGGAACCTTCACGTGCTGCAGAGCCTCCTGCCTGCAGGGCACAAAGATAAAGCATTGGGTAGTGTGGGGCCTCTGGTTGTGCACCGTAGGCTCTACATTTGCACCAGAACCTGCATGCTGCAGGTCAGAGTATCCAGCAAGAGGGTTTCAATGTTTGTGCTGGCAGTCAAGACATATGAGCTGCTTCGGCAGAGCCTGAGCCACATGTGCACAGCCTCACACATCTAGCCTAGAGGGCAGACATGGGTTGTTGCATGCCAGCGCAGGCCTGGCAGTCTGTGTTCCCAGACAATGGACTCAGCTGCAGTACTGCACTGCCCACCTAATCTGTTGGAAGTCCTCCATGCTGAGTGCAATGTCCTCAGGGGCCTGTGCAGGAGCTGACCCTGGGCCACTGCCATTGATGCTGCTGCTGACCCCTCCCACAGCGCCGCCCTGCAGGCGCATCAGCAGCCAGCAACGATCAGCATTGGGAGGAAGTGTTTGAGCCCTGCCCATCTGCACTCACGCCAGATGGCCCGCAAAGGCCAGGCGGGGGCCTGACAAAGTAGACCAGCTCACCATCTGACAGATGTGATTTGCATCCCTCAGATATCTGCAGCACTCCCTGTGTTGACTGCACTGCAGCTCTCCCATCCAGGGAATAGGGCCAGGCAGACATCCCAGAAGCTGCCACTCACCGCCAGGTTATGCTCCGCAGCGCCGCTCAGCATCTGGGGCAGCCCTGCAGCGCTGACTTGCTGCACCTGTCGCCGGATCAGAAACCTGTCGTACAGGGCGTCCAGCTCCTCGCTTTCTGGGAGCTCATTGGAGGCGCCCACCTGCAGTGCGCAGCAAGGTCAGGCTGGACTCTCAAGACAGCCATGTAACTCTCTGACAATCAAGGCAAGGCATGCACAGCTTCCTGTCACTACCACCACCAGTCATATACAAGCGGGCTTGTTCTGGGCGTTGCTTGGGTGCCCGGCTCACGGCAGGTAGGGCAGGTCCCATGCTGAAGGAAGCACGCAACATGGGCGACCTTTAAGTATGGCGCCAACCTGCTTGAGGTTGCTGTGTCGTGGACCAAGCAGAGCAGACAATGGAAGGAACGTGTTCAATCTGGCGCATTGTTTGCTGCTTCAGCAAAAGCCCCCAGCCTCACCAGGCACAGCAGAGGCACAGTCTCCCGCACAGCGCCATTGTCAAACAGGCGCTCGTTGAGGACGGTGAGCAGCGTGTTCAGGATGGCACTGTTGGCCTTGAAGACCTCGTCAATGAATGCCACATTGGCCTGGGGCAAGTACCCCTCAGTCTGCAGGCAGCAACAGGCTTCTTGTAGGGCAGCACAGCATCAGGCAAAGAGGGAAGACCCCTGGTCTGCAGCAGGCAGCAGCCAGCTGCTTGAGATCTTAAGATTGGGGCAAACCACTTGAATCAATCTTGGCGTCTCCAGTCAGCAGGCATCATGTGTGCACAGGGGTGAATGGCTCAACAAGATGCCTGGTCAGCAATGTGTGAGTCCAGCTGCCTGGTACCCCACACAGCTGTGGGCATGGTGCTGCACGAAGGACCAATGACGTAGGGTGCCCAGCAGCACCAGACAGCTATCGACCTCCAGAAAGCATGCTGGGTCTACTTTGTGATATGCTCAGCAGCACCTCGCTGCATTGCAAATTGCTTTTTTAATAAGTAATACTTGCCTGGCGGACATACTGGTCCTCTTCCAGCGCTCGCATCGAGAGGGGGCCAAACAGCTCCTGCAGCACAGAGGATGCTTGACATCAGCTTTGGCCCTGCTGTGCCCTCAAGACGCCACAATCAAAGGGCTGCTACATGCGCAGGCCGGCCGGCCAGAGGCAGCCTCTGCCCTTGGGCTGACAAGCAGGGATGTTCTCAGCTGCTGTGGCCGCACAGTTAGCCAGATGCTGGTGTCACCCAGGGTGCATGGCTCAAGCCTGGCTTAAAAATCCAACAGCTCACAATGCCAGTGGCCAGCCCATACTGCAGCTGACTGACAAGTAGTGCTTGGCTCACCTCCGGCACACTGAAGCGGGTCAGCAGGCGCTCGAAGAAGGTCCCCTTGCAGAGGCGAGTGAGTCGGCGGCCCAGCTCGCTCTTGGCTGTGCCAGGGGGGCCCACGTACAGCACATGTTCCCCTGCTAGGGCAGCCAGCAGCAGCAGCCGCACCTGCAGCATGGCAGGGATGTGTGTGACCTGGCCGCAGTGCATGCATTGCAGCACATGTGTGAGCACCCATCTGCTGGTCTCAGTGTTGGCTGCTGCCCGGCCAGCCAGGCTGCTGCTGCTGCGGCAGGTACACCCATCCCCAGAAGTAGCGGCAGCAGCAAGCTGGGGCAAAGCATGAGGCTGGCAGTGCGTCAGCTCAGCATCCATAGGGCTGCAGCAGGTCGTGAGATGCTGCTGCCACTACTACACGGTTACAAAGCATGCACTCCCACTATGTGGGAGAGCTATCAGCCTCAATCTCAGGACCTTGATGAAAGTCACACCTTTGGCTGCAGGGGATGATCGAGCCCTTCTGCATCACGCCCACACCCAGCGCCTTTTACACGCGCTGAAAGTGCATGGCGCCTTCATACCATCAGCAGCACGCCAGAAACCAGCCTTGAAGCACGCCCAACCCCACCTGCGAAGCACCCTTTACCAGCCCTGACTGCAGGCCTCAATGGCACGCTGCAGCTTGCATCACAGGTCACTGCCAACGCAGCAGTGGTCCACCAGCCCCCAACCACCTGTGTGTCTCGCTCCACCAGCCCCGACTGCATGACCTTAAGGGCATGCCACAGCTGGAACCGCCAGGCAAGATCAAGTCAGCAGTGCTCCGACACCACCCTGCTCCCACACACCTCTGTGTCCCTCTCCACCAGCCCCGACTGCATGGCCTCGATGGCCCGCTGCAGCTTGGGCCGTAAGCCCGATGTCCGGTCGGCTGCGCTGCCCTTGCCCTCCTTCCGCTGGCTGGCAGTCCTCTCCACATCCTCCACTGCAGCCTGGTAGGCCTGCCTGGCAGCAGTCTTCACCACTTTGTCCTGCACGGCGGACCATCCCGGTGCATGTTGGTGGCGGGGAGCCCCCTGCACCTGCCCCATGGGGTCAGATGGCTCCTGCAGGGTGGATGCGCGTGCTGCGCATGGCAGCGGACAGGGCAATCCCTCAGGAAGGCACGGGGCTGTGGGCCGGCTGCACATATTGCTGTGCAGCGCAAGGTGGCAGGTAGGCTTTCAGGCAGACTGCATGAGAAGCACTGGAAATGAAAAAGCCTCGCACCTCTTCGAGCCGCTTCTCCTGCTTTTTAGCTTCAACATTTGCACTGGCACCTGCAGTAGGAGATGCACGACACTGTCATGCATCAAGCAATCAGTACAATGCTGTGCTGACATGCGCCGGCCCCGCTCCCCACACCAGACACTTAGGCTGACCTTCAGCGTGTGTGACATGCCTGCCAGCGAAGTATTTGTTGAACCTGCATGCAGGAGCTGCGCATGTTTGATGTGCTTTTGAAAGCACCTGAGGCAGGATCTGCAGGCAGACCGACCTTGACTGAGCAGCCTGGGTGCTGAGCCCTCGGTGTATGAGCTGAGAAGATTTGAGCAGACGAAACTGAGGGGCTAGAGGTATGCAGTTTCCAACAGCCTCAGGCAAGCAACGGCCAGCAATAGATCGCGAGCCCTGTGCGAGCCAGGTCATAGTTGTGTATGGCTTATGACAAGAAGGCAAAGAGGACTGACCTATGCGATCACAGGTCAGATGGGCCATGATCTGGTGGCCTGACTTCTTTCAGGCATTGCATCTTGTCTGGATGGACTCCAACCTTGACTGCAACTCTCACAGCAGAAGTAATCATCAAAAGCTTGCCTGAGCCGGATCCCCCATGCAGGCCCTACTTAGTGCCCTCATCAGGCAGCAACAGCCAGCCCTAGATGCTGCTCTCAGATGGAGGCTCACTCCCGTGGCGATCAAGCACTTTGCAGCAGCTGCAGTCACCGCGACTGATGTGCAGAGCACAGCAGGTGAGGATGGAGACCTGTAGCCTGTCTGGACCTCATACTGCAAGCTGGCATCATCTTCCTGAGATGTGCTGTTCCCCCTGCAGGCACCAGCGGCAGTCAATGGTGGCGGGACCCCAGTATGGATGCGGCTCAGGCACAGGCAGTCTTCAGGCAAAGGTTGCAGACGCATGGAGCCCAGGGTGAGCCGCAGGATGTCCACTGATGAACTTGCCTGCGCTGTCTGCTGGCAGCTCATGAGGGATGGCTGTCTTCCAGGCACACTGCGTTGCTGATGGCAAGGAGGATCACCAGCATGTAGGTGCCCTGCAGGAAGGGCTCACTCTTTGCAAGGCATTTCATGTTCACCTGCAGGACATGGTCAAGTGTGCTGCGCGGCCGTTCATTCATAGCTTGGGTCTCTGAGCAGCACAAGCATTTGGGCCCTGCCTGCAAGCCAGCCAGCGCGCCCTGATGGCAGCGTGCATGTGGTGGTGCACTTCACATGCAGTGCTGTACTTCCTGCTAACTGCTTGACTAGCAGGGGGAGCTGGCCGCTTTGAGGAAGCACTCCTCCCTTGCAGCGCCCTGAAGGCTCCAAAACACGCTTGCGGCTGTATTCTGCTTGCATATCCCAGCAAGACACAAACTCCCATCTCTGCATGCATACAAGCAGGCCCTGCTGACGAGCTCTTCACACAGAAACACTGTGCTGCAGACCTCATCCCTGCCGCTCACAGCTGCATACTGGCCTTACATACCCACAGACTTCCTAAAACCCAGTGCCTTTGAAGTTGATCACCACTGCTTGCAGACCAGCGAGGCCTGCTGGCGGTTTTCGAGCGCATCTCCAGCCAGGAGGAGGCTGCAGCAGCACTCGAGGCTGTAGCGGAGCTGCGGCGCCACCGCGCGCACCAGCAGCAGCACTCCCTGTTCCACATGGTCAAGATGGATGCCTTCTTCCGGGTGAGGTGTAGGGTTGGGGGCTCTCTGAGGGACAGGCTACCTCTGGAAGGTGGGATGCTGCTGCTGAGGCCAGCACTTGCAGCATCTCAATGACTACTTTGTCCAGGCTCTTGTTACGTTGAGGGGGGCTGCATGCTGCCTCTGGGAAGGGGGGTTTCCCTGCTGAGCCTTGCACACGCACCAGCTGCGACCATGGGTCTGGTGTCCAGATTGTTGTCAGCGTGAAGACTGCAAGCTGCCTCTGGGCATGGGGCTTTCCTGCTGAGGCGGGTGTCAGCAGCCAGAACAACAAAAACAAAACTGCATGGAAACAAGTCTGACATCAGACTATCTTCACAGTGAGGCGTGGTCAAGCCTGCAGGCTGCCTCTGTTAAGGGTGTCCTGCAGCTGAGGCTGGCAGCGGCAGCACCACATGCCAGCTGTAGTCAGTGCTGGCCACTAGAGCTGGCCATTGAACCTGTGTGCGTGGCTGCCAACAATGCTAGCTGGGAGGTTGCAATCAGGCTGCCTACCACACCAGTTTGGCAGATGTCAGGTGCCGAGCAGGGCCACTGCAGACTGTCATCAAGACCAGCACTGTGTCATTGTGAGGCAGGAACCTGCAGGCCACTCCCAAGGCCAGCTAATCAGATGGGGCAGCCACTGCAACAGAGGCCTGCTGCTTGTCATGGCACTTGGCAGCGGTCCCCTTGAGATGGGCCACTGGCCTGTAAGCTGTTGCTCGGGGGCCGCAGGGCTGGCAGGCCAGATTGGTGGTACTGGGCGTGGGCTGAGCAGGTGTCTGGGCAGCTTGGGCGTGCAGAGAGACTAGTTGTGCCTCTGACTGAGCCTCCACTGAGGCAGCTGGGCTTGGGCTGCACGTGTCTGGCTACCAGCCGGGCTTGGGCTGCATGTGCCCAGCCGTTGTAGGGCTGCTGCCGGCAGCATTGGTGTTTGACAAGGTGTCTGCTGGTCTGCCCAGGGATGCAGACCCACAGGAGCAGCACATGCCAGAGGAGTGCTGGCTGTGGGGCATGGACCTGTAAGCCGCACTCGTAGGCACCACGCCCTCCTTCAGCCTGCTCAGCACCCTCTCACCCTCCTTAAGGCTGCTCAGCATCCTCCAACCCACCTTCTGCTGCAGGCATGCCGCAGCGTGGATGCCTGGAAAGTGGCAGTGGAGGCGCTGGAGCGGGCGACGGAGTTGGGCATATATGCCGGCGTCGCCCGCTACAACATGGTGCTCAAGTGGCTGTGCAACCAAAGAGCACTCTCAGAGGCCCGCCAGTGAGTCTCGCCTCCCTGTCGCATGCAGCTGCTTGGTCAGCCAGCCCCAAAGGGAGCCTCTACAACACCTTCAACTCCGCGGCCAGATGGCTCCTTGTGCTGGTTCTTTGCAAAAGACTTCATCCCACAGCAAACTTTGCGTTGCACCTGTCCGACTGCCTTTGCCAGCCCGCAGTGCTAGTGCATTGTCAATTGTGACGGGTGGTCTCTTGTGTTTGCACTCTCAGGCGAGAGCACGCTGCCTGTGCCAGCCAGCAGCGGTGCCGTGCAAAACTGCGGTGGTCAGGCAGCGAAAAGGGTTGCAGGCTACTTGAGATGGTGCAAGAGCACAGACTCAGCCCCACACAGAACCTTGACCACCTGTTGGTTGTTTGCCTTCAGTGCTGCCGTACAAAGCCCATGCTTGAGACCACTGTGGCCGCCCTGCAGGCTGTTTGAGATGATGAAGCAACACAAAGTGCGCCCAGACAGCACCTCGGCATATCACCTGGTGCGCACGTCCATGCTGCTCGGGCATCGGAGCCTGGCTGAGGCGTATGTGCGCGAATTTGAGTCCAATGGCATCAGGTGCGTGGCCTTACTGAGTTCAGACTAGTCCCAAGGTTCCAAGTAAAGGTGTCTGTGCAGCATCAGCATTGTATGTCTCTGCTTGGGCTGAACTGGGCAGGGCCCTGTTGAAGAACAGTTAACATGGGTGTTGATGCTGATGGCTGCCACACATGAGGTGAACATGTGTAGTCTGCCCCTTGCAGGCAGGCAACGCCACTTGACTGCTCTATGTTGACCATACAGGTTGGCGCCCAGCGTGAAGGCCTGGCTGAGCAAGCCGCCCAGTCAGCTTGCTGCTGTGCGAAAGAAGCAGATGCCCAAGGCCCAGCCCAGCTTGATGTCACAGCCAGCAGGAGATGCTGGAGCAAGCACAGTCTGAACTAGTTGCGCCTGACCACATGCAACGCAAGTCAAGCTTACACCTTTTTGTTGTGTAAGCATCTAATTGATGATGTAGGTCAGGTGACAGATTCGGTTAAGCCAACCAGCCCACTCGTCCGGGCTCCTGAAACCACAGTCCATTTGAGTCTCGGAATCCAGCTCTCGCAATTCAGCAATCTCCGGGCTTCCCAACAAACTTGATCCTCACAACGTGCTCCAAGCTAACATGGTCACGCGCGTGATGCAGTCCTTGGCGGCAACCTATTGTTATGTGGTGGCTTTCCTGGGGCTGGACCTCGTAGCTAGGACCTCTGGTTCGCTCCCAGGTGACTGTCAAGCCAGCAGAGCACCAGCAACCACCGGGAGATCAGCAGCCATATCCTGCAGCTGCATGCGCCCTGTGACTGCCTGCTCGCGCTGCTGCCGGCTACTCTTGATGCCTGTCTGAGTGGCAGCTGTCTGCCTGTCTGCTGGCTGCTGGAGTTGCGCCCGCGCTTTGACCAACTGCAACATGCCGGTGCCCCTCACAGGTTGAAGTACCTGCATTGCTGTGGCAGCATTGCACCAAACTGTTCTCCCTGCCTCCTGAGCCTGGTGCTGCTTGAGCTGGTGGCCAGGACATGCACCTGCAATTTCATTATGTTTATGCTGGCAGCCTGCATGTGGCTGGCTGCAGGGATTCAGGCTACCTCTTCACTGCCATCTGCAACCAAGTCCTTGTGTCTGGCTGCCTGCAGGCGCCTTTCAGGCCCGCTTTGGCATTGCCTGGCTGCAAATGGTGCATTCCCCATCAGTTGATGAGTCGTTTGCGCCTGCCATTCATAACTTTCGGCTGGCTGCCTGCAGGAGCCTTCCAGGCCCCACAGGAGAACAACCCCATTGCGATCTTCACGAGCTTCGTCATAGGGCCAATGTGGTGCACCACCCTGCTGGCTCTGGGTGAGGCTGGCCCCTCTATGCAAAGTGTGTGCCTTCTTTTGTGGTCAGCAGCACCCTCTTCTGCCAGTCCCCTTTTCAGTCCAGCAGCGCTGGCCTCCTTCTGAGGCTTGTTGCCTGCATAATGACCTGCACACCTTGTACTCTGCCTGCTGTGAGGCAAGTATCAGCATGATCACCTGAACTTTGCTGCTGGCTAGCTGGTGACTTTCCAGCTAGCTGCCCTGTGCTTCAGTCAACCCCTTGCAAGCAGGGATCTTGCAATCTGGTGTTCAGGGTCCCTGTCAAAATTTCAGGTGTGGGCTCCACCTGTGAAGTTTCATTGTGCCTGTCTTGTCTCAGATGGCATGCTTGGCTGCAGGCGTCCTCGTCAAAGTGATCAACACCAGCTTCCAAGCCATCGACGGCGTCCTTGTCATCAGCAGCAGAATCCCCAGCTTCTTTGGGATTGCCTTCAACTGGCGCATTGACTGGGACACCAGGGCTGCCATCAACAGATTCCTGGACAACGTCCTCGCCGCTGTCACCGTGTTCTTTGATGTCAGCCCTTGTGAGTCTACCCAGTTCCAGCAAACATGTCCGTTTCTATGCATCAAGCAACCCTGGGAGCATCCTGTCTCACACCCCCTTCAGCGCCTCAACCCCCTACCACTGTTTGTTCACAGCTGCCCTGCCCCAGCCTGGGCGCCACCCCTGCAGGCCGCGTGGTCTGCCTGCCAGGCCCGGTGCCTCCATGTACAGCAGTGCCCAGAGTTGCCCCACAGCTGTGCTGCGGCTTGCTCAGCTCATCCTTGCCCCTGTGGAGTCTGCCACCCTTTCTGCTGCTTTCTCTGCGCACAGCTGCCCTGCCGTGCATGAGGTGTGCCAGCAAGGCTCATCACCTCATCTTGAGGGACACTCTGCTTCAATCACCTGCCAAAAGAGCTGTGCAATGCAGCTGGCTGGCCTGCCAGCTGTACATACTGTGCCCAGCGTCTGGCCGCCTGCCTGCAGACACAGTGCTGGTGGCGCCCATCGCTGACCCCTGCACCAAGGGCTTCAGGAAGGCAAAGGCGTCGCGCCGGACCGCCGGGGTCACTAAGCTGCTCGAGGGTGCGAGCAACCTGGCCTACGGTAGGTGCCCCACCGCTGCTGCCGCGGCAAACCGTACGCCTCGGCCTGCTGTAGGCTCCCCACAGCTGTTGCCATTGCAAGGCCCCAGCTATGGGCTCAGCACTGTCTCTGCATGGACAGCCATGCTCCACTTAACTGCCCTTTGTATGCCCTGTGAGGGGCCCCCTGCTTGCCCCCTGCTTGCCACCCTTCTGCCGTGGCTGGCTGCCCTTGTGGTGCAACATGCGGAACTTCAAGCGGCGCATATCAAAGCCCATCTGCTTCTTGTCCTGCAGGGGTCCTCATCAGACCCGCTGTCTCCTTTGCCACCGCCATGTACAACATCTACATGGACACGGTGGCCGCCATCTCCAGCTTTGCCATCTCATCCTGGGTGGCCACCTCCACACTGCCAATCTGTGAGTCTTCAACTCCTGAGCTGTGCCCAGTCTGCACACCTCCCTGCCAGCTGCCTGTGTTGTCGCATTCTTGTTGCCCCAGTCTAGGGCTGCGGATGACCCCAAAAACCTACCTGCCTTGACAAATGTTACCTGTGTGAGCAAGCTTGTAAAGGGTGTGTTCAACCACCAGGGCTGCAGCACTTCATGCCCTGCCAGCTGCCCAGCTGCCCTGCCCTCTCTGGCTGCTTGCCTGGCTGTCCTGCATGTGTTCAGTCAATGTTGTTATAGCACACACTTACTTCGCACCACGCAACATCCTTGCGTGCAAGGGGCTGAGGCTGTGTTTCCCTGCCTGCTGCCGCCCTGCCCCGCCCCATCCGCTGGCTACCTGCCTGCCCTACATCTGCTGGAGTACCAACCTTTCTGACGGGCTTTGGACTTGCAAGCCGTCGCCACCGCTTGTTTTGCAGCTCCCTCAGCATTCCTCTGCTTCTGCCTGCAGACTTTCTGTGGGCGAGCTGTAAGCACGGGCTGCGGGGTGCCATTGGTGAGGCTTGCTGTCCTGCCCCTATCGGCCTTGGTGCTTACGCCCCCTCAATCCCAGGACACTCAGGTCCAGCAACAACTCTCACACCGGCCAGCCAGCTCAGCCCAGAACCTCTGCCAGGGAGTCGTCCAGAGCTCTCTGCATGCAGCTATTGTGTACAAAACTGTTCACATGCTCTCGCTGTGGGCAGCCCTGTTTCAGCCTGCTGTAGCCTGTCAATGTTGCGCGTTAGTTGAAGCCGCGCTCCCAGAACAGCTCTAGATGAATCAGCCCTGTTTCGTGAGAGCTTCTCTAAGCTCAGCCAGCCCTGCAGCTGCAGTCAGCCATGTCTGTGTGACTCTTCCAGGAGCATACCATCTCTCATACATGCTGATTTCCTGCAGGGCTGACTGCTGCCCATGGCATAACATTCACCCCTTCGTCTGTTGCATCTGCCCTGCACCGGACCACAGCCACCTTTCTGCAAGGCTTTGGCATTGGTGAGCCCAGTCAAATGCTTTACTGCATCTTGTCGCTGCATGGTAGCCCCTTGTTACACATCATCTAGCCCAGCCAAGCACTTCATCACTGATTGCACTTCTTTTGCAATGCATCAGCACATCGGCAAAGTCACCTTCCACAGTGGCTTTGGCATTGCTGAGTCTGCAACCAGTCTGCAATGCTGTCCTGTGCCATCAAGGTCTCAGTGCCATCCAGCTGACCCCTCGCGCTGCAGCTGCGGGTACTGCTTCTTCTGCATACAACCTGCAGACCTGCCAGCTCTGCTTGCGGAGTCACCTCCTAGCATGTGGTGCTAACACAGCACTGTCTGGACTTTTGCCAACTTTTGCTGAAGCCACCTGATTGGTGGGTCCCCTGTGCTGCAGACTGCCCCAAGCTGGCCACTGGCACCAAGACAGGGAAGACAAACAGCAGGACGGCAGTCAACCTGACCGCCAGCAGCACCGTGAACCCGCCCTGATGGGCTGCTGCTGTAACAGGCTGAAGGGCCTTTCTGCCTGTGACCCCAGTTTGCCTAACCCAGTTACGTGCACGTGGACATTGTCGTGGTTGTAGTCTTGTCATGTAGCAAGCTGGCACACAACAATTTGCACCACTTGAGCAGACAGCTGTGACATGGCTCCGCTGCAAGGAGGCCCATTTCTGTCCATGGGCTGTGAACCCTGCAGGGCATGTGACCTGTCAGTCTTGAGTCTTGTCCAGTAATTAGTCCTTGTTACACAGCTGAGGCCCTATGTGTCTCAGACAGAGTTTATTTGTCTGTCATCGTATACAAGCATCTTAGAGCAAGCTCTGCCTTTGAGCACAAAGTTGGTTGCTCTGAGCCAATGTACAATTTGCTGCACCATGTAAATCAAGACCTGGCTGCCACCTTCAGACCATCAACTGCGGGGTGCATTCATGCTGAGTGGACACGCAAGTACCTGACCTGAGCTGTGTGGCTGCATGTGGTGTCCAGCAGCTTAAGATCGTCAGCATGAGAGGCACGGGCAAGTTGTCAGCAGGACGCCCATAGGACCTCCTGCCTGCTGAAACCCCTGTTGCTCTAGACGAGGCCAATCACTCGGCCTGTTCCCAGTAACTGTCATAGCTATAATGCGTCCAACAAAGGGTCTGGGCAGCAATTCCAGGCCAGGAACCAGCAGCAGATGCGCTGCATATGCATGCATGGACCAAGATGCACATTCAGCCTCTGCAGAGGACAGCAGCTGTGATCCTGCGCAGCATGGGCGCCTTCTGCTCAGCCCAAACATAGCATCCACACAGATAGAAGCACCCAGCGGATGAGGGCGGGCAGCCAGTGGCAACATGTGGCAGTGGCACTTCCTTGTACAGATGTTTAGAATGGTGCAGTTGATTAACTGGACCAGGTTTTTGCACCAAGTGGCTGCTTTCAAGGAGATTTGGCAACGTCTCAACCTGTGCTGAGGCCCTGGCGGACATGTTGAATGCGGCAGGCTGGGAGGCGCTGCCAGGCAGTGCACTAGTAACTGCAGTGACCAATGTCCACTGCTCATTCAATGATAATTAAGGCTTATAAGGGCAGGTCGCTGGCATTTATGTCTGGCCTGGGTTCAAGCTGGGACACCGCCCCTGCTAAGGCGTGGCATGCCTGCTGCCAGTGATATTGTCGAGGGCCTCACAGTGCAGTCCAGTCGCGTCCCCAGCTAACAGTCATTTCTGGCAGGAGACGCTGACCCAGTGGGCACCATGCGCTGGGCCCATAGCTGATGCGTTGCAATTGCAGACGCGGGCAACAGCGCTGTGAAGCCTGCAGAGCACCATCTGGAGTCCGTGAAGGTTGCAAAAGAGGTCGCAGACTGTCCAGCATACAGACACAATTTCTGTTGCAGCTTGACAAATTGAAAGACAGCATGAGGAGTTGCTGCCAGCCTTCTGCCATTGCAGGTTGCTGAGTCACTTGCCAACTGCTGACCCAGGCTGCCCCCAGGCTGTGCCCAGCGCTCTGCAGCTGGTGCTGGCACCCCCAACTCAGGCTGATGTCCCAAATGGCAGCACAAAGATACAGTCCCAGCTCAACAGCAGCGACTCCATGGCTTGCAAGCAGCTCAACTGAAGAACAGCATGCATGGTTGGAATGCCTTGATGGCTCAGCGCTAGCTGCCATGCATCACAGGGCTGCTCACAGATGGAATGGACTCAGTACCTGAGTGCCAACCCTGCAGGCGGTGGCTTCAAGGTGCGCCCTAGGACCCTTTGCCTGCAGCATTGACATGTAATACGCTGACCAGCAGCACCAGCGCTTCAGGGCTGGTCAGATGATGCCAGATGGCAGGCAGGGTGCTTGAGCATCCATGCCTGCATGGCGCTACCCATGGGCTGTACACAGCCATGAGTGCGCAGGTGGGGGGGTGCCTGTGAGCACATGGAAGGGTCAGCCTCAGCAAGCGTTGCAATTGTGTTCACCCCGCAGCCCTCAGCGCACCCAGGTCTATCTTTACCCTCTGTGTCAGAGCAGTAGTTACTGTTCATAGATAGCCCTAGCCAAAGTGGTAGGATCCTACCTCCAGAGGCAGGATCAGGCGTTCACATTTCCAATGTGCGTACAAGTAAGTGGCCCATGGGCAGGTACGTACCTGAAGACCAGGGCAAATCCAGGTTGCGGGAGCCCTGTGAATGCCTGCTGCAGCTGCCTGTCATGCATGCAAGCACATATGTGCTCAAGGTAAATACCTTGAGCATGGGAGGCGTTGCATAATGCAAGTCATGCATGTGCTCCTCATGGTCACAAGCAGTGGTAGGGACAAGCTTGTGTCATTGAGGAGCACAATAGCCAGGGCTGAGGCTGTTTCTTCCCAGCCATGGTGTCATCTCAATGTCAAATAAGTCATGGCAAGGGGTGCTGTTGTGGCATCATATCCACCACATGCATGTGCTATTGCACAGCCAGAGTCTGGGCACATGCGCCTGCAGCTGCAGAGCTGCAACATGGGGGTGCACAGCCTATACATAGGGTAGGGTATATTCATGCAAATCTGCTGTGGTAATTCCAGTATCCGACAGTGGACGGTCCACTGGCCATGCATACCCATATGGGTACGCCGGCGCTCCTTGGGTCAAGCATGCTGCTGGCAGCTTTGCGGAGTGGCAGATGCCCTGCCCTGATGCGCTGGCAATAGCTGCACCTTGGGCCAGACCTGTACACAGTAAACCTGTGGTCATGCAACGAGCGCATCACGTCTCTACGTAGAGCACCTGTACGTGCGAGATCCCCACAATGTTGGGTTAACAGCCATGCTGTAATCAAGGCAGATCTTGCAAGCAGCCATGCAACCTTATCATGGACTATGCTTGGATGTGGAGATGGACACAAACTCTGCTTTGCGGCCTCAGATTTACACCCCAAGAGCACTGGGCCCCCAATGCACTCTGACATCCAGGCAGCTGCATCAATGCGGGAAGTCACCTTGCAATGCTGATTCGCACTCATGGAAGCCTCATAGGGCCTGATGCGGTCCCAGGCCGCCAAGACAGGTATCCAGACGGCCTGCAGCCTTGTCTTCGATGGCTGTTCGGTAGCATCGCTCCCCTCAAAGTCTGTCTCTGCCTGAAGAAGGCTCCTGCTAGGCTGTTTGAGGGCTGCAGGGTCGCGCAGGGGACAGTGATGGCCGCTGCACGGTGCTCCGAAGCCTTGAAAGAATGCAATAATAGTTGTTTGCGCATCTGCTGTCATTTCGCGACCTGCAATTGCCGCCCAGGCCCTCATTGAGCTTGCAATAGGCTTCACAGGCCTGGTCACGATCAAGAAGGTGCCAAGATGACCAGGGCTGCAGCGCGACGCATGATTCAGGAGCTGAGACCACGAGGACTTCGCCCTGGGCCTCAGTAGTGCAGGTGGGGGCCTCTGAGTCTGCATGCCTGTGCCCCAGGGCTGGTTCCTGTGTGGACAGTCTGATTTGCCATGCTTGTCAGCGCACTGTGTTCTTACTGAGCATGTCAACAGGCACAACATAGCAGAGAATGCATCAGCTAACGCTACAGCGCCACTGCCCTACAGATCTAGATGGATCTGGCCTCCCATCATCAGTCTCTGCTTTGGCAATGAGATCGTGGACAGGAAGTCCAGAGAAGACCTGCAAGATGGCTGTGTGGAAGATCATGATGGTAGGCTCAAGCTCAGCTGTCAATCTCTTCTTGCATTGCAATTGGTGTCATTGTCCCTTGCAAGCTTGCAAGGGACAGTATCCAAATGTCTCTTAAGGACAGTTGTCCAGGAGGTGCTGATACGTCCTGCATGAAATCCAAGCTCAGCTTAATGCATGGAGGCCAGCACAGGTGTCACGATCTGTATCTGCAGAGCTGGTGCACTGCAGTGCACCAGCAGCTGCATGCATTTCTGTGCTGTCAGGCAATAGGTGCTGTTGCAGAGAAGCGGGTCATGATGGCCAACTCGATCATAAGCAAGTATCCGCGTATACGTAAGCCTGAATCAAGAGGTAAGCTGGCTATGCAATCACTGCCCATGCATATGCAACGCATATATATATACATATAGCAGCCAATGCTATAAAGAGGGCAGGGTGCACAAAATGAGCTCTTTGCAATTGCACCCAGCTTCTGATATGACGAGTCTTGGCCAATGCATTGGACGCCTTCATGGTCTCTGGGTGGCCAACTAGTTCAGGCTCAAGCAGTCAATGCTGTCCCTGACTGTGCTTCCTCAGATCACCCTGACAGCAGGCTTATTGCCTGGCTTTGACTATTTGTGTAGAATGAGGTTGCAATGCACTGCCACCCCGCCGCCTTTTGCTAAGCTCACCCTGGTCTCTCACTGAGTGCATTGCAATTGGTGCACTCATGTGGGTTGCCTCATGTTGCTGGATGTGCCTGCAGGGGTAGCTGCCCTCAAGAAGAAGCAGCCTCACGGCGAGGTGGCGGTGCCCAAATGGGCCAGCCACAGGGTGAAGAAAAGTTGGAGGTGTCAAAATCACAAATCAAAGGAAGAGGATTGTCCCTGGGCCAGATGAGAAGCCACCCGTGGCTCCCAAGCTCAAGGCGCAGGAGACTGGGGCACGCGTGCAGGGTCCAGCACCTGCCCCTGTGAGCATGCAAGCGCCCAGCTGCAGGAGACTGCGTGATTGCAAGGGCTTGAAGAAGCCAGCCAGGTATGCTGAGGTGAGCTCCACAGCGCCTGCTGAGCCCAGCGCAGTAGCTTCAGCAGGGAGCGCTGCTTTGGCTTCTGTTCATGTTATGGGCGGCCCCAGTTGGCAGCCTGTGCATGCCTGCAAGAAGGAGAAGTTGATGCATTTCAGCTTCTTGGCTGGCCTGTGGCCCCCCAACATGATACTTTTGAGGATCCTCAACATGATCTCAAGAGTTGCAGCTAGTCTCATGAGTTGCTGACCCCTGCTGACAAGTGCTGCACAGAACCTCACACAGCTGACCATACTGCCTGCAGGGAGGGGTTGGGGTTCTGAAGGCAGAGGCCCCTGCTGATAACAAGGCTGAGAAGCCGGCCAGAAAGAGCAAGGGCACTGCAGCGCCAGCCTCAGGAGCTGGAGCCCCAGGCACAGCACAAGCATCATGGGCCAGGCGTGGGGGCAATGGAGGCCTCTCCAAGGCAGGGACAGCTGCGCATCTGCAGCAGGCCATGGCAGAGGAGGATGCAGGTCAGTGACTGCAATTCTCCCCCTGCATGTGCTGAAGCGTGATGCAGTGCCCCTTCATGCTACATTCGCCAGTTGCCAGGCACTTGAGCAAAGCGCAGAAACTCCAAACTACAGAGGGGATGCTGCATTGACACAATCACGGCTGCCTGTCATCCAGGCAGGCAGAGACAGAAGCTGGCGAGTCTTAAAGGCGGTGACACAAAAATGGCTTTCAGAGCCACACGGCGTGTTTGCCAATGAGCCATGCAGCACACACACACAGCTTTGGTGCTTTGCCCTGCAGAGACACGCAAGGCGGCGGGTGCTCAAGGGCCAGGAGGTGCCCAGGCCCGGAAGCAGCACAAGCGCAAGGGCCCGGCCTCAACAGCTGCAGCCCTAGCTGAGACAGCTGCAGGAGAGGGCTGCGTCGCGGTCCCCTTTGCATCTGAAGCAGGCCCCAGTGTGCAGGCCGGCGACACGCTGGAGGATTGGGCCGACGCAGCACTGGCCATGGCAGAGCTGGCAGAAGTGGGAGCAGGCCAGTGAGGGCGTCTCCCTGGCTTTGTCCACTGCGCTTGCAGCTGGTCCAGCGCCCTGCCCTGCTGCATGCTCGCCCAGGCAGACACTGCAGCCACAGGCCGGGCAGAAGCAGTGGACAGCATGTCCCAACATGGCACATGTGCACAAGCTGCCTGCCTTGCAGCCACCCAAGTGGTGCCCTGCCAGCAAACTGCTCTATGGTTGGCAGGTTGAAATCGGCAGTCACGAGCTGCACAGCACACCAAGGTCTCAACTGCAGGCCACCGCACTGTGCCCCTGCAGGCGCAGAGAGGTTTCCTGCCCCCAGGAGGGGCGCGCAGCCCATTGACAGCCCTCAGCAGGGCTGGGCGGCGGGGTGGTACACCGCGGGTACCCAGGAGGCAGCCCCAGCAGCTGCAAGGGGGTGTGGCAGTGAAGGAAAGAAGGATGGAGCAGCGGCGGCGGGTGAAGGTCAGTGAACGCAGTTCTGTATGCTGCTGTCTGCACGATGAAGGGGCAATGCCTTGCATGACTGTGCAGGGGAGCGTGCCTCGGCAGCAGTGTCTTGGGTTTTAAGGGCGCTGGCAGCAAACCACTGCTCTGCCAACTGAAGCCAGCATGCAGTGCTGTCATCTGTGCCATGCAGGAGCCCCCGGTCCATCCGACCCCCTGCGCGCCCAGCAGCAGGCCATCCCCCCGCCCAAGGGCAAGGCAGTTGCCCACGAACTTGGTGCCCCACACGAGGCTGCTGCAGCAGATGGTGGTCTGAGCGCTGCGGCAGGCCCCACAGGGTCCACAGGAGGGCCCTCAGCGTTTGAAGCCGGCGTCGGTGGGCTGGAGCAGGTGGCAGGCATTGCAGACCTGGATGCTGCAGGTCAGCCGAAGCTGCACTCTGCTTTGCTCCTGTCCTGGGCGCTTGCTCCACTGGGAGGCCACTTTCCAGGTGCCCCCTGTGCTGCCTGTGCGCCAGGCCAGGTGTGGCTGCAGACCAGTGGGCTGCAGCCCAGTTGAGTCAGTGCCTGGTGCCTGATCTTGGCCACTTGGATGATCTGCCTTCACAACAAATGAGCCTTCACAACAAAAGGGACGCAGCTCTGTTTGTCCCGTTCTCTCCAGCGCCTGGCACCAAGCTGAATGCCGCCAGACTTTCTGGCAGGAAGTGATGTCATGCAGTCCTCTGCTCGGTGCCCTGCAGGGTTGCCTGGGTCTTCAGAGCCCCACAGCCCTGCATCATCAGGCAGCAGCCTGCAGTCGCAGGGCGTTGAGGCAGAGTACCTGTCCTGCGAGGAGGCAAGTGACGTTTTCATGGATGACTGGGAGGTGCCCACGGCAGCAGCCTTGGGCATGACTGATGAGCAATTTGACGCCGCGCTGCAGCAGGGCGTCATTGGCAACAACCAGACCGAGCTTGGTGAGGCCCAAGTGCTGTCATGCATTGGCGCCTGTAATGACTACCAGGACCAGCTTGGTGACACCTGAATGCTGTCAAGCCTTGACAATGCTGCAGCGGGGGCAAAATGATTTCCAGGACCTGCTTGATGTGGGAGCTGGCCTGGCGCATTCCTGTGAGCTATGTGGCAGCGTGGCATGCTGCAGTTGTGGTGGCTCTAATGGGGTGGCTGCTTTGCATGCCTAACTCCAGCAGCAGGGCTCGCCGGAGACTGATAAAGCCTGGCAGTTCCTTGGTGCTGAGGTGCGCAATTGACACACCAGCCCAGTTCCAGATGGCGCTCTGCTGGAAACGCTGTTGCACAGCAGCCGGCTCTGTGTGCAAGATGGCAGTGGCGCCATGTCATACTGTAGGAAGTGCAGCAACTGTGCTGCAATGCTCTTGTCCACTGTACTTCAGTGTCTTCTATGTACGCAGAGAAGGCCCAGTGGCTTTGCTGGTGTCCTATCTGGTCTGCATGACCTCCATGGGGCTGATATCAGTATAGTTGTTTGCCTTCTGGTGGCTTGCTCTGCAGCTGGCCATGCTCTGCTGGCTCATCAAGGCACGTGCTTAAAGCTTAGCAGGAAAGATGGATCAGCGGGACACTTGTCATGGGCAAGCACGACCCAAACTTTGCCTTGAGTGATGCTGGCTCAGCTGTGTTCTGTCCTCTGCAGACCATGTGCTCTGGCAGACATTGTGGGCCTGTAGGTCAATTGTACCCCAGCAGAGCTGTTTCTTGCCCTGCAGGTCATAGTTGTCTCCTAGGGGACAGGAATGCTGGCAGTTGGTCTGCCAGACAACTCCGCCACTCAGCCATCAGGCCCTGTCTGCTACTCTTATCGCGCTGTGTGGTGTCTCCTGGCCCCTGCAGGTGCTTTCTATGGCAGACAGGTTGCACCTGCTGGCGCAGTTGGGCTTAGCTCCAGCTGGCACCCCTGTTGTCTGCAAGTCCTGCAGGCACAGCTGCTACCCAACAGCACAGGGATATGGGTGTCTTGCAGCTTTGCCGCCAAGCTGCTCACACAGCGCTGTCTGGGCGGTCTGCCCTGCTCTGCTCTGGCTGGATGTGCACTTGTTTTGGGCCCCAGCGGAAGCAGACCCCTCTAGTTCCCAGCTGCGCTGGCCACTTACCTGCGCCGCATACAGATGCAAGGAGTCAAGTCCAGATGCTGCGCAGCAGGCCCTGCCCAGCCATGAGCAGCTGCACAACTTCCCCTCATGGGGCAAAGTCCGTCATCTAGCTTTGTGCCGCAGTCAGCGAGGTCTCACCGAGCCTTTTTGTGTCCCTGTAGAGGCTACGAGCTGGCAGCTGGGCTACCCGGACCTGGACCGGGCTATTGTGGTCGGCCAGGCAGTTGTCAGAGCTGGGCAGGAGAAGGGAGCAGATGCATTTCTTCGAAACCTGAAACGCCTGCGGTCACGCCTGGAGGCTCATGGGCTGACAATGGTCTTCGTCGAGGGGGACGGAGACTGCCTGGTGCGCAAGTCTTGTGGCTGTCCTGTGGGGAAGGTCTGCAGTAGTGAAGCACAGCTATATGTGCAACAGTATGCAGGGGCTATTTGCTTTGATGAGTGCAGACGTGCTGGTAGGCCAGAGAGATGCAGCCAGGGGTTTTAACAGACTTATGGCCCCACCCAGACGGGGAGACAGCAGCACGCACTTGCTGAGTCATTGATGGCTCAGCAAGAGCCCATGTGCTTGCTGCAGGACCCCTCCTGCCCTTTCACTGAGCTGTGCATGACACACTGGTTGCCAGACGTGAGAGACAAGCTGGCGGCTGCCTGCAGGCGGCTGTTGACAGCTGCATCAAGCTGGCTGGCATCTCATGACGCAGAGCAGGGTCCAAGCCTTACAGGGGCTGCCCAGAACCACTTGGGGGGTGCAATGCCAGATATGTGCCTGCAGCTGCGTCCAATTGTCTTTGATTGATGACACTGATTGCATTGCATGATGCTGCTCAGTCCTTACTGCAGTGTCCTGCCCGTAGGACCCAGCTCTGCCAATAGGCTGGCTAACAGCGTTGCCTGCAGAAGACCTTTCTTGGCCGCACGGTTGGCTAAGCAGCCTTCCCACTGATGGGCAGGGCGCACTTCTGACGCTGAGAAGCTTCAGTCCTGCCGTCCCATCAGATCATATTGTTCAAACCGAGGTCATACGCTGCAGTTTCAGGCAGTCATTGCGCTGGTCGCTGAGGCTGGCAGGTGCCCCGACGAATTGCGGAGGCGCATTGCTCAACACCTCTGGGAAAACAGGTAGGATGGCCTCTTGATTCTGCTGATGTTTGCAATTTGAGCTGATGAGACCTGTGCATTCTTGAAGTCCCCTTTGCTGCTGCTGATGGCTGAATCTCCACACCCAGCCTGAGGGGCTTGCCATCTGCTCAGAACTCTTTGTGACATCAGTGCCACCGGCCGTCGGCTACTCTGCATGGAGCCTGTCAGAGTGATGGCCCTGCAGGATGCCAGCGTGGCAGTGGGGGCATCTGCCGGCCTCTCAGCTCGTGCAGTGCAACAGCCCTGGGTGTGCAGTGCAACAGCACGTACTTTCACGCTGCTAAGACAGCATAACATGCTTGCGCTACACCATTGCCGACTGGTAACTGACTAAACCCTGGGGTTTGCAACTACTGGCTAGGAGCCAGCCTGCAGGTAGCATGTCAGACTGGCTAAGCCCAGGGCTGTTGCACTGCACAAGCCCTGGACAGTGTGCACCCGCATCGGCTGCCGCAGTGCACCAAGCTGGTTGTTGTGGTCCACAGAGCCGCTGATGCAACATGTTAATTGCCATTTCTGACCTGCGCAGCTTGTCCTCCCGCAGGAGTTGCTGGCCTCAGGCCCCCGCATAGTACAAGTAGCTGCCACAACATGCCAAGGAACGCCCTGCAGGAGCACATGTCGAGGGCTGAGCCCCTGCGGCACACCAAATTGCTCATGCACTCTGCAGGTCTGGGCTGATGTGCTCCTGAAGTGCAGTGGTGCTCCTGCAAGGCTTGCTACAAGCCTCCAATGGCGCCAGCAAATGCTGCAGTACATCAGTTTGCTACTGCAGTCTTGTACACTACTGGTGACGGGCCACTTAGTCTCCTGCGGGGCTTGCTATGAGCGTCTGGCGGCGCCGAAGTTGGCTGCTGCAGTGCATCATTTTGCTTATGCAGTCTGGTGTTGGTGACGGGCAACCTGCCCTTTTGCAGGGTGCACTACCAGCCCCTATTAGCACCTGAGGTCAACCCAGAAGAGTCCTCTGATGCCGCCCGGCGCTTTGACGAATACCTGGCTCACCTAGAGCGCCCGGGCACCTGGGGCGACAGGACTTGCCTGGTGAGGGCTAAGTGTGGTTCCACGATGTGCTCGCAAGCCATGCTTCTGGCCGGAGAAGATTGGCATCACTGGGCTGCCCAGCAATTGTCACACGGCTGGGGCCGAACTGTTGAGCCAAGCTTGTGAATGCATGCTGCTGACCCCTTCCCAAATGCTGTCCCCAGCGGTTCAGCGCAGCTGGGCATGAACAGGACCTCAGGGCCCATAGCCATGCTGCCGACTCTGCTGGAGTGCTGCAATGTCTGTGCCAAAATGCGTGTTGCTTGTGGACCCCACCTTGGCGGGAGGTGACTTGTTGGTGCGTTCATACTTGCAGTGGTCGATGGGTTTGCCTCATCCCCCGGGTCGCTGGCAAACCTGGACACTTCAGGATCTGTCGGGGTACAACTAATGCCGGCGAGGCACCATAACTGGGACAGCGCACAACCTGCACACGACCCCAGTTGTAAGGCCTACTTTCCATGTCTGTCCTGCTGCAGGAGGCTGTTGCGACTATGTACAGCAAGACTTTCATGATTGTCAGTGACCTGGAGTGCGACAAAGAAGTTGACTGGTGAGACTAACAGCAGCCTGCAGGCAGGGTGTGCAGCTGTGCCTGCTGCTGCCAGCTGCACAATGGGGCACAAGGCCTGGCTGCATCTTCTCACCAAGCATAGTGGGGTCACACTGGCTGTTGAAAAAGTTGAGCACGGCTTCAGCAATCTGTGGCCACACAATCGATGCATTCTAAAATCGCGCTTTGCTGGGAGCCATTTGGCCACTTTCCCCCTCTGCGTTGCCCCAGCCAGCTGCCAACTGACTCTGTACACTGACACCAGTTGCCCATATGCAGGGTTGTCCCAGAGGAGCCCAATGATAGCACAGTTGTCTGCCTGGCATACCTGCAGGGGAGTCACTACAACTTCTGCAGGTGAGGGAAAGGTAGACTTTGACCTCAGACTGCTTGCTGTGCAGGCTGCATCAGGTGAGCCTGCCTGTCACTGCTTGGGCATTGTGACATGCTGCAATGGTGGCCAGACATGCACTTTGGCTGGCAAGTCTGATTTGAGCTGTCAGCTGCGAGATGCGGGGGGTCACAATAACCCACCACACCCAGGAGCCTTGAGCTTTTTAAGAGGGGCATGGGAGCCTGACTGGAACAGGGATCCTGCTCTTGAGGCAACCAGGCTTGGAGTCATGATATGCACTGATGTAGTGCCTATGGTGCATGCAGGCCAATTGAGGGAGGTCAGGCAGCCAGCAGCTCTGCAGCAGCTGGCGAAGTCCTGTTCAAGGCGCCGTCGGATGGCTCCACCACGCAGGCAGAGGCAGCTGCTGGTGGCCAACCAGCGGGCAGCAGCGGGGAGCAGGCGGATGCTGGGGAGCACGCTGCTGGCCAGACGGCAGGCCAGCAGCTGCCTGGGGCGTTTTGGGGCGCCTCCACTGCCCAGTGGGCGGCAGCTGGCATGGACGAGCAGGCAGCTGGTATGGACGGGCTGGCTGCAGGGGCTGGGCTGGGGCAGACAGGTACTATGCCTTGAACGCTTCAGCCTATATTCGAAGCAGTTGCAGCTGAAAGCTTCCTGTATCTTAAGGCAGCCCAAAACTTGACCTCATTGCAACTGGCAGATGTGCAGCTTGTTGGACAGCCTCTGTTTTGGGGAAGCTCTGGTTGTCATGAGGCAGGCAGTACCACTGGGGCTCCTCCATCTGGCGGCCAGCGCTGGCTATGGCATGCTGAGCAAGGCGAGCTGAGTAGCAAAATAGGTCATGCACACCCCGCTGACCATCATTGACATACCCAGATGGGGATGAGGCCATGCCAGATGCCCCTGACAGCAGCTCGCCCGAGCAGCAGCCTGAGCAGCCCCAGCCTTGCCAGGGCACGAGCAGGCAGGAGCATGGACAGCAGCAGGCTGCCGCAGGGGGAGGAAGTGGTGCTTGACAGCGCAGGGCTGGGGTCAAGCGCAAAGCCGTAGAGGCCGGCCTGCCTGACGCCCCTCCTGCCAAGAAGGGACGCAAGCTGGCAGTGGGTGAGCCAGGCAGCGGAGCATCTGAAGGCTCCTGCTGGAGCAGTTTTGTGGCAAAGTGTGACCAGGCAGGCAGCCAGAGGTCCCTGGGCAGCGCCACAGCGGCGTCAGTGGCTCAGGTCGCTGATGCAGCTCAGGGTCCAGCTGCAGGAGGTTCACGCGACGCAGAGATGGGGGAAGCAGGTCAGCAGCTTGCCGCCGGCTCACATGGCCCTTCCATTCACTGGGCAGGCTTATGCACCAGTTTTCAGCTCTCTCATGCACATGTCTTCCACCTTTAGGCTTCATCACAGCTGCTGTGCTGAGGGTGCCAGTGCGTTACAGCCATGAGTATTACGCTAGCTGGGGAAGGCAGGGTCAGTGTCTGGAAGTCATAACGGGCATGCATGGCTTGCACTGGCAGTATGCAGACAGCAATGGCACACATGCAATGGAGGCTGCCAGTATCAGTAAGCCTGCCTTCCTGCGAGAAGTGCAGCCGCATGTCCTGCTGCCTGTAATGGCAGTGGTCTGCAAATCCCTGCACCACCGGCCTGGCTCAGGCTGACAGCCTGCTGCTGTGTGCGCCCTGCAGTGCTCTCATGGCAGCACAATTCGGCAGCCAAACACCTCTGCACCATCAAAGTCTTGCCTCGACCTGTGCTGACCTAGTAGCTAGCGCCTGCAGGGATCCAGATACGGGATGATATGCAGCAGGAGCGCGCAACAGGGCTGGAGCAGCATTAAGGCGCTGACGCAGAAGTTGGCGAAGGGGCAGCTGGCAGTGCCGCTGCCCCCACGCCAGAGGGGGCTGGCAACATGGCGGATGACCGTTCAGGTGAGAGCCTGCTGTTCAGCTTCCAACAGCACGTGCTTTGTCATCTGAGCATCCTTTTGCAGGACGCTGTTGACTGTAATGTCGGCAATGGCTTGTGCACCAGCTCGCAAATCGAAGTTGCTGGCTGCCCTGTCACTGCTGCAGCTCTGCACTCCCTGTCATGCTGGCCCCTCACGGCCCCAGCAAACAGGTGCCCTGCTGCCTATCTCGCCAGTCTTGCACAGTGCCCAGCAGAACGCAGCGTCGCCAAAATCCCCATGCTTGATGCTCTGCTGCTTGGTGTGTGCCCTGCAAGGAAATTGCTCCTCTGGTGGGTTGGACCTGGTCATTCTGGCGTACCTGTCTATGTGCAAGATTCTACAAGCCACATGGCTGCCACAAGGACAGCTGCAAAGCGCAGCAGCTAGTTGTCTCTCACGTCCTGAAAGGGCAGGGCGCTGCACAAAGGTTGCATGTACTGCCCACTGAACATGACACTATGAAGATAGCTGGCCACTACCAGACACAGGACCTTACTCAGTACAGGGCAGCAAGCAACATGATGGTTCTCATGCAGGATCCTGCGTGATGAGAAGCTGGCAGAGCGTATCAGAGCTGATGCAGCCACCGTGGAGCCCCTTGGGAGTCACAAAGCTGCCCAGGGGGCAGAAGGCTCAGCCAGCCAGGCCAAGGGGAAAGGCGGCAAGCGGCCAGCAGCCGACGGGCATGGGCCTGCAGCGCTGTCTGTGGCAGGCCTTGCTGCCTTGCCTGACACGCCTGCATCCTGAAGGCTGTCCAGAAGGCACAGGCTGCCGCTGGGCAGACGTTCCGGTCGGCAAAGCAGCAGCTGGGGAGGCTTCTACTGGGAAGACTTCCTTAGCACAGAAGGCAGCAGGTGGGCTGCCAGCCTTGGGCAAAGCTGCTGCCGGCCAGACAACAGCTGCTGGCCAGGGCCCAGCGACACCAAAGGCGATGCAGCTTGCCGTCAGAGAGGCAAGCAACAAATCTGCTGCCGCGCTACAAGCAGCTGGTGCTGCTGCCTGTGCAGCAGCAGCCCTGAGGCCTCAGGATGCAAAACCCCACTTGGACTGGGCGAAGAAGACCCTGCATTAGCCCATATTCAGAAGACTGTATCCGAGGACAAATTGTCAAAGGCCATTCAGGCAGCGAAGGCCATTTAGGCAGCGACTGCAGCCCAGAAGGCTGCTACGCTTGCTGCCAAGCGCAATGATACCGAGGTGGGCCGCAGGGCCATGTCGTGCTGCAGAGCTTTGCAACTGGTCCTGCTCAAGCACGCAGAAGCACACTCCAGGGTGCGCTGACATGTGTTGGCCCCGCTGGACCTCATACATTGTCCAAACGCTACTTGCCCAGCCAGTACCTGCTCACAATTCCAAAAGCGAGCTGTAGCCTGAAAGCGCTGCACACTGCTCAGGCCGCTCTATGGCTGAATTGTTTTATGAACCACTTGGGCACTTCTGGCAACCAAGGAGTTGAAGGGACTCACCCTGCACAATTCAGTCCACCTGGCTTGTGCTTGCTTTCTGTGCAGGCGGCCACGCTGGACGAGTGTATTGCCAGCGATGCAGCCAACGCCTCCGCTGTGGCCGAGAAGCACCTGACTGCCATGAGGCGGAGCATGCAGTGGTTGCCTTGGAAACGGCTGTTGCTGAGATGCAGGCCCTTGCGCCTGCAATGGCAAATGCAGGCCGCCCAAGGTAGGCCGTGGTTTCTGTCGCGCCAAGTCTGAAGAGCGCAACCTACTTCAAATGCCAGATGAGAATGCCTGTGCTTCTTGCATGGAGCCTTTGCATGCAACTCATTTAGCAGTCACAGTTTCTTACTTTGCTTTGTGCTCTGTGCGTGCTCTGCATGCGTACCCACATGGTGCTGCATTACCCACATGGTGGTGTCTCAGAGAAGGCCCCAGCACCTTGCAAAGGTGCAGATGGCCCTGGGTGCATTTTGCAACTCCGCGGGGAGCATGTGGCATGGCTTATCCCTCTGGGTCTGCTTATGCGCAGCTTAGAGCTGCAGGAGGTGGTTGTGAGGCATTTGGCAGATCTGGGCTGGGCTCTTGTCTGGCCGGCATCGCTGCAGCGAGCTGCCACCCGCTGTGCAAGCAGCCGCAGGCCCTGCATCACAACTTCTGCACACATGCTGCGCTGATGCATGCTGGAGTTGGAAAAAATGCTGAGCGCACTTTCACAGCTGCCTGAGCCCAATTGGTGCAGAGCCTAGCAAGTGAGGGTGTGAGGACTGGCCCCCGTCAAATCGAAAAAGGCCCACTGCCATGCTACATGGGGTCAGCACTCATCGACGCGCAGCATCCTGCCACAGGCTGTGCAAAATGCTCAACCTTAGCTCCCTTACAACTTGCTCTCTTCCTTCTGCAAAGCTATACAGGCGGAACAAGTTCTCGCATTTCTGTGGATGCAGGCGTCCTGCTGCCGACGCAAACTCCCATGGACATGCCACTATCCTGACCTGACTTGCAAAGAATGATGCAGGTATGACGCCTCATGGCTGGAGGTGTTCAGCGAGCCAGACACCTTTGCCCTGATCTCGAAGAAGGGTTGGCGCGTGCTGCTGGCCCTGCAGCTGGTGGTGACGTGTGTGCGCCAGGGGCGTGACGATTGGCAGGAGTGGAGTGCCGTGGCTGTCACTGAGCACCAGAACATTGCCAACCCGTCAGGTGGGCTGCTGCCTGCGGTTGTGAGCAGCCCCTGCGGTGCTGTTGTCAGCCTGTCAGGTGGGGGGCCTTGCCGAGGCAGGCTGTCCATTGCAGCACCCTTTGCAACAGTGCAGATTTACAGGCAGGCTCCTGAGCAGCACCAGGAAGCACCAGAAGCAAAATGTCATTCATCTTCATGTGAGTGCCCGCAAGGCAAGGGACCAGGAGCAAAGGTGTTCTGCATGTCTCCCTGTCACTACACTCTGGCCATCCAGATACCAACGTAAGGTGCAGCTCTGTCGCTCTGCAGCTTATGCCCCCGCCTTGCTGAAGCATGCCGATGCTGCTGTGATTCACACGCTATGCAATTGGCAAATGTCGATGTTGCCTGCCAAGAGCCTTCTGTCACATGGTGTGAGCGCTTGGCAGCCATGTACTGTGCAGCTTACAGACGACTTGTCGACTGTAATTTTAAGGGCATGTCAGCAGCTCTCACCACACTGGGGTCCTTCAGAAATCTTTGAGGACAGAATCTTTGATTCTGTCCTCAGCAGCTCATGTGCCTTGTGTCTGCAGCGTGGGCCAAGCGGCAAAGCACAGCAATCATCAAAGACATAGGGGCTGCAGCCAAGAAGATGGATGAGGCAACCGGAGACCTCTGCAATGAGGCCTGCATCTCTGTGGACAAGTTGAGCCAGGCTTCATGGAACTACGCAGGCTTTCTGCCTAATGGCATTGATCGCTGAGGCTACTGCAAGGGCCCCATGCTGGTGACAAGCAAATGGGCACCGTTGTCGGTTAGCTCAGGCATCAGCGAGCAGCATGTGCTTAGGCAGGGCAACACATCACACCTTCCTCAGGGCCATGGCTGGTCTGTGCTGGTCGTCTGTTGTGCCTCTGTGCTGCAAAAGAGTTGCCAAGCGTTGGCACTTGCACTTCACAATTGCATGGCTTGCAGTCTGCTTCTCCTCCTTCGATGGCATTGCCCAGCCATGCTGACACAGCTTTGGCTGCAGCATGTGCCTTGCTCAGGTGTCTTATATCCCTACTGTTGCAAAAAAGCAGCCGGTAGGAGCTACGGCTTTCAAGAGACACAGCGTGTGACCAAGCTACAAGCAGCTACATATGCCTGCAGTTTGTGGGGCAGGCCCTGACGCTGACCTCTTTAGCCAGCCTGGAGCCCGAGTTCGCTGCCATGGCTGAGCGGGAGGCACAGGAGACGAGCAATGACCTACTCAACGTGAGCAGCAGTGCCTGAACACATCACACCAAAAGACCGACACTGAGCAGTACAGGAACTGGGGCGCCATGTACCACATTGCGCAGGGTAGAGCAGCATATAGCCATGCATGGCATCGCGGCAGTCTCAGCTGCATTGCACCCCTGGCACAAGGTGAAGTGCCAGAGCTGTGCTGCCTGAAGAGCAGCAGTCAGTTGTATGAAGGCAACAGTGCATCCTGTCTTGGCCACCCAAGGGCACACCTGAGAGCGCCAGCCTCAAGTTGCAAGCTGAAAAAGAGCAGGCTGCCACTCACTGACTGGGACTCAGTCATACAAGCTCCTGCAAGCTGAATCTGTGCAGGCTGCCACTTGTTGACTGTGACGCAGTCAGCAGGTATGCCAGGAACTCTGTTCCTCGGTGTGCCAGTAGCTAATGCCATGCAGGTCAACAGCAGGAATTTTCCTGGTGGTGCCCCACAGCCACCAACTATCCCCATCTTCTGCTTGTCATTTATCTTTGAGCCCCTGTCGAGCATCTACAGATTCATGCTCTGGTGCAGACCATCCCTGTTGAGGAGCCAAAGGCCGATAAAGGATTGCAGGCAGCCCTCCACAACAGGCACTGCCGAAGTTGCTGAGGGCCACTCGTGTGTTGCTGTGCAGGAGGCTGCGAATGAGGAGCTTGGTCCCGCACTAAGTGCTCTTAGGGGCAATTCATTTTACATGGTCAGCGTGTTGCTGGCCTTCAAGCCAAGTACATCATCAGCTGCACCAAGTGCCTACGCACTTCCAATCATGTGAATAGCGCTGGCAGGCATGGTATAACATGGAAGGCAGATCAGGGACCAATAAAGTGGCAGAAGCACGAGCTGAAAGCATGCATGTCCCAATGCAGGCAGCTGAGGCAGAGAAGCTCAAGAAGGCCACAGAGGAGCTCGAGAAGGCCAAAAGGGCAGCCGGAAGGAAGCAGAGCAGGCGCAGAGGCGGGCGGAGCAGCAGGCGGCGGCACGTGAGGCAGAAGCGGAGGCGAGGAGGGAGCAGGAGCTCCAGCAGGCTGCTGCGCTCAAGCAAGAGCGGGTCAACAAAGAGCGCCAGGACAGGCTGCGCAAGGTGAGGTTTGCACGGGGTTCCCAGAGGCTGGCATGCTGCACCTGGAGCAGATAGATAGGGCTGTACTTGATGCAGGAGCTGCCAATGGTTAGCATGGGTTGGCAGCAGCTTGATCAGGTGGATTAGGGTATGGGGCCAGGCTGCACCACCCGACTGGCGTGCACTCTTGTGTGTTTGCATGCGAAGGGCCTGCGCCTAGTCCCCAGCATGAGCAGCTGCACAAGGTGGGGTCTTTACCTGCCTGTGTGGTTTGTTGCATCACTTGGCAGGCTGCTAAGGTCAGCCAGGTGCAGCACAGGCAAGTCCAAAATGGGCTGACTTACTGAGAATGACAGCAACCATTTTCTCAATCCTTACTATGCTGAGGAACCCGTGCGGAGAATTGATCATGCTAAAACTGAAGCCCTGGACCATACACACCTGTGAGGCATGCACCTATGCTGATGCATATCATACCTGAGTGGGACATGCTTGATAGAATCTTGCAAGCGTGCAGAACAAAATCATCTTCAGGGGCAAATTCTAGACACCAACACTGCAGCAGCTCATTTGCCACCCTGCAGTCCTTGCAGCAAAGATGTCACTATACCGACCTGCAGGACCAGGAGGAGCGTGAGCGTGCTGAGAGGGAGCACGCGGAGCAGAAAGCAAAGGAGTGCCAGGCAGCAGAGCAGGCCGCCCTTCGGGTGAGGCCATGTGCTGAGGTGCCTTTTTGAGGGACCTGGTCGCTGTCTGCTTGCAGCAGGTGGAAGGTCATGCTGTGGTAAGCTTTTGAAAGGCTGCAGTCTTCTGCCTGCAGTTGGTGGAGCATAGATGCTGCTTGCATGGGTGGCGTGGTGCGAGAGCTTTCCAAGCTTGCGGCAGGTGCAAAGCGGGTGCCTGTGGCTTACAGGGTCTCATGTGTCGACCAGTGGAGTAGCCTGACGTTGCCCCGTTTGGAGTTCTGCTGGTGACTCTTCTGGATGCCCCAAAGTGCTTCAGGATTAGCTTGAGCAGCTGTGTGCTGGGCCATGGGCAACAAGAAGGGCGGCAGTCCCCAGCACAACATGTCTGGCATGCGGCACTCCAGCGCCGCACGCCAGGCGCGGCAGCCGGCTTGGCTCTGTGATGGGCACTGCCGTGCTTGGACCTTCCTGTGATGCTGCAGACACATGCAGAGCGCCAGAGAGTGGCATGGCACAGGTGTGCAGAGCGGATCTGAGGCTGGAGGGGGAACGAAGCCCTGTCCCAATCCCAAGGCGGCCAGGGGCGCTGAGAAAGCTGCAGATGCTGGCGCTGCCAGGCAACCCAAACTTGCTGCCTGCTGCAGGGCCTGCATTGCAGCCCGTCATGCCCTGTGACACCATTGATGATGGCAGCCACCATCTGAGCATTGTTGGCTGCTGCAGGTGCATGAGGCATGGGTGATGCAACAGTTGCTCCCATTATCTGTCAGCACCACCAGGCTATGCCTACCTTGGCTCAGGAGGCTCAATTTCTGCTGCAGGCCCATGCAAGGCGCCAGCGTCTGCTGCACTAGGCCTCGCTACAGGGCCCGCCTTTTCTTCAGGCAGTGATCTTGGCAGCGCACAAGAACAATCCGAAAATGCGTGCCCAAAGGAGCAGTAACATCACCTGACGCACAAGGCTCATTTGCTGCTGCAGGCTCACGCACAGCGCCAGCGCCTGGCGCATCAGGCCTGGCTGCGGGAGCACCCCGAGGTTCAGCTGCAGGAGCGGCCGCTGCGCGAGCTGGAGCCAGATGTCTTCAGGGGAGCCTCTGGCAATGCCACAGCGGTGAGTCGTGGCCTTGTCATGTGGTTGGCCCCTGTCAGGCAACTTGTGCAACATGGCCCAATGGTCATGACTCAGCAGTATGACCTGACCTGCAAATGCCATCCATGTACTGGGCCGATGCATATCACATCATCCAGACCTTCAAGGAAGGAGTTCAATGGCTGCATAACAGCGCTTGGTCCTGCAGCTTGTCCCTCCCACAAAGTGTGTCATGGGCACACACGTTGGCCACACTGCTTGAAAAGCATGTCTGCTGTGGCCAGGCTATCTTAAGGGCAACTCTTGGGTGGGATGCATATGTCAAGTTGTTGCTTACGACATCTTTCCTCTGCAGCAGCAGCAGCAGCCCAACCAGCGGCGGCGCAAGGGGCAGCGGGACGCACACCCGCCAGACCCTGAAGCCCTGGAGGCACAGCTCCAGCATCACCAACAGCAGCAGCGTGCCGGCGGCAGGAATGGCAAGAAGCGGGGGAGCACCGTGCCGTCTGTGCCGCCCACCTTGTTTGACTTCCCTGACAGAACGGCGTCCTCTGGCGCTGGGGTAGGCTCTGACCAGGTGCCCAAGAACCAGTCTGGAGGGGACTCTGCAGGTGTGCTTTGCTAGCCGCTGGGGGTTGCTTACTGCATGGGTGACAGGCCACCTGCAATGCTTTGCCTGCACCTCCCTAGGAGGCGACGCTGCAGGTGGTTGATGCAGGTGCCGCTGATCGTCGAGAGCTGCTTGCTGCATGGCTGACAGGGCACCTGCACTGCTTCGCCGTCACCACCCACTGGAGGGACGCTACAGGTGTGGGCTGCAATGGCCGCTGGCTTGCTGCCAGTCCTGTTGCCTGGCTGACAGGGCCGGCAGCGAGAGCCCGGGAACCCCTCTGGATGGGACGCTGCAGGCATGTGCTGTACCCCTCTTGCTGCTCTTCTTGCTGCGTGGCTGACAGGGCAAAAGCAGCACTGCTGGCTGATGGTCAACCTGTGGAGGGGATGCTGCAGATACATGCCGCAGACCCTGCTGGCCTGCTGCGCGTCATGCTGCATTGCTGACAGGGCAAAAGCAGCGCTTCCCGACTATGTGTCATCCTGTGCATGGGCTGCTGCAGATGTCTGCTGAACTTGTCGTCGGCCTGCTGCTTGTCGTGCTGCATGGCTAGCATACTACGTTGCTTCTTGTCCTGCCCTAGAACACTGCAGATGATCAGTTCTCAGTCCCAGTACATTGTGCTGTGCTTGTTCTTGCATGCTGACGTCCTGCAGCTGTGGAGCTTGACCACCGAGCACTGGAACGCAAGCAGCATGCAAGCAGCGCTGCCTGCCTGCACGACGAGCCTGAGCGAAGCTGCAATCTGGCGCAGCCTGTCTACATGATGAGCTTGAGCGAGTCTGCTTGCAGACAGTTCTTCTCTGCAGCTGGCGTGAGGCAAGCCCTATGCACACTTGCAGTTGTAGGAGACACGCGAGAGGAGCGGGCAGCCGCTGCTATGACCGCCGCAGCACAGGCGCTCAAGCCGCGCCCTGGCAGGAGGGTCCAGCAGCAGCGCCCGCCGTCGCCCCCGCGGGCTGCATCGCCAGCCGCTGGGGCTGCCTTAGCAGCCTCCACGCTGCCTGGCCACCCCTGCTCTGGGGCAGCAGCAGCAGCAGCGGCAGGGCAGGGCGCCCACCTGCCTGCAGCGGTGGCCACTTTCAGAGCTGTGCCGACAGGCTTGGGGAATCTGGACGGGTTTCTGCCGCCTGAGAGCAGACCTTGGCAGCAGGTGGGCAGCGCTATGTGAGGTCTCTCATGCTGGCTGCCAGTGAGGGCATGGCACAGGCGGACAGCTTACCTGCACAGCGCAGTCTGTATGTCTGGTGGACGCAAGCTTTCTATGGAGCAATGCCTGTTTTGTCTCGCTTCTTGTTGGTAAGACAGAAGCAGCACCAAGCGGCCAGACCTAGCAGCAGCAGCTTGGGACGTCCGCAACTGCCATGCAGGCCCAAGCTGTGCCCCAGCCGCCCCTGCAGTTCAGCGCCCAGCAGTCTGGCACCTACTTCACACCTGAGCTGCCAGCAGGCTCTGCTGCAACGGCAGCCCCAGGGCAGAGCCACAGCGCGAGCTTGGCCTGTCCAATCAAGCCCAGGCCTCCAGAATCTGGGGCCCCGGCTGTTCCACAGGGAGCCTTCCCGGTGCCACCTCCGCAGCCAGCAGCAGCAGCGCCTTCTCACCCTGCTGCTGCTGAGGCTTGGGGAAATCCTGGGAAGGCCAGGCCTGAGGAAAACAGCCCCTGGCTGGCCTACCTGCGATGCCCCCTCACCAAAGTAGGTTTGACTGGGTTTTGCTTTGCACTTTTTCCGTCTGGAGAAGTTCTGAGGCACCGAGTCCTAGCCATAGAGACGCTCTGCTGCCAGGCTGAACAGCTTCAGGGTGTCAGCTGCATGAATTCACTGCCTGCCCCTGTATTGCCTGCGGCACCTCCCACGACGGTGCATCCATAGGCTTCATTCTCTTGGACGCCCCTCTGCTGCATGCATCACTGCCTCAGCAGGGACCAGGGCAGGGTTTAGGGCCTTTGTGGTAGCGACTGCATTGTGGGGCAGTACTCTTCCTGCATCAGGCTGTGGCAGGGTCCTGACAACACCTCAATGCATTGCCCTTTCACCCAGCTCAGGTCATGGTCTGCTGCACACTCAGTCAACTGCCCTGACGGCAGGTGCATCTCCGAATGTCACCTCTGTGCCTGTGCAGAAAGTGTTTGTGGACCCTATTCTTGCCCATGACGGGACCACCTTTGAGAGGTCGGCGCTGCTGGAGCACCTCAAAACAAGCACCATCAGCCCAACCACTGGTGTGGACCTGGGCAAGAACCCCACGCTCGTGCAGAATCGTTCCATCAAGAGCGCCATTGAGCATGTGTCAAGATGACGTCGACAGATGGAACTTATAATCATGCTCTTCTCCTCACCTCAGCCAGCTTCTGTTCAGTGACATCTCATGTGAAAGGAAGTGCCCTGCTCAATGCAAGTGAAGTATGGGCAGACACCGGCAAGATTCGTCTGGCAGCCTTTTCAGATGAGCGCCATAGGTTTTGTGCTCCAGTGCTGTGAGTGTACCCACAGGACACCACACTCAGGCATAACTAGCCCTGCCTAATCAACCTTGTCAGGCATCTGAAAGTGGCTGCCAGACAGATACCGCCAAAATGTGCCCTTACTCCACTTGCATGGGTAGCAGGGCACTTGCTTAAAATGAGATGTCTTTGAACAAAAGCTGAATGCAGTGAGCTGATGAAGAGCATGATGACGTTGTACATCTGTCGACGTCATCTTGACAGATGCTCAATGGCGCTCTTGATGGAACGATTCTGCACGAGCGTGGGGTTCTTGCCCAGGTCCACACCAGTGGTTGGGCTGATGGTGCTTGTTTTGAGGTACTCCAGCAGCGCTGACCTCTCAAAGGTGGTCCCATCATGGGCAAGAATAGGGTCCACAAACACTTTCTGCACAGGCATGGAGGTGACGATCAGTGATGCACCTGTCGTCAGGAGGCAGGCAGTGAATTCATGCAGCTGATACCTTTCTAATGCTGTCCAGCCTGGCAGCAGAGCTTCTCCATGGCTGGGACTGAGAGCCTGAACATTTGCATTTTGCAGAAAAGCAGCGAAACCCAATGAAACCTACTTTGGTGAGGGGGCAGCGCAGAGAGGCCAGCCAAGGGCTGTCTTCCTCAGTTTGGGCCTTCCCAGAATTTGCCCGAGCCTCAGCAGCAGCAGCAGGCTGAGAAGGCGCTCCTGCTGCTGGCTGCGGAGGTGGCACAGGGAAGGCTCCATGTGGAGCAGGCCGGGCTCCAAACCCTGGGGGCCTGGGCTTGACTGGCCTGGGCAACCTTGCGCTGGGGCTCTGCTGCAGGGCTGCCTGCGCAGCAGAGCCTGCCGGCAGCTCTGGCGGGAAGTAGGAGCCGAACTGCTGGGCGCTGAACTGCTGGGGCGGTTGGGGCACAGCTGGGGCCTGCAAGGCAGACACAGACGACCCATGCTGCTGCAGATAGGTCTGGCCGCTTGTGGCTGCTTCCACTTTACCAGAGAGAGATAAGGGAAAACAGGAATTGCTCCACAGAATGCTTGTGTCCCCCAGACATACATTCTGCGCCATGCAGGTAAACTGTCTGCCTGTGTCATGCCCTCATTGGCATCGAACATGTACACAGCGCTGCCCCACCTGCTGCCCAGGTCTGCTCTCAAGCGGCAGAAACCCGTCCAGGTTACCAAAGCCCGGCGGGATGCGATGCGCCTGTGGGGCCCCCTGACTGGCGGCCCCGGGCAGAGCTCTGGCAGTGGCCACAGCTGCAGGCAGGTGTGCCCCCTGCCCTGCCGCTGCTGCTGCTGCCCCAGACCGGGGGTGGCCAGGCAACATGGAGGCGGCCGAGGCAGACCCAGCGGCCGGCGATGCAGCCCGCGGGGGCGACGGCGGGCGCTGCTGCTGCTGGCTCCTCCTGCCAGGGCGTGGCTTCAGCGCCTGCGCTGCGGCGGTCATAGCAGCGGCTGCCCGCTCGACTCGCGTGTCTGCCGGCCCTGCAAGTGTGCATAGGGTGTCCCCCAGGGCCAGCTGCAGAGGCAGGTCATCTGCAGGCAGTCTCGCTCAAGCTCATCACGCAGGCAGGCTGTCAGATTGTAGCCTCGCTGAAGCCCAGTGTGCAGGCAGGCAGCGCTGCTTGCGTGCTGCTTGCGTCCCAGTGCCCGGTGGTCAAGCTTCACAGCTGCATGACATCAGCACACAAGGACCAGCACAGCACAGGGTAGCGGGACTGGCTGTGCTCTCCTGCAGCGTCATAGGCAAGGAATGCAGCCAGGCAGTATGTCAGCTGTGCAGCACAATAAGCTGCAGCCAACGACAGATCCCAGCAGACACCAGCCCACTCAGAGAGAGTGACACGCAGCTCGGCAGCACTGCTTCTGTCTGGCAGCAGTGAGACATAGCAGCCAACCCACAGGGATAAACACCTGCAGCTACGCCCTGCAGAGGGCCTTGGGGGGACAGGCACTGCTAGTGCCCTGTCAAGAATGAGCATGACCCACAGTAAGCCAGCAGCAGTCGGACTGAAGCTGGAGCACCCCCTCCAGAGGTTGATATACAGTGACGTAGCGCTGCTGCTGCCCTGCCAGCTACCCAGCGAGGCAAGCAGCCCAGCAAACGGCCATGCTGCTGCCCTGTCATCTATGTCATAGAGCAAGAGGCCAACTGGCAGCAGCACAGACCTGCAGTGTCCTCTGCAGAGGATGCTCTACAGCCAGGCAACACACCAGGCACAGCACACCTTGGTTCCTCACTGCAGGCCACTTCAGCCAGTCAACAAGACTGCAGCAAGCCAGCAGCAGGTGCAGCCCATGCCTGCAGCATCCCTCCGGAGGCAACCGGAGGCGCAGTGCTGCAGGTGTCCTGCCAGCCCCTGTGACAGCAAGCCAGCAGCAATTGCAGCCAACATCTGCAGCGTCCCCTGTAAAGAGAGGTGGAAGGCAAAGCATTGCAGGTGCCTCGCCAGCCATGCAGCAAGCAACCCCCAATGTCCAGCTGCAGCGGCAACACCCACCTGCAGTCTCCCATACAGAGGGGCTGAAGGGTTGCAAGTCCTGTTCTAGGTTGCTGTCGTCCGCACAGCAAGCCAGCCTCGGTGGCCCGCTTGAGTTGCAATGCCCACCTGCAGCGTCGCCTCCAGACTGTGTCCTGGGCAGCTGGTCAGGGCCTGCTCCAGCGCTGTTTGACAACTTCCTATCGAGGAAGTCAAACAAGGTGGGCGGCGCAGACGGCAGAGGCCCCTCCCGGTGCTTGCCGTTCGTGCCGGCAGCATGCTGCTGCTGTTGGTGACGCTGGAGCGCTGCCTCTGGGGCTTCATGGTCTGGCTGTTGAGCGTCTCGCTGTCCCTTGCGCCGCCGGTGGTTGAGCTGCTGCTGCTGCTGCAGAAGGAGGGTGTCGTAAGCAACAGAACATTGAGGGCAACAGGAGGGCTCTTCAGGGCACACAGATGCATGGCACCTGCACACAGGCAGCGAACCCTGCTGTGCGCAACAGTGAGGCAAAATGAGGCAACTTATGGGTGCAGCTGCGGCGTCTGCAGGCAGGAAGATTGCTGTGTGCTGCGGCAAGTCTTTGGGGACAATGATGGAGGGCTTTGCCGGCGCTGTGGTGATGGCTGCATGGCACCTGCATGTAAGGTGCATGTCGTGCCGTGCCTTTGTCTGAAGGTAAGGAAGGCGCAGACGATTTCCAGGCGCTGCTGGGGCCACTACTGTGGCTCATGCAGGCAAGACTGACTTGCGTGTGGGCCATGTTGCACAGGGGCCAAGGGTCGTCACAAGGGCGCTGATGTGGGCACCACCGTGTGGCACCCCAGCTCACTGTGCTGTGCCCCTATGCAAAGACAAGGCAGGAGCATGCCTCACGGGCCCACTGTTTTGGGTCCTGCAGGCAGGATGCTGGTGCAAGCCAGTGCAGTACAACCCTGATGCAGCACCCACCTGAGAGCTGTCCAAGCGTCCATAGAATAGCCTGGCCACAGCAGGCATGCTTTACAAGCAGTGTGGCCAGCGTGTGTGCAAGCCCAGGGCATGTGAGAGCAGAAGCAAAGTGTGCCCCAGCATCCCCTGACGCCTCACCGGGGGCCTGGCTTCAGATAAAGGCACACAGGCCCATGACACAGTTTGTGGGAGGAACAAGCTGCAGGACCAAGCGTTGTTGCGCAGCCCATTGAAAGCGCCCCCCCCCCCCCCCCAAACTTAAAGGTCTGGATGACACAATATGCCCGGCCCAGTGCATGGGGTGGCATGTGCAGGTCAGGTCTTGCTGCTGAGGCATACCCACTGGCCCATGTCACACTAGCTGCCTGACAGGGGCCCACCACATGTGAAAGCATGAGAAGGCCAGGACTCACCGCTGTGGCATGGCCGGTGGCTCCCCTGAGGATGTCTGGCTCCAGCCCCCGCTGCTGCTGCTCCCGCAGCTCGACTTCGGGGTGCTCCCGCAGCCAGGCCTGATGCGCCAGGCGCTGGCGCTCTGCATGGGCCTGCAGCAGCGAGTGAGCCTCGTGAGCCACAAAGCAAGGTGTCGGGGTGGTGGTGCCAAGTAGCTGCAGTCACTGCTGCTTTGGCCAGGCACAAGTGCAGCAGACATGCAGCTTCATTTTTTAGTAAGGGCCGCCAGGATCATTGCGATTGAGAAGGGAAGGCTCTGTGGCCGGGCGTCATGCAGCAGGCGCTCTGGATGGGCCTGCAGCAGCAAATGAGCCTTGGGAGGCAAGGGACAGTTGCAACATTGTGGTGCTTGCATGATGTTGCAACAGCTGATGCTCTGATCAGGCCTCATACGCCTGCAGCAGCCATTCTCTCCCAACTTGGATGCAATTTTAGCATCTTTGCTGCACTCAGAGGGCGTGATGGGCTGCCACACAGGAAGGATTACCTTGAATCCGGAAAGGTTTCATCCAACCCTGCAGCAGGCAGCAAGTACGGGTTGCCTGGCAATGCCAGCCTCTGCAGCATTCCCAGCGCTGCTATGCTTCTTGGGCTTGGGGCAAGGCTCTGCCACCCCCCTGAGCCCCATGTCTGCTCTGCACAGCTGTGGCATGCCACTGTCTGGCACTCTGCATGTGACTGCAGCGTCACAGGAAGGGGTCAAGCCCAGCACTGCCCATTACACCAAGTCAGCTGTCATGCCTGGTGCATGGCGCGGGCCTGCAGCGTGCGGGGTCTCCTGTGGTAGGGATTGCCGCTTTTCCCTTTGTCCATGGCCCAGCAAACAGCTGCTCAAGGGGTGGTCCTCCTATGCATGGCGCTCAGTACGGGCTTGCATCAGGTAGAGTTGGCAGGGCTGCGCCCTGTGCACTGCCTGCTGGCAGGATGCTCAGGCCACGTAGCAGACCACATGCATGGGCCCCTTGATGATCATTGTGAAGCGCTGTACCTTGTCACTGGTAATCTGCTGATGGAGGCAAGATCAGATCAGGTTCAACCATGCAGTCTACTTTCAGGCCATCCTGTGAGGGGGCCCAAGCCATAAGCACATGCTCTGCACCTGCAATAGCATGCACTGTCCATGTGTGTTCACATGCCATGTGTTCTGCTTGCAAGCACGCCATATGTTTCTAGGACCCGAAGCACTTTAGGTTGATTATCATATCAAAGAGCTGTAGCCTGTCACCAGCACTATGCCACTCAAGGCAAGGTCAGGCACTTGCACTGGTCAAGATATGAGAGAGTGTGAGCCAGCAGCACCTGTTCTGCACCTGCCGCAAGCAAGCACCTGTCTGCAAGCAAGCAAACCCCATGCACAAGAGCACACCTGCCGGCAGCATCTACGCTCCACCAGCTGCAGGCACGCAGCGATCAGGCCCCTGAAAATGACACCTCAGCACATGGCCTCACCAGCAGGGCGGCCTGCTGTGCTGCCTGGCGCTCCATCGCTTCCTGCTCTGTGCGCTCCCTCTCTGCGCGCTCACGCTTGTCCTGCTCCTGCAGGGCAGACTAGTGACGGGTTTGCTGAAAGTAGGGCAAAGCAGCAAAGCAGCTGCTGCAGTCTGGGTGTCTTGACTGTGCACTCAGAAATGTCTTTGCTGGTTCTTCCTGCACTCTCTTGTAGGTGTGTTGAGCACCGTCCGCGTCTGCTGTCTCATGAGTCAGCACAGGTGCAGCATGCCACACAGAGTTATATTGCAGGTGCTTCAGTTTAGCATGACCAGTTCTCAGCACAGGTACCTCAGCATAGTAAGGATTGAGAAGTTGGTTGCTGTCATCCTCAGCCATGTTGCTTATGCAGTTGAGAGGCAATTGCGCATAGTGCTTCTGCTGCAGCGGCATCAGCTTGGTAGCTCATGTAACCACTCTGCATTGGACTTGCCGGCGCTTCACCTGGCTGACCATAACAGCCTGCCAAGTGATGTGATGGAACACAGGCTGGCAAAGACCCCACCTTGCACAGCTGCTCGTGCTGCGGGCCAGGTGCAGGCCCTTTGCATGCAAACTGTTAGGAGTGCACACCAGTCAGGTGCTGCAGCCCATACCCTAACCCACCTGATAAAGCTGCTGCCAACCCATGCTAACCATTGGCAGCTCCTGCACCACGTACAGCCCTATCTATCTGCTCCAGATGCAGCATGCCAGCCTCTGGGAGCCCCTTGTAAACCCCACCTTGCGCAGCCTGTCCTGGCGCTCTTTGTTGACCCGCTCTTGCTCAATCGCGGCGGCCTGCTGGAGCTCCTGCTCCCTCCTCACCTCCGCTTCTGCCTCACGTGCCGCTGCCTGCTCCTCTGCCCGCCTCTGTGCCTGCTCCGCTTCCTTCCGGCGGGCGGTCTTGGCCGCCTTTTTGGCCTTCTTAAGGTCCTCTGCCTCAGCTGCCTGCATTCAGGGACATGCATGCTTTCAGCTCATACTTCTCTGCCACTTTGCTAGTCAGTAATCTGGCTTTACCTGTCGTGCCATGCCTGCAAGCGCTGGTTGTATATCTGGTGTGCGCAGGCAGTTGTCGCAGCTGAAGAAGTAGGTGGCTTTCAGGCCAGCAATGTGATGACCGTGCAAGACGTGTTGGGTCCCCTCCAGAACGACATCGTGGAGAGAGCTGCTAACCTGCAGCCCCCTGCACAGCGACACATGAGGGGTCCTCAGCAAATGTGGCAGTGCTTGTTGTGGAGGGCTGCCTGGAGATCCTGTTGGCCTCTAGCTACTGAACGGGAACAGACTGCAACAGATCATGATCAAGGGCTACAGGAGTGCTGACAAGCAACTTGTTTGCTGTTGGTCACAACCCAGGGACTACCCTGCTGTTGACCTCCACTGCATCAGCAACTGGCACACTGAGGAACTGGTTGTCCTGGCATAGTGACCGTTTGACTGCGTCCCAGTCAGTAAGTGGCAGCCTGCTCAGGTTCTGCTTGCCACTTGAGGGTGGCGCGCCACAGCCTCGGTGCATTGTTGATTGTGTGTGGATACACTGCTGATCTTCTGGCAGCTCAGCTCTGGTACCTCAGCTTGCACCAGGTGTCCAGTGCAGCTGAGACTACTCCAGTTCCATGCATGGCTGTATGTTGCTCTGCCGTGCGCAAGGTGGTACGTGCAGCAGGACTCCCTATACTGATGTGTTTCCCAAGTGCAAGATATGTCTGTGATGCTAGTTGCTGAAGCATTGCTGCTCACATTAAGGAGGGCGTTGCTCATCTCCTGTGCCTCCTGCTCAGCCATGGCAGTGAACTCGGGCTCCAGGCTGGTCAAGGAGGTCAGCGTCAGGGCCGGCCCCAAAAACTGCAGGCAAAGGGAGCTGCTTGTACCTTATGCGGAGAACACCTGAAAGAAGGCACATGCCAGCAGACAAATCTGCATCAGCATGGCTGGGCAGCTTCAGCATTGAAAGAGGGGAAGTAGACCGCAAGCCATGCAACTTACAGGGGAACTGCCAATACTTAGCAACTCTCTTCACAGCACTGCTGCAGCCAAGGCAGACTGTACGCTATAGAGGCACAGCAGACTGACAGAGCAGACCAGCCATGGCTCTGAGGAAGGCGCGCACTGTTGCACTGCCCAAGCACGTGTTTGTCCACTTAGTCCTTGATCTGGCAGACTGTAGTGCCCATCTGCTTGACACCAGCATGGGGCCTCTGCATGACCATCAGCGCTCAAATGTCATTACGCAGAAAGCCTGCATTGTTTCCTGAAGCCTGGCTCACATTGTGCACACAGATGCAGGCCGTATTGCAGAGAGACTTGGTTGCCTCGTCCAGTTCTTTGGCTGCAGCCTCTGTGTCTTTGCCCATAGTTGTACTTGTTCGCTTGGCCCACCCTGCAGGCATGAGGCACATGAGCTGCTGAGGGCAGCACAGGGGACGTTTGAAGGCCCTCGGTGTGGTGGGAGCCGCTGGCAGGCGCTTATGAATGGAATGTCATTTGTGAGCTGCTGTCAGAGCCGCAGCAGCATGGTACATGGGGGGCCAAGCGCACAGACCAAGTGACAGAAAGCTCATAGCAGGCAACCTGGATGTCTGCCAGATACAAAGCGTGAAACACATCAGCATTGGCATACTTGGTCCGGCCTTACGGCGTGCATGAGCTGCAGACAGCAATAGAGCTGGAATCTGCATAGAATTTTGGGGTTGTGGCCGGGGTGAAGTGGAGGTGAGACGCGCAGAACACCTTTGCTCTGAGTCCCTTTGCCTTCTGGGCACTTATACATGGTTGACATATTGCTTCTGGTGCCCCCCGGTGTTGCCCAGGAGGCTCCTTGTGACACAGCACATTTGCACGTGGTGCTGGGAGTGACTGCCTCATAAAGGTGCCTCGACTGGCAGGCTGGCAACCACACTTGCTTACAACCAGAGAAAATAGCCCACCTGACAGGTTAGCAACGTTCTGGTGCTCAGTGACAGCCACGGCACTCCACTCCTGCCAGTCGTTGCGCCCCTGGCGCACACACGCCACCACCAGCTGCAGGGCCAGCAGCACGCGCCAACCCTCCTTCGAGATCAGGGCAAAGGTGTCTGGCCGGTCGAATACCTCTAGCCACGAGGCGTCATACCTGCATCATTCTTTGCAGATTAAGTATATGGTGGCAAGCGATGTGCGGTGGCGACTGGACGCCTGCATCCGCAAAAGTCCCAGATCTTGGTTCCATTGCAGGAAGGAGAGAGCACACTGCAGCAGAGGCAACGCTGAGAACTTTGCATGGCTTGTGGCATGGTGCACACATCACAGAGCTTACCCCATATGAAATGGCAGTGAGGCGTGCCAGCTTTGCTTTTGCCAGCTTTGCTTTGGTACAAGGCCTCGCACCCTCACGTGCAGGGCTCTGCACCAGTCAGGCTGAGGCAGCTCTGAGAGTGTGCCACAGCCAATTTGCTCAGCATCTCCCAGCCCAGGCATCAGTACAGCATTTGTATCGGGATGTAATGCAGGACATGCGGCTGTTGCCAATGCACAGGGGGTGGCACTGTGCTGCAGCAATGCCAGTCACACCAGAGCACAGGCAAGGTCCGGCAATGGCCTCACAGCCACCTCCTGCAGGTGCAAGCTGCACATCAAGCAGACCCAGAGGGGCAATACCACACGCCTCCGCCAGAGCTGCTATGCAAGCATCTGCCCTGGGCCATCAGCACCTTCTTGCGGTGTGGTCACGTTGTATCAGACAGCACCACTTGACTTGGGAAAGCCAGACTTGGCGCTACAGAAACCACAGCCTACCCTGGGCGGTGTGCCTTTGCCATTGCAAGCGCGGGGCCCTGCATCTCAGCATCAGCAGCCTCCAAGACCACCACTGCATGCTCTGCCTCAGCGGCCTGCTGCCTCATGGCAGTCAGGTGCTTCTCGGCCACAGCGGAGGCCTCGGCTGCATCGTTGGCAATACACTCGTCCAGCGTGGCCCCCTGCACAGAAAGCGAGCACAAGCCAGGTGGACTGAGTTGTGCAGGGTGAGTCCCTTAGATATCCTTGGTTGCCAGAAGTGCCCAAGTCGTCCAATACAACAATTCAGCTAGAGAGCGGCCTGAGCACTGTGCAGCAATCCAGGCCACGGCTGGCTCATGATATTGTGAGCAGGCACTGGCTGCGCAAGTAGAGTTTGGACACTGAGTGAGGTCCGGCGGTGCCATTGCTTCACACAGGAGCGTGTTTCTGCATGCTCAAGCAGGACAAGGCCCTGCAAAGCTCTGCAGCACGACATGGCCCTGCAACCCACCCCGGTATACTTGCGCTTGGCAGCGGCTATAGCAGCCTTCTTTGCTGCAGTTGCGGCCTTGATGGCCGTCGACAATGCCTCCTCGGAGGCAATCTTTGACTTCCGGGCAGCTTCCACCTTGTGGTCTGTGGCAGAGGGCCCCAGCGCTGCTGCTGCAGAGGCAGCAGCACCAGGTGCTTGTCGCACAGCCGCAGGTGGGCTGCTGCTTGCCCCTCCAACGGCAGGCTGCATTGCTTTTGGAGGTGCCTGGCCAGCAGATTTTGTCTGGCCGACAGCAGCTTTGCCCAAGGCTGCCTGCCCACCATCTGCCTTCTGTGCTGTGGAAGTCTTCCCAGCAGCAGCCTCTCCAGCTGCAGCTGTTCCGAGCTGCCCAGTGGCAGCCTGTGCCTTCTGGACAGCCTTCAGGATGGCACGCGTGTCAGTCAAGGCAGCAAGGCCTGCAGACAGCGCTGCAGGCGCAAGCCCGTCAGCTGCTGGCCGCTTGCCGCCTTTCCCCTTGGCCTGGCTGGCTGAGCCTTCTGCCCCCTTGGCAGCTTTGTGACTCCCAAGGGGTTCCAGAGTGGCTGCATCAGCTCTGATACGCTCTGCCAGCTTCTCATCACGCAGGATCCTGCAGGAGAGCCATCAGATTGCTTGCTGCCCTGTACTGAGTAGGGTCCTGTGTCTGGTAGTGGCCAGCTATCTTCATTGTGTCATGTTCAGTGGGCAGTACATGAGAGGTTTGTGCAGCGCCCTGCCCGTTCATGATGGAGGAGACAACTGGCTGCTGCGCTTTGCAGTTGTCCTTGTGGCAGCTATCTGGCTTATTATGGGTTGCGCATGGACAGGTACGCCAGAACGGCCAGCTTCAGTCCACCTGGACAGCTACGCGCATTGGCATCCAGTCTCTTATTGGCTGCAGCCCTGAAGCGAACAGACAATAACAGCAAAACTTTGCTGTAACCCTGGAGCCCAGATTTGCCACCAAGACGCCAGAAGGAACTAGTCTGACAGAACTCATCAGGTCTCACCTGTCCAGTCTGGGAGCCTCCAGCGCTGCCGCCGTGATGCAGAACTCAAAGGCAGTGGCCACAACTGCTTGGTTCTGATTGACTAGCTCCTGGAGCACTCGAAGGGCTGCTAAGCTGCGCACTGTCATGCCCAGGCGCTCCCTCACCTGCAAGCGGCAAGGAGGTGTGAGGAGCAAAGCAGTCCCCTGGCGAGCATTGCACATAGGATGCAGACGCTGTTCACTCTCACTTGGTCCCACTCCTGCTGGGTTTTCTTTTTAAAGACTTGGGCACTGGGCCACGCCAGCAGCCTCTCCATCGTGGCCACATCCAGTGTCTGCACAAACACACACAAAGCAGCTTGAGTCCACTCATGAGTACCAAAGGGCGGGGAAGTAATGGTGCAGCCACAGCAAGTGTCTGTTTGGACAGGCAACATCTACAGGATCATGGATTGGGGCTGGGCAGAGGCAGCATTATGGCACAGCCAGCAGCCAGATTGAGTGTACCACTGCACTACCGTTGTGCAGCCGATCTGCGGCAAAGCTGACCTGGAGCAGCCATGCTGGTTCACTTACACCAGACAGGTGGTTCAAAGCTGCAGATATTTCTCAAGAAAACAAATGCTCCTGAAAGCTGGCTCCCCTGGCCTAGCAGACACCTTGAAGCAGAGGCATTGCACGCCAGCATCTGCTGTCCACACAGTACTGAGCCACACTGGAGATGTGCTACCGCCAGCACCGCTGCAGGCGAGGTTGGAAGCTGACCTTGTCCCCCTCGGTGATGCGGTAAACCAAGTGGTCCATATGGGTGTGCTCCCAGCCCCCGTGCTCCGCGCTCAGCTTGCACATGCGCAGCAACCAGTACCCCAGGTTGCGCTCCATCTGTCGACGCGCCAGCTCCACCACAGGCTTCCGCGCCATAAAGGCAGCAGCTGCCTGCAGGGTGGAGCACAGGTGAGCACAGCACTTGCTGCAGGTGCTGTACCACAGGATGCTGCCGAGCTGGACCACAGGCTTCCAGGTGATAAAGGTGGCAGCTGCCTGCAGTGCAAAGCACAGGTGAACACATCTCTGCTGAAGGCGCTGCACGGCAGCATGCTGCCAGGCCAACCACAGGTTCCACGCCATGAAGGCGGCAGCTGCCTGCAGGGTGGAGAACAGGTGAGCAAAAGTGCAGGTGCTGCACCGCAGTATGTTGCCAGGCCAAGTAGAGAGCTTTGGGCCACGAAGGGGCGCCGGCTGCCTGCGGTGCATTACTTCTCTGAGTGCAGATTTCGGTGTGTGTCAGCTCCGCTGAAGCTTCTATGCCCTGAACTGGGCAGGTGCCAGCTTGGTGGGGAATTCATGGCCATCTATGACTTTGCCAGGGGTTCCTTTGTGGAGTGGATCAGGTCTGCCACAGGCTGTCAATTGCCAAAGGCAGCAGATGCATTGGCAGACATGCAGGGCGACAAGTGTGGTACTACTTGTTTCTGCCAGGTGGTGCCAGCAACTTTGGACTGCACTCATCTGCGGCTGCAGCCATCCACAGCAGACACATGCAAGAAACAGGTCCCTGCAGGGCTCAGCATCACGATTGCAGGCTTTACTGACCATTGCTGCCCTGCATGCTGCATGGTGATGCGCTAGCGCCTACCCACGCAGCAAAAACCCCCACCATGTTCTGTGCAACAGGCAATGCTTCCCTCTGCATGAAGGGCCGCCACAAGGTGTAATGTGAAGGTAGCAAACCAAGAGTGGTCACCTGCAGCGCTGGGATGTCTGTGCCCTGCGTGCCCAGCATCTCGACTGTCTCATGCCAGAGGAAAGCAGAAGCATTCCACCGCAGCTCAGGTCTCTGCTCTGCTGGTGGCGCCTGCTCCTGCAGCAACAAGCACTACAAATGCATGCAGAATGGGTCGACGATGCTGATGCTGTCTGGTCATGTGCCAGCAAAGGTACGGTGCAAGACCTGCCATCTCATGAAGAAGTGCCAGCTGAAGGTGGCCAGGCAAAGCTGTTTTCTGTGCAAAGTCTGTCACCTGTTTTAGGGATTCACACTGTGGAGCGCTATTCAAGCAGCAAGACACAAAATGCATCAGCAGAGGTAGGCACAGCAGGAGAGAACCCGCATGCACACCTGCAAGGAGCATTTGGCCAGCAGCCATCGTTAGCAGTGGCTGAACTTTTCCTTCAGAGTTGCACAGCTCAGTGGAAGCTTGAATGCAAAATTTGTTGCTGTCTGTCAAAGCTGGCTGTCAGCATGACATTGCTGTCCAAGCTTGAGGGAACTCATGGCCTACAGTTGTTCCTGGGAGGCTGGACTCAGGGGTTGACCTGGCAAATCCTGATGCCAACTTTTTCTCGTGGACCGACTGAAAGCATTATCCCCTATTGCTGCAGCAGACCACACTGAGCTGCCCCTCCGCACCTTGGACTTTTCCTCCTTTTGGGCAGCCTTGCCATGAGTCTCCTGGGCAGTCTTGCCCTTTCCCTTCTTGCCCGCTTTGACGCTCTTGGGAGCAGGAACAGGGATGTCTGCATTTGCAGAGCCCTCCTGCCCAGGACAGCATGTGGCCGGCGCAGAAGTCGCTGGGCCATTCTGCTGTGGGGCCTGGCCTGCACCAGCGCCTGAGCGTGCCGCCTGCCTGGCAGCTAGGCGCAGCTTCTGCAGCTGCAGACTCACGCACAGGCAGCGTCATGGGCAGCAGACGACGCAGCAGCAGCAGGCTACTGGATGGACATCTGCTGCACAGGCTAAGCCCTTGAGTGTGGGGTTGGATGCATGCATATGGCAGTCAGTGGATGTCAAAGGCCTGTGCAGTGATGCCATGTTGCTTGGCCAGGTGCAATCGCAGAAAGGGCAGCACCCCCGATCACCAGCCTTCAACTCTGAAGCCAGCTATGCCGCTCACCTCCTCAGCAGAGAGATGCACTTGCACCAGTGCACCTCAACCCTGGTACCCGCAAGCGCATGATCTGCTTTCTTGCAGTCCCCCAATGGGGCAGCTCACCTCCTCTGCAAACAGATTGCTCCATTTTGCTGATGTGCCGGGCCGCCATGTAGGTCGCCCCGCCATCTCGTGGTCAGCGACCCGCAGGCAGTGCCCCACGTCGCTGATCAGGATCATGATCTGCATATGATGCTCTGTGCCAGGCTGGTCTGTGAAGCGCTGAATTCGGTCCCGGGTAGACTGTAGGTCCTGGTGAAGCAGCGTGAGTACCTGCAGGGCAGCAGGAAGGACAGTCAGCCTGGTGTCGCTGGTGCGCTCTGTGACTGGGCCAGCTGGTGAGCTTCGAGGTTTGCTTTGCGCACCAGTCCTGGTGGAGCAGGGGGGGGCTCAGCGCTGAGTCCCTCAGCAAACCTGGCAGTGTGCACGCAGGCATGTACTTGAATCTTGTGCCTGGATCGCCTTTTGCAATGCTGCGTTGCTACCGGCAGGTGATGGGTGGCAATCCAAGGGCCATGCTGCACAGAACACAGCCGAAGACCAAGCACCTGAGCTGCACCGGCCAGTCACCTGATGCCGGCAGCTCATTCCTTATCTCAGTCGGCAACGCCCAGGTCATTGCTTATTTTGATTGGCTTAGGTGAGCAGCATCAAGCTGTTGGTGTAGCGCCCTCTGGCCGGTCTGAGATTTCAACATCTGAATTCCTAGCACTCTTGGGTGCTTGGCACCCTTGATCTTTGCCAGCAGCACTCTTGTGCACCAGCATGGGAATAGCGAACACATTGCCACAATTCTGATTTTGTACTTGTGGGCCGTGCATCCCACTGCCGCTCAAGCAGCTTGGTTCAGGCATGGGCCACCATAAGGGCTCACGTCACCTGGCGAGTTCCAGACGCATACTCGCTGCTGATGAAGTGGATGTGGGCCAGCGCAGCGTCCAGGCGCAGGCTGAGGGGCAAGATGTCACCAACCATGTTGTGGAACCCCAGTATCTCTCGCAGCAGCTGCAAGGCAAGGAATATCAGGATGAGTCAGAGAACAACAGAATCAAATTGGGGCAAACAACCACAAGAGCTGGACTCCTCACCCCTGCCCCGTCTGCTTGAGCACAACACATCACATTAGCTGCCTGTGCAGCACCTGACGGATGTGTGCAGAAATAGAAATCTGATGACACTGCTATCTTTTGCTTGGGCCACCACCCATTCACCAGCAGCGGACACGTCCCTACCAGCAGCAGTGCGCAGCTCCCAACCAGCAGCAGCGTACACCACCCAATCAGCAGTGCACACCTGCATGCCCTTGTTGTGAACCAGCTGGGGGACATGCCCAAACACGCCCTTCACTTGGGGATCCTGCTCCAGCTTCCTCACAGACCCCATGCCTGAGCGAATCAAGCCCTGAGCTCGCGCGATAAGGGTTGAGCTGCTGACCAGGTGGGCGTGCTTCTTGCGAGCGTCGTTCACAGCTTGCATGTACTTCATCTGCAGACAGACAGGTAGCACACCTGTCAGTGTGTGCCTGGGAAAGTTGAGTGGTGTACGAGATTGATGCAGGCGTTGCACAGATGGCCACCATCTGCAGAGAGAGCAGCTTAATCATCAGTGCTGGTCCCCCTAAGCCTAGTGAAATGAGGTGAAGAGACAGCGGCACATGGCGTTTTCTGTCAGCATTTGCTTGGAGCATCGCACCTGCAATGACGCCAGCGCGTCCTTAAGGCCACTGCAGGCTGAGCAGTGCTTCAGCAAACCTTCAATTTGAGGATGTAGTGCAGGGGATTGGCTGCGGGGACCTGCGATCCCAGAAGGCATCTTTGTGCTGCTGGTGCGCGCCAGGAGTCGGATTGTTTCAATATCAGGACACTTTGTCTCTTTGAGGTCGTGCACCTGCACCGATGCCAGCTCCACCATGTCCGCAAACCTGACCAGTGAGATGGGTGCGCAAGCCCTTCACAAGTCACGGCTTGACCTCACTTGAAACCTTTGGAGCGTGCGTGCACGGCTGCACATCACTGACGGTCCTGCCATGTTGAGGGAGCAGCTGGAGCTCAGAGCTGTGCATCCGCAAAGAGGTCAGCTTGTTCACAAGTTCAACCCCTCATTTGCGTCCCGTCGCGCACATCCAAGTCTTCACCCACTGCTCTCCCATGGAGCAGGCCCTTACAGCCGGCACCCCTGCTCAGAGCCACGCACCTGCGCCGGTGCCAGATTGTCGACGTGCGCGATCCAATGCGGCAGGTTGTGAGGCGCATTCCGCGGGTGCTTGATGGCCTCCACCATCAGCTGCACAGCCTGGACAGCATTCCTGGTGGTCGTGCCCATGTTTTTCACGTTTGGCATGTCAATGAGGGGTTTGTTGATGGACTCCAGGATTTCTCGCAGCCAGACCCACAGGTCTTCCTGCCGCACAAGGGCCCGGCCAGACCTGTACGGGGGTTGCGAGGATGTGCCCTGCAGGCCAATCAAATTTGCTGAGAGAGGGTGTTCAGGCTACTATGGGGAGTGACTCAATGGTGAAAGGTCCACTTTTCCTCAGTTAGCCTGGACCAGGCATCGACAGAGGAAGCTGGGAAGCACTTTGCATGAGGCAGCATTGGGAGATCACAGCAGGGCTTGTGTGAGCATAGCTCTCAAAAGCAAGCCCCTTAGAAGCCACGGACATAGTGCTGTCTGAGAGCAGAGCAAGCGCCCCAGCTCCTGCAGCATATATATCAACAATACTTTTGCAAGCAGAGGCAGCCGATGAGGTGGAGGCAGCAGCTCCAACCCATCAGGGCTGGTCAGATGGCTTGGCAGCGCACTGCCAGCTCAGTGTCTGGCTCTTGCACAGCGCTGGGCTCGCCTCTTGAGTGGGCAGCAGCCTGAGGCTGCAGTGCTGCACTCACAGACTGCAGAATGATGGCGCGGTATGCAGGTTGCAGCCTAAGGGGCCTGGCAAGCTGTTCTTCCTGCTGGGCAAGCAGAACCTCCCGCCCTTCCAGCCTCGTGAGATGCGGGAATATACAACAACAAACAACCCAACCTGCCAAACCACCAACTGTCGACCTTTGATGTGGTGCATCGGCGAAAGAGTCAGTCAGCCAAGGCCTGCCTGACTGCGATCTTTCTTCACTCCTTTCATTTGTGCGTAAAGTGCCTTGGGTACCACTGTGTAACCCTTGCAGTCCATATCGGCAGGCCACAGCCATACGCGCCCCACGCCAACCCCCTCCTCCCAAAATTGGATCCCGTGTGCAAAGGGGCTGCCTGCCTCCACCACCTGCCACATGCTCCTGTCCCCCTGCACACAGCGCAGGACAGACTGTCTCTTTCTACACGTACAGCACAGTGACTGGTTGCCGCGACCAGCTGCCGCCCACTCTTGTCAGCCTACATGCAGCAAAGGCAGGCCTCGCAGAAGAGCATGCAGCAGTGGTGCAGCCAAGTGCTGTCTCCTGCCAGCTGCAAGCCGTTCCTGTAAGCCTGCATGCCAGGCACAGAAGGTCGCACAGTGCCCATCCCTGTGCATGCTGCAGTGCGTAGGCTGCACATGCCGTGCCAGCTGCGTCTAACAATAGTGTCCTCACGCTCCATGTTCACCAGTGATCAGTCAGCACACACCGTCATGACACAACTATGCACTGTCTCCAGGAACGTCCGAAAGGTTCTGGCTGTCGCCAGTCGCGTCTGCCCCCAATCGGCCTCCAGAAAGCAGCTGAGGACACCCCAGGCAGCCACCAGAGACAGTGGCATCACCATCGTCTGCAGTAGCAGCACAGGCAGGAGGCGCAACTCGCCTGGACAATAGGGGGTTCACCCAGGGCAGCATCCAGCAAGCGCATGCCTGCCAGCTGATGCTTCTCCCGCATGTGCTGCTGGAAGTCTTGAGGGGTCCGCTGGAAATGGTGGCAGAGCATGCACCAGTAAGCTGCTTGGGTGGGACCAAACTCCTGCAGCGCAGGCAGCATGCACGTCAGGCAGCCTGCTCCTTGGCAGGTACTCTACGCAGCAGGAAGCGCTGGTTGTGTAGATTAGTGTTCAGCCCTGCCAGGGTCGAGTGGCAGGCAGCTGCACGGACGCCATGTGAGCAGCCAGCGGGGTGCGGGTCACGCCAGAGAGTTCCGGCATGGCAGCGCACGCAGTAGCAATACGAGGCTGCCTCAGACCTGCTCCAGCCTAAAGGCATCCTTAAGGATGAGCCTGATCAGAGCATCGTGAGGTCGAGGTGGAACTCCTGCATTGCCAGACAAGCCTTACAGGGGAAAAGACTGGAGCTTGAGTGCTCAAGCTGCAAGGCCGCCAACGAACAGCAGCGCTAATGAGAGCAAGGCTGCCTACCATCGGTTGCTGCTGAACCAAAGCTTCCTCTCTCTTTAATGAAAACCAATGCTCTGAGCTGAGTGAGCAACGGCAGTTTCTTGTAACACTCGATCACAGCATCCAGGTGGAACGTCCATCCAGTTGTGGAGGCCATTGGAGTTCCTAGAGCATAGGCCCGTGGCTAAGACTGGGCAACAAAGCAGCCAACACACCCATGTGACCCCCTAAGAGGTCAGGATAGTGTACCATCAGGCAGATCGCGGCCATGGCAGCTGCAACTCTTTGCTAGCTGAACCACAGCCGGGGCCCCTCGCTTAGGTCACATGCCAATGTGACACCCCGCAAGATGTTGATCAGTTGCAGGCGGGTTTAGATGTAACTGTAACTCAGCTGTGCTTGACACTCTCTAACCTACACAATCAATTGCAGCCGCATACCTCTTTGCAGAGATACTCAGCCTGGTAAAGCTGCCTGGTACCTGTCCATCGACAAAAGTTAAGTCCAGCACAATGCTGTGCTCCACATTGTGGCGTTCATGGACAGCTGCTGATTTCAAACTCAAGGATGTAAGCCTGCTGCTGCTGCTCTGCTGGTGCCTCTGGTTTTACCTGCTGCACTCCAGATTCAGGCAACAAAATTTGACACGACACTGTTAGCCTCACACATGGGCAGATACATGAGGTCGTAAAGTGGATCTGATGAAGCCATGCCCAGGAGGCAGCCCAGGCTTTGCAAGTCTGATTACTGTGCCACTGCGGCAGAACAAAGCAATGCCATCATCTCTGCAAGCTGACTGCTCAGCACCAGACTGGTGAGCAGCAGTATGATGGTCTGTAGGCGGGCAGCTGCATGCAGTCATCGCCTTGCCTCGAGTGGCAGCTGTGAGGGAGTCTGGCTGGCGCTGGTATGCTGCATGTCCATGAGCTCTGCAATGTCTGTCATCTCCCTGTTGCGTGTCAGTCATGCGCCCACCTGCGCTGGCAGAGGCTGCTCATCTGAACTTGGCTGTCAGCCAGCACATAGACAGCATGTTCTCCAGGCTCTACACTCCCCAATGTCAAATGGCTAGGGTGCATGGCGGTGGCGTTGAATAGATGGAAATTTGCTTACTTGAGTTGTTCGATCATTATGCCAGGCCTTCAACTCACAATCGCGACTGGGCCTGGCACATGTGACTGGCAGCAACATGAACAGGCTCAGTCCCTGTGCAGCGCATATAATGGTCATTGGTTTCATCTCAGGCAGGGCTCAGGCATGCAAGTAGGGAGAATGCTGGCAGCTCACTGCAAATAGTCAGGGGTCCGCACACTCTGTGGCAGGTCAGCACGTCTTGATGGGAGAGGGCCTCTAACTTCTGAAGGTGACGCACATATTGAGCAGAAATTATTCAAGGTGGGAGTTGAAGCCAGAGCCAAAGGACATCTAAGGGCTGTGCAAGTGGGTTCAGCTGGTGGAGGGCAATCAAGCAAAGGACCGCTGAAAGTATGCAAGCTCATCATCCAGCGGTTGATCTGGCCCGTGCAGCAGAGAAGTCTGCCAGCACAACTCGGTGAGTCTCGCGGTTGTGCAGGAAGTTGCGCAGATGCAGTTCGCCATGCCACACGTGGCGCTTATGCACTGCCTCGACCGCCCTTGTCATGGCAGGGCGGAGCTCTTGCAAGAGCGGGCTGTCGTCTGACACCTCATCACCACAGTCTGACAGCGTGAGGAAGCCCACAGCGCCTCCCAGGGTAGTGCCAGCAGCCAGCAGCTTGGGGACACAGCAGCCCTGCACCAAGCCGGCATTGACAAGTCAGCAAGCGACTTGTGGCAGTGCTTCTGCTTGGTGTGAAGCAAGCCGGGGTCTGGATGCACTCTGCTCTCTCATGTGAGCAGATAGTGGCACCCTGTGGCTGCATGCCTGCAGGTGCAAAGCTGCAAGCGACAATGTGCAGGGCTTGCAGGACGAGCCAGCCCGCACCTGCAGGCTGCGCAACCGCTCGTACACCTGCAGCTCCGTCTGCATTTCAGCTGCCACCTCAGGGCCCTCCAGGACGTCCCACAGCTTGAAGATTGCTGTCTGCTCGCCCAAGACGCCTCGCCTCACCTGCGGAGGGGACAGTGGGACAGGCGTCAAGCATTGCAGGGACTCGTGCAGCTCAGAATCAGGACCGCAGCCTGGAGGGGCCTGATGGCAAACTGCAGGCATTCCACTCATGGCCAGGGCAGTGCTTGGGACAGAGGAGGTGCAAGTTGAGTCAGCTCCCAGCCTGAAGACGGCAGCCCACAACCCACTCGCCTCTGACGAGGCAACTCTCACCATCCTGGTGGGCTTGCGCATGAGCACTTTTCCAAGTCCCAGCTGGCCGAAGGGGCCCTCAGGCAACGTCATCAGCCACCGCTGAAGCTGGCTGCTGGCACCCCTGCCGCTGGCCCTGCGCGTGGTGCTGCTGGGGGCTGAGCTGGGTCCGCCCCTGTCGTGTCGCTTCACAGCAGGCTGCCGGCTGCTCCCTGCAGCAGGCCGCTTGCTTCCTGCTGAGCTAGAGCCACCCCCTGCACCGGCACCTGACCCGCTGCCATCCCCAGAGTTGTCGCCTGGGGAACTGCTGGCAGCATCACCAGCGGTGGCATTGGCCCGCTTCTTGACCTTGGGCAGCCACTTCTTGTCTTCAGGGGTGGCTGCCTCGCCCTGGGGTTTAGCCACTTGCTGCTGCTAACCTGCACAGCCACCCACAGGAGCAGCTGCCGGATGCTGGGCTCGCTGCAGGTGCTGCCAAGGCATTCGCTGAACGCTGTTGTGCTGACTTTGACATCCTTTTCGCGCTCCAGCATCACCAGCCAGCGGTTGCTGAGGATGGCGGCATACCTCGCACCATTGGCGACCTGCATGCCGTCAAGCTCTCAGGGCCTTGTCAAAGAAGCCGCGGACGGCTGTGCACCGCAGTCTTGCGGTGGCACCAGCAGTCATGGTCCCAGCAGGCAGGCGGCTGCTTGTGGGAACGACAGCTTTGCATGCTCGCCACAGGCCAGGATGCACACATGGGACACCTGTTGCGCAGGCCATCAGTTCCTCAGGAGTTCTGGGCATTGCGGGCAACCTCACCGCGTGGCCCAGGTCTGCGCACAGACGTTGAGGACCCGGTTTTTGCTCCTTCTCTGTGCCGCAGAGGAGATCGGCAAAGTGCTCGCCCTCATGGCGTTCCTGCCACTCTCCTTTGGCCTCGATGGGCAGCTTGCACCTTGCACAGCCATCTTTGCCAGGGGCCTCCTCCCTGCCCACCAGGTCAGCAAAGCTTCGAGTGTTCCTCTTGCCTGCAGGCACCCAGGGCCCCACATTGGCCATAGCCTGCAAAGCGTCTTGCAGTGGACTAAGTGACACAATGCACTGCTGGGTGGGGCTGCTACACACGGGGCTGTCGCTGTGGCAGCAGGAACAAGCAACAGGGCAGGGGCTTGACTGCCCGGTCACTGTGCAGGCAAGCAGCAACTTAATGTGGGCGCCTGCTAGCTCCAGGATCAATGGTATCTTCAGAAGCTTCGTGGCCTGATTGACAGGGTAGAAAATTTCCTCCGCAGCTGCCTGCCACACCTGACTTTCGGTCAGCAGGCCCGTTTCCCTTTTGATGGAAAAGGCGCCCGGCGCTGCCAAGCTTCGCTCCAGCTGCACCTCCTCCAGCTGTGGACGCACGCTGTCTACAAAGCCGTGAGCTTGCTGAGCGACTCCCACCAGCTTCACAACACTCTGAGCGGTGCATGGTTGAGCTGAATGCGTCTGAGATGTCTTCTTGGTCGCAGCGCTGGGCCACTCTGTGAGCGGCTGGGCAAGCGCATCCCACAGCGTCATCTTAGTGGCTGCAGGCAGGCCACACCAGACCTTGCAACAAGCTGCATCTGTCGATGCAGCGCAACTGGCAGAGGTCCTTCAGCAGTGACCAGTCACCTGCTTCAGCCTGCTGCTTGCCCCACTCAAAAGCCTGCTGTTCCCCCTGCTCAGCCTGCTGCATCATCTGCTTAGCCTGCTGTTTCATCTGCTCAGCCTGCAGCATCCTCTGCTCAGCGCTCTCCTGAGTCTGTAAGGCCGACCTCCCGCGGTGCCTTACTTCTCGCCCTGCAGCCTGCTGCTTGGTACCATCTGGCAGCCTCGACATCGTGCTTTGTGCCTCTGTTAAGAGGGAAGAGATGAATGAACATGTGGTCACTGTATTCAGTAGGTTGAGACTTAGGGGTTAGGTTACAGGGCATCACATGGCCCTGTTTGTTGTGTCACATGTCTGGCAGGGAGGAGCAGTGATAGAGAAGAGGCTCTGGCAACCTCGTAATGCCCAATTACCCTTGGGTCAGAAGCAGTGGCATGAAATGTTGAGTTCTGCTCATGTTAGCAAAAAGCCATGTTTCAAGGCTGCACAGCAGTGAAGTCAGACCACATCACAAGCAGCTGCAGGACGGGACACAATGATGAGTGTGCCCTCTGGTTCTCTGTATTGCTGCATGGACCCCACACTCATGCCAAGGTCCGGGGGCACATGCCTCCCTGCGGAGGATGCAATGTCCCTGCATGTGCACAAAGAGAGCTTGCACAGGGTCAGCCCGCTGAATGGGCTGCGCCCTTGCTCCAGAGACGCACATTCATAAGCTCATCTGCTGCCAGCCAGACCCTTCATTGCCAATCTTGGCAAATGCTGGCATGATGCATGTAGCTCAATGCATAAGGGGGGTTGAGGTCAGATGTAGACATTGGGTGTCCAGTTTTGCTAGATGGCTGCTCCACAGGGGGCTTCAGCTAGACCACATGTGGCACATGTGGGGGCATCAATGGTCAGGTACCTCTGCTTCATTTAAAGTCAGCTGTAGACCTGCTGTCAAAATTTCACGGACCCAGTGGCAACACACCCTGATGCTGTGCAGGTGCTGCTGGTGACAGAGCTGGCTATGCAGCAGCTGGCCCTGCACCAGATCAGCAGCACCCACAGAGCACAAGAAGGGTGACTCGCAATGTCAACACAGCTGCAGCCTTAAACTAATGTCCTAAGATCAGATGCTGCCCTTCTAGTTGCCTTACAAAGGGCTTGGGCAGCCATGGTTCTCCTACCTCTCGAATTGGGGCAGGCCTGCAGGTATTCTTGCCAGAATCTATGTGATCTGCAGTGTCACGTCAGAATGAGGCTGGCTATGAACCCTGAGCTAGATCACTGTCTGAAATTGGTGGCCAAGACAGAGGCTCACCAATGCTTCGCCCTGTGATATAATATGACCTAAAGTAAGCCATGTAAAACCCTGCGACACGGCGTGAAACTTAAAGGCCTGCTTCGCGGCAGAGCTCACTCATGGTGCTCATGCCCCACCTAGACTTCTTGCGTGATGATAGATTTGAAGTATGCAAAAAGAAAGTCAATGAGCTTCCCTCTTGACCGGCACCCCGGTTTCCACTGGCCACCATGCCATTCCGCCCTGCCTGCCACCACTTCAGTGACCAGCGGGGACACTTCGTGGCGCACATGAAGCCGCGCAAACAAAACCGCTGCATGAAGGTGGATCCAGGGCACTTTGATGATGATGATTTAAATTAAAAGTCCGTAGCCTCAATGCACGGGCATAGGACTATGATCATTTCATCCTACCAATGAACTTTGCTGAAGGTGTAGGGGTACAAAAAGAAGCAGTACAGGCATATCAAGCAGGTCACTGTACTTGGCTGGTAAAGAGGGAGCCGGCGCTCATAGCAGGCCTTGGCACTGTGCTGGGCTTCATCACCACGTTGGACTGCTAGCTGAGGTTGCTGCCCGAAATGCAAACACCCTGGATCCTGTATGGCGCAGGGGGGGGCTCAGCCCCCCTGACTGGCTTGCCACGCCCTCTCAGCTCGTAGACTTCGCAGTCATGAGAGAGTTATGCTTGGGTATGACTGTGACCAGCAGTCTTCCCCTCGCAGGGCACCAGGCTCCAAGGCGGCACACCCCAAGCAACAACTCAGCATGGGGACCTTAGGGGAAGACAATCATGTGATGAGTCTAGCGCATTGCTATGAAGTTGGGGCTCTAATCAGCAGCTGGTGAGCTGGGGACACATCACGGCACATAGAGGGGTCACCCAGGGTGTCTGTTCCTCATTTAGGCCCAGATGTGCCCCCAGTGATGCCCAGCATATTTGCGTGCTGGAGCAGTGCTGCCCTGATGTATGTGGCCACTCGGCTTGGTGGTTGTTCAAACAGCGTTGCCAACGACTGCTGCTGCTCCGCAAACAGGTGGCTGTGAGCAGACCGGAGGTCTGCAAGTCCTGGGCAGTGTAGCAGGATATGGCTTTCATCCTCAATCTCATTCGGTGACCCACAGATTGGGCATGTCCGGTCCTCTCGCTTGAGCTGGGGCAATAGGTATCGCCCAGTCTGTACGCGCAGCTGGTGGCTGCTGCACCTGATGCTGGCATAGGCTCTGCGTAGCCTGAAGCCTCTGATCCTGGTCAGGTATGTCTGCATGGCATAGGCCGTGTTGGGACCCCGCATCTGCATGTAGGTGGCCACGGTGGCGGCCTGGCAGTCCCTGAAGCGCTGCTCATGCTGTTCCTTGCCAGGGGCTGTCTCTGCGCTGCCATGTGCCTGTAGTGCACAGAAGGGGGCCAAGGAGAGGTCGCGGTACAGCGGCAGGTAGCAGACGCCGTCATACATAGCCCATAGCAGGGGCTCCTTCTGAAGCTTCGGCTTGAGGTCCCAAATGCGTTGTCTGAACCTGTCCACTTGCCGCTGCCAATGCACTGCCAGGGGATATCTGCCAAACTCAGCAAGTGCAATCAGACTGTGTGTGTGGCAGTGGATGCCCAGCAATCTGCGCAAAAATTGTGCATGCAGAGACTCAAGCTGCGCTGTGGCTTGTGTGCCTGCTCTGTGGTCCCAGAACCAGACCTCACAGCCATAGCTCAATATGGGCAGCACCAAGGCATCAAACAACTTGCAGATGCGGCGCGGGCACGTCAAACTGATCTGTGCACAGCGCCTGAGCATGTTGTTCATGGTTTTACGCGCAGCTTCCAGGTGCTCGCCAAGGGATTTGGCAAAGCCCTCCTTGGTGGCTTCAAACCACAGGCCCAGGTACTTGAATGAATCCGAGCGCGTCAGGGGGTGCCCACTGTATGTGAAGGTGCTGCATTCTTGGCGCTGTGTCTCAAACACCACCACTTCCGTCTTGACCAAACTGACTCTGAGCCGCCTGTTTTCACAGAATATCTGTAAAGCATTCAGCAATCGTTGCAGTCCTTCTTCACTTGTGCTCATGAGCACCAAATCGTCTGCGAAGAGCAGCAGCGGCACATCATGAAACATGAGCGTGGGTGCATGGTTTCCTTTAACTTTGCGCATGACCTTGTCCAGCACATCGATCAGCAGTCCAAAGAGGAGTGGGCTGAGGGGGCTGCCTTGCTGCACTCCTTGCAGGCACCTGAATGCCTCAGATATGCCCCCTCCAGCCCTGACCGCTGCCGAGTCTTGGGCGTATATGCTTTGCAGGCAGCTCATGAAGTGTCCACACACCCCCAGGTTTTGTAGGACAGCCCACAGCACCCCGCGATCCACTGTGTCAAAGGCCTTCTCAAAATCAACAAAGCAGCAGAAAAGCTTGCTGTTGTGCCGCCTATATTTTCTTACCAGAATGTTCAGTGTGCTCAGCTGTCCAGCTGTGCTGTGGCCCCTGCGGAAGCCAGCCTGCGGTGGTGCTCTGAGATTGAGCGCTTCCGCCCACCGGGTCATGCGCTGCTCCATCACTGTGGCAAATAGCTTGGCCAGCACAGGAACGACCGTGATTGGCCGGTAGCTGTTCATGTTGAGAGGATCCCTCCGTTTTCCCTTGTATACTGCAGTGACTAGGCCAGTGCTGAGCGACGTGGGATAGGTCCCCTTGAGCATGCTGGTGAACAGCTTGGCTAGGCAGTGTTGCATGTGGAATGGCCCATGCTTCAGCAGCTCTGCACTCATGCCATCGATGCCAGCTGCTTTGCCAGCACTCAGTTTGCGCAGACCAGCCCGCACATCAGAAATGGTGCAGTCAGCATTCAGGAAAGCATCTGTGCCAATATGTACTCCTGTGATGGTGTCTTCAGGGAGCAGCTTTGGGACAGCAGCAGATGCGGGATAGCTGCCCAGCACCTTCTGCATGTGCGCAGCCTGGATGGCACTGGACAGCGGGCACCCAGGGCGCCTGCGCCACCCTGCTATGCGATGAAGATCCGGCAATGAGAGGTGATCCATGCGGCGCATCTCGTTGGTCAGAAACTGTCGATATTTGCGGCGTCGGACAGCCCGGTGCCTGCATCTTAAACTGTTAGCAGCAGCGTGGTGGGCAGTCAGCACAGGAGCCCTTGCTGCTGCTTTCCACTCACGCCATGAGGCCCAGCATTCTGCATCAAACCACACCGGAAACTGGCGGGGTTTCTGGCCCCTTCCCTTCTTCAGGGCAAAAGTCTGCACAGCAGCGTCAGCCAAGCATCGTGTCATAGTCAGGACCCCAGCCTCTGGGTCTGCACAGGCCGCATCTAGCTGCTGCTGGTCTGCAGCACACAGAAAATGCTGCCAGTACTGCTCCTCCCTTTCGGCCTCAAACTTCACAGCAGGCACTTGCAGACACCCTGCCTTTGAGTGGGCTGGCTGGTCAGCCTGGCCATTGTAGCCTGGGGGCTCCTGTGCAGCAGGCAGCCTGAACCGTGCCATCACAGGGTGGTGGTCTGAGCAGCTCATGTATGGTGTGCTTACTTTCTGCAGGACTTCACTTTCTGCAGGACTTTGGCGCGCTAGGGCTTTTGAACCTAGGAACTAGGTCGGGAAGTCAGGTGAAGCCCAGTCCGACCTAGCTTTACACTTTGAGCCGGTGAGCCTGTTTGACTGGCAAACGCAGTGGGAGGCAAGCACTGGTGTCCCTGCTTCGGTGCAGACACTGGCAAATTTAAGCAAATCGCAGTCCACCCATGCAGGCTGCCATGGCTCAGCACTTCAAGGTCTTCAGGGCGGACACTGATGTGGTGTTGACAAGGATTATGCCTGATACCCCAGAGGCAGACCTGTGGCAGCAGCTGGTCACAGAAAGCATCAAAGGTCGCCTGGAGGACAGCAGTGGCATCATGGTCACGAAGTCCAGCAAGCTGACTGCCAAAGGGCATTACCGATTCTTCGCGGACTCAGCAGGTAGGCAAATGCCATGGCAAGCGTGCATCGCGCTGACCCATCTGGGGCAATGCAGCTGTTGGACAGCTGGGTGTGAGAGGCTGACTTGCTGCATGATGGGCCAGAACCTTCGGCATCCACACTCAGTCCCTGCCCTATACTCTTGGCCCTTGTGGCAGGCATGAAAGATGCCTGATTCAGGAAAAATTATATGGCATGCTCCTTGGGCTGACTGCTGTCCTGGATGCGTTGCTGCAGTCCTGGAACATCCTGGCCCGCTGCAGAACACCCGCGAAGGCGTTATGGGCAGGATGCATGCTGGCACCTTTGTCACACACCGAGCACAGTCCTGTGGGAGGCTGTACCAGATCATGAGCGAGCTGGGCGTGGTGCTCATCAAGGCACCGCCTTGCACCGGCAAGACCTCTCAGCTGCAGCTGCTGAAGCTCTGGCTGAGAGCTCATCACCCTGATTTTGAAGTGGTCCACATCAGCTTCCTTACGCTGACGGCCAGGGATGATGTCGTCAAGTTCATCAAGCGCCGCGCCAACTACAGCTGGGAGGACATCACAGCAGGTGCAGAGAAATCAGACTCAGTATGCAGCGATGGGCTGCATCACAGCGGCAGCGTCGTCACGCATACTGGTGCTGCTGCTGTGAGCCTGTGAAGGGGTTCTGTCAGGAAGCAGCACATCTAGTCATGCGAGGCAGTCATGCCATGACAGCACAAACATGATAGCATACTTGCTTGCATGAAGACTGACTTTGCTTGTGTTTGCAGGTGGTCACCCCCGTGCCTATCTCTTTGATGAGGTGCAGAAGCTGTACAAGGACCGCGGGCAGGGCAGCTCGGACTTCTGGCAGTGGATCAAAGCGTGCCAGTCGCAGGAGGAAGACTCCATTCGTACCCTCATCATCATGGCTGCAGCATATGGCGACAAACGCAGTAACTTCCGTGGGAGTTCTGGCCCAGAAAGCCCAGTCGGTACCCCTCTGGACCTGGCAGACGAACAGCTGGTTTCCTTGGCGCCTGCCACTGCCACTACTGGCAGCCTCCAGCTGACCTTTGACGAGTGGCAAGAACTGTGGGGAGGCTTCCTTAGCCAGACCGGCTTACCCCTGGGATTGAATGTGCAGGAGTTCATATGGAGCATTTGCGGTGGGCAGGTAAGCTGCAGGACTGTTGATCATGACTTTGTCTCCATGCAACCTGTGGAGTCACTCTACCTTTGGGCTCATGCAATGTGCTGGTCGCTGCTGGTTGCCTTTGTTGGATGCGACTGTGCGCTGAGGCAGGGCTGTGACCCATCTTGGGAGCTTCTAGCCATTTCTGCTTGCAGGTAGGCCTCCTTATGACCTGCCTAGACTACCTGACAAAGGAGCTGAAGGGGGACCTTGCCGAGCCAGCGTGCGCTACGGCCAATGCTGTGTGAGTATAACCTGCTAGTTGCCAGTTGGCTCCCTCTGCAGGCCCATTTTGCCCGCAAATGCTGCTGCCTGCCTCATGGTGGTCAGCTGTGCGGCGCCTAAGTCGTGCTGCACCTGCTGCAGATACAAACTGGGATCTGAGAAGTTCATCAATCAGCTTCCAGACCAGCGCGCTTTTCTCTCCTATGAGACACTGCAGCACATGCCAGGCGCACATGCCTTTCTGAGGCAGCTGCTATGGCGTGAGCCTCTGACCTCCTCACTTGACTCAGAGGCTGCTGCAGCAGCAAGACAGCTCATCAGGAATGGGCAAGTCATCAACGACAACAATGAGTATGCCCCACATCAGCTGCTCCTTGCACAACACCACACTGAGCAGCATTGGGCCCTGCTTGCAGTTCAAAGCCTTGCATCCGGTCTCAGGTGTATTGAAAGGGTCTCCTAAGTCCAGTGAAGCAGGTTAGCCTGCCAGGCTTGCAGTTTAGCATGGCAGAGTCTGTGACTGGTCCTCCAAGATGCCAGCACCCACCAAGCGGCACAAGCTCGTGCAAGCAAGTCCCATTGTGGCTGACTGCAGTCCAATGGCCTGCAGGCTGAAATTCACGAGCCCATTGCATAGGGTGTACTTCCTCAGGCAGCACTACAGGGGCCAGCAGCAACACCTGCGACAAGACCTGGGCATGGCAGAGCTGCTCCAGCGCATCTTGGAGCGCATGGACCCCCTGGTGCTGCAGACATCAAGTGGACGCGGCGCTCAGCACCAGCTGCTGGAGCGTGCCTGGCAGATGGAGATCTATAGGGCTGCAGCTTGCGTGCTGCCACCTGAGCACTGGCTGTCGCCAGATGTCGGCAAGGTGTGATACCCTGAACGTCAGCGCAACAATGCTTCAAGGCTGTTCCAGTGCAGACGTGGGGTTTCTGCATCGCATGTCTGGTGCCTGAGATGGCTTTTTGGGGCCTGCAATGCAGGCACAACTTGGTTTCTCAATGAAGTGCACAGCTTGTGTGCTGCAGGAGCTTGGCAGTACAGGCATGGTGGACCTCTTCACGCCAGCGCTTGGTCTGGCCTTGGAGGTGACCCGGGGTGGGAAGGGCATCAGGGAGCACTTGGGACGTTTCTTGGATGATGGCAAATACACACCGCTCATGCGTGCCAATATCATCAGGGAGCATGCTATTGTAGACTTGCGCAGCCCATCAACAAGCACTGCTCAGCAGGCAGTCCCCAAGGTGAAACAGCCTCACCTGTACACAGTGTTATTCAGTGACGACTTCAAGGAGGCTGTTATTCATCACATGAACAGCACCCCCAAGTGCATAAAGATGTTAGGCGATGCAGGAAAGGAAGCAAGGGACTTTGTGGTATCACACTATTTTGATGCAATGACCATTTGGGTAGCATGAAAGTCATTGACTGCTTCAAACCAGTGCTGTGTCATTCGATGGCGGCCAGTGGGGAGCCTGTTGTCATTGCCATGTACAGCATGCAGCCAGTATCAATCAAGGTGTCCACAGGGACTGATGAAGCTGCTCTGCACGCAGTGCATGTGCAGATTCAAGCAACAATCGTTGCTTGCAAGCAGGGATTGGTGACACCACTGTTCTATGCGCGCAACTTTGCAGACACAACACGAGGATTCCCTGACTGCAGTCAGCACCTGGTGCCAGGCAGGTTGCCTGACTCAAGACTGCTTACCAGCTCAGTGCATGGCTAACAGCTGTTACCAATGTTTGCTGAGAAGATATGATCTCCGCCAGAGGAGTTTCAGAACAGCTCACAGTGAGGGCTGCGGCGTCATGCACCAGCTAGCTGGAAGGTGTGAAGCTGGATGGCAGTCCTTGCTGAAGACATTGCTGCTGTACCACGCCCATCTGCACAGCTGAGAATTTGGGACGCTGAGCAAGGCCAGGAAGTTCACCACTGCCCCAGGCATGCACAACTTGGCTTGATGGCAAAAACTCGTGGACCCGCCCTCCCACAAGGTCTGGGACTCTGTACACCGACCGACGCACTGAAAGCTGTCCGTCAAGGATGCATTGAGGCATGCCTGGCTCTTGTCAACATTCATATGTGTGAGTGTACTTCGTGTATGCAGCAGCAAATGTCGTGTGTCACAGCACCGCCGGCATCCCCAGCCTGATTGTCACATGGCCTGTGATAACATGGGAAGTTACAGGGTGTCACATGGCCTGTGAAAATATGACCTAAGCCCTAAGTCTCGACCTTGAAGCGCGCCAAGCCGGATCGACTTTCATGCAGCACTGCCAGGTACCTTCTGCTGCGTACAGCAGCTACATCAACCTTGTCATCAGCCTGGGGCTGGCTGAGGTCTACATAGCACCACTGCGTGCCAGCTGCTCCCCAAATAGCCCACCTTCCCTCAGAGCGGCCATCGATCAAGCCTGCAGACACCTGTCACCTGTCCGGACTGGTGGATGATCTCCAGCCAGTGCCAGCCTCTACTCCTGGTGTGCACAGTTCGTTAAATTTTGGGCCAGCAGAATGGAGCACCAGTCTCAGAGGCAGCAGTTGGCTTGGCAACAGCCATGCCTAAGACTCCTGAGGAGGAAGCTTGTATTTTTTGGTGCAACCAGCTCAATGCTGGGCTAAGCCACAGAATGCAGTCCAGGCTGAAAAGTCAGCTGCCAAGCTCTGGAAGGTAGGCGCTGCATGGCCTCCCAGGCAGCCCTTCTGGCTGGCAGCCTCAGCAGGCCCAAGGCCTCCCGTGCATCAGGCATTGTGCAACAGCATGTATCGCATGCAGAAGCCTTCAGTGCAACAGGGCATTGCGCAGCGGCATGCTTTGCATGCAGACTGAGGGGCTGATGAATCAATGGATCCTGAGTGACTCCCCTCCTGGAGAGCAGGACGTCTCTGTTGCAGATAAGATGACACCAACATTGTGTTACTTCAGCTTGATGAAGTTGCTGCAGGCTGCCTTCACATGCGCAGGCGACACATCTTTGCAATGGGAAGGCAGATACCGCTTATTCTCCATAGGGAAGAAAACATTGTGCAGGGCTGCCACAAACTCTTTCTTATCATCTGGAACATGCTGTAGCGCCTTGCAGCATGGCTGCATCAAATGGTTGGTGGACAAAGTTGGCGTCACGATCGCTGAGATGGCCATCAGTACAGACAAACAGTATAGTGTACAGCAGGGACTCCAGGGCGGTGTTGGGAGTGTGGCTCTCGCCCTGCAACACCTGAATGGCCATGAACATGGGCGTGCCTGTGATGTCTGAGACAGGGCTAGACGGCTCTGACCAGGCCTTGACCACCTGCATGCCAACAAGTTGGCAGCTGTAAATGATTGAGGGCCTGCAAACAAATGCAAGGTCCAAGGACTGACTACATGATACCAGAGGTCAGGTACAGCCTGAGCCCACCATTTGCAGCCCCAAAGTCCAATAGCCAGCCACGCCCTTCCGATGTTGTTTGGGGAGATGTCGCGGTGTGCAATGTCCAGCTCAGTTAGCTGCTCCATGGCATCAGCAATGTCAGCAGTGACTTGTGCCATCTGCTGCACAGACAGCCCTGCTTTGAGCGGCTTAGCCACAGGCTCCACCAGCACAGCCTGCCAGTGTCCCCGCTGAGATGGGCCAGCTGCCAAGAGGTGTACAAGGTGGCTGTGGCCTTGCGGTATGCGGGCCAAGATGTCGGCTTGCGCAAGGGGATGCGCAGAGCAGATTTGATTGCTAATTCACGATGCCAACACACAGCCTGCTAGGCGGCCTGGGTTAGGTGTGGACCTGGCCAGCAGCCAAAGCAAGGTGCCTGCTGTCTTGCTGCACCTGCTCCTGAGGTTGCCTTGGACACAGGCATGCACACAATGGTCATTATCATGCCCGACAGCAACTGATATGCGTACAACCCCACCTTCTTGCAAGTTTGGGCCAGCATGAGCACTGCAGATGTGTTGCCTTCCAGCTGTGCCAGGTATACACAACTGTTGTGCCTGGCACCTTGCGTGCCTGACTCGCTGCGAACTGCCAGGCTGTTGGTGCAACTAAAGCGGTTCTTTGCCAGCTGACGGCATGGCAGAGACACAGTCACAAAGCCCAGCTGAGGCAGCGGGGCAGTCACGATGCTCGCTAGCAAGCACAGGCCGGCTGAGTCTGGCTGCAGCTCGAGTGGCTGCACTCCGGTGCTGTAAATGTGACTGAACAATCCGTGGGGCCCATAGCAATACTGGCAATCGCGAGAACGCCTCCACTGTCTCCAAGGTGATGCTGACGCCACAGATGAACCTGCGGACTGGCTGCTGCCGCCGCACACAGCCAGCAGTCTCTGTCAGCTGCCTAAGAGCGGCAACTGCCTCTGTTGTGTGCAGCTTGAACTCAGAGGGCACCACCAGCTGCGACGAGAGGCGGTTGTTGGCTGCCAGCCCTGAGCATTTTGTTTTCGTGACTGGGTTGTGCAGGTAGTCACTGCTATGAGTGTCTGCAAGCACCAAGCCAGTGCTGCTGCCGAGCGCCTGCTGCATCCTCTGGAGCAGCTCCATTGCAGCCGGTTGCATGTGAGCTGCCTCCCTGAGCTCACCCGTCCCAGTGTTCTTCTGCTCGGCGATGTAGCGCAAAAAGTTGCCTGTCTTCCCTGAAACTGTTGCAGATGGTGATGCTTGCTGCTGTGCATCTACAGTATCACCTGCAGCAGCAGGGCGCCTCACTACTGGCTCAGGCGCACACTGTGGAGGCAGGCAGGTGGGTTCACAACTGAGCAACACGGGCAGCACACTATCGACAAGTGCTGCAGAGGAGACCTGTACCGCAGACAGGACTTGGTCTAGACACGCACCTCAACGCTGTTTCGCAGGGGGAGGCAGGTGCCACTTGTCCCGCAGATGCTCCATGGTTGCATGAACAGGTTGGAGACCAGGTAGCGTGCTGACTGCTTCAGCTTGGTCCAAGGAGACCTGCAATGGCAAAGAGTCTATCATCTCTAGAAATCTACGATAGTGTGGGCAGCCCTGCAGGCTGCGCAAGAAGGTAAAACAACAATAGAGCGCCACACCACTGTTGCAGGATGACTTGCATGTTGCACAGGTCTCCCTGCACACTGAAAGAATCTTGTTGCCTGGCCGATGTCCGTCTCTCGGCGTGTTGTGGTCATTGCACGGTTGAAACGTAACTTCAGCAGCTGCATTCTCTGCTCGAGCCGCACCTGTGCTGCATGGTCTCCACTGGCCCCTGCAGCAGGGGGGCTGCATCAGCAAGCCCTCTTGCAGCTAATGTCTCCCACCCCTGCGCAAGCCGAAGCCAGAAAGCCCTGACAGCACAGACCGACATGCAGATCCCAGCCTTGCTGCTTGCGTAAGAGAGCCCAGAGGAGCAGCCTGAAGGCCCAGCGGCACACGCGGCCCAGTGACCCAGCTGCACCATCGCCTCATGTGTGTTGAGCAGCGCAGATGACATTGCGATGACCACCAGCCAGGCATTGCCACTGCAGTGAAAGGCCGTACAGGGTAGGGAGTGGGTATGCCAGCATTCAGAAACCCAGCTACCCGCCTGTCTTGATGCTGAGAAACAGAGCCCCTGCTCCTCCAGGCAGTGCAACAATGTTGCAAAAGTTCAGTGCAACAGGTCAGCCTCCCTTCTGCCAGCTGCCACCCTAAATCAGGGGGCAAAGCTTCTTTTGAACCCTAAAGGAGGTCCCTAAACAGAGCCTCCTCCACGGCCCCAGCGACACTGGCACAGTCACATCCCCAAGCAGTGCAGGATAGGTGCGGTCATGCAAGAGGGCTTGTCATGCAACCACTGCACTTGACAGGCTGACCAGCAACTGCAAGTCTGCGCACTCACAGACCACTGCGAATCACCAACCTGGCAGGTGCCACAGCAACACCAGACCTCACCTATGGCCTGAGATTTTCATAAAGCCCTGGTGACAGCCTCTCAGGCAGAGGCAACCCAGACAGACATGATGGCCGGCTGGTAGACTTGCCTATTGCTGCCTCTGACTTGAGGGCATACACCCCTTGCTCCAGGAGATCCTAGTCGAAGTAGGTGTCACTGAGCCAAAGCTGCCAGCATGATGACAGCAGCCACAGCGACATCTGCGTGCCAAACACATCAAGCAGAACTGGAGCAGCAACCAGCAGGCAAAGACCTGCTTGCACACCTGCAGGAGCGGCGACCCCTGCGCCACCGGCACCATCGCCTCCTCCTGCAGGGCAAGACGTGAACGCGGTGAGTTGCAGGCCAGCAGCAAGGCTGCCGCTGCAGGCTGCCTGTGGGCCCACATACCAGCTTGCATTCTCCCTGCGACCAGAGCATGGCTCCGCCCTGAAGGCCTTGCACCTCAACAGCAGCAACGGCATCATGCTGGCAACATCAATTATTGCAGCGTTGTGGAGTCGCTGAGCACCATCCCATCCCCAGCACTCTGCAGGATTCATATGCAGCGCTGCCTTTTGGGTGATGCAGGGTCGAGCTGTGCAGTCCAGTCAACTCCCCAAGCAGTGCAGGACAGGTCCGGTCATGCAAGAGGCCTTGTCATGCGACCACTGCGCTTCACAGGCTGACCAGCACTGGTTGGTGAAAGTCAGGGACTGGACAAGTTAACCAAGTGTTGCCAGCCAGCTGCATGTTGCTGGCTCTGATCTAAGAGAGGTGTGATGGATACCACAGAGAGGCGGCTGAGTCATTCCCACCTGGAGACTGAACGGGCCTCCCCCCCCGCACCTGGTCTGGGGCTGCCCCTGCAAACAGGCAGCGCCACCTCAGCCAGATCGATGATGTCATGGTGTACCGGGGCGGAGGCTAATGTCCACCTGCAGAGCACTGCCTTCCAGAGCCAGGTATGGTCGACATAGCGTAGACCACTGCCCAGATAGACTCACTTCAGCTATCAGGTCAGCCTTTGCCAACAGCAACCTCAGGGTACCACCGCTCGCCCTTGATGCAACTGCGCCTTGCACAGCCTGGAAGTTCAATACATTCTCCCCTCAATCATCACATGCTTACCTGCTGCATCTAGCAGAGCGTCTACTTCCAGCATGGTCAGTGGAGGCTCCAACTCTGCCGCGCTCGCCGCCGCCTCAAGCCTCTCCGGCGTCAACCTCCGCACCCCTACCACCACTGCATTGCCGGCAGCATAGCCGTACTGCTGCATCACCCTCCAGAGCCGCTGCCTGCTGTCATGTGGCAAGCCAGTGCTGGTAATCAACTCCTGGATCGTGACCATGACTGGCCTGCAGCACGAGCACGACATCCACTGTCCCCACCAGCTGAACCAGTGTTTCATCTGCCCAAGCAGCTTAGGACACAGACAGCCCCAAGGCTGGCGCCAGTCAGGCGCAATCATGTGGCGCTTGCACATGCTGTCATTCACTGCACATCGCAAAGGACACGCATGTCATGAAGCGTGAAACAGGAGACTGAACACACAGGGCCTCCAGGCACTCAGGGCCTGCGGGGATGCCACCTTGTGCTGCAGTATACCAGTGCAGTCAGATCGGCTGGTGCTGTCAAGACGCTTCATGATGCCTCACAGGAGTGCCCGAGAAGCTGCTGAGGCCCTCAGCTTCTAGAATGGCTGTGACAAAGCAGCCCCCATGCTGCAGACCTCCACTCACGCGTGAGGAACACTGCGAGACCTGACAGCCTGCTCCTGCACAAGAAAGCCTGTGTGGTGCTGCTGGCCCGGCTTCTGGTCAGCTCCTGCAGGAGCACCGTCGCCTGCAGTACAGGACACGCTGCAAGCCGCCAGAATTGTGGGCTCCCAGGCATTTGCAGCGGAAGCACAGTGTGCAGTGACATGCGAGCTTCTTCACAAGCATCAGATGCTCGCTGTCCAGGCACATACATGCAGCACCAAGTCAGGTGCTGCTCCTTCTCTTGTAGAGCGCCTCCCAGTCCGAAATACACGCCTGTCGCGACATATTGTGGTTGGGGTAGCGCACCCGAGTCCCAGCACCTCCAAGCCTGGGTCTGGTGCCTTGCAAGAGATACTCACCTTCTTCGAGAATATAGCAGTGTCACATGCTGCTTGTCTGCCGGGTTTGCATCCAGATGCACACCAGAGTATCCATACTCTTCTTCTGGTCTAGATCAATCAAGAGGGGACATCGAGACAAAGGGAGGAATCAAGCATTGAATGTGCAGCATGGCTGATCCAGCGCGGTGGCGGCACAGCAAGATTTAAGGCGTTTACTGGGCCTGCACGCAGAATGGCCTGCACAAGTGCCGGCCGTAAGTGCAGTCTTCTGCATACCCCTGCTTGATGAGCAGCAGCGATGCATTGGCCGTACCCAGAGCCCTTGCCCGAGAGATCAACCTGTGCACTTGCAGCGCAGCTAAGCTTGCACCCCTTTGGCAGGTATGACATAATCAGCAGGCATGTCACACAAGGATAGTGATGGATTCGACGGCACTCCAGGATGATGAGGTTGGCCAGCTGCAGGCGCTGAGCTGCCCTTACCTGGCCAAGCTGCACCCAGCCCTGCTTGCCACTAAATTGGTCCAAGGAAAACCCCGTGCCTTTGGCAACAACACAGTGGTATTGTACGGTCAGCTCAAGCTTCTGCTGGCTTGCTTCAGCCTCAGACATGTCGTGCTTCTCAGGCTCAACCAGCCTGACACGATGTGCATCACGGCGCTGGCAGCATCCACAAAGTCGCTTCTCCTGCCTTGCAGCCCGCCATGGAGTTGAGATGCACATGGCCTACTTCCCAAATAGTAGCCTGTTGGTGGTGGCGGTCAAGGTCAGCCACCTGCTTTTTGCTTCACAGGGGATCAGCATTGTGCAGCTGCGGGTTTGCACATGCTTTTGCATTACTGGCAACCGCACCGATTGAAATGCTGCTGACGCTACACACGCACATCAGCAACTGAGAGCTCTCAGCTAGCTGACAGCACGCCAGCCAACATCACCCAGAGCTCACGTCTTCCCATCATGCCCACCTGCAGAACTGCCTGTGACATCCCATTGCTGCTGAACACTAGCACTGCTGGCTTGCACGTGCTCAATTGCTATCTGCAGATGAGCGAGCAGTTAAAGTATGCGCTCACCAAGACCCAGGCTGAGCTCACTGTTACTGAGAATCTGTACCAGCCCAAGTGGCTGGGTCACCTAGCACCCCAGGCCAAGATCCATATCATCTGGGCCAGCATCTTTCACAGCTTGAAAGGGCCTCAAGACGGCTGCCTAGGCGATTGCGTGAAGATGGCCACAGGTGGGACCTCCCTCGGGAGGGCACTGAGGGAACAGTGTCATGCTGTACCCTGGTAGACTTCAGCGCTCAGCTTCCAATCTGTGCCAGCCCCTTGCACATGCGCAGACGTTGCACTCTCAGCCAACCACCTTGAAGCAGCTGGCAGGCCTGTCACGCAACACCACCCCACCCAGTGCAGTGGCTGCACCTGCCTCTGCCTTGCAAGGCAACTGCCTGTGTATACGGCGCCTGTCCCACTGTTGCGCTGCCCCGCTGCTTGTCACCTTCCTGGCATGCTGCCAGCACCATATGATATCGTCAAGAAGAAGCACAGGGTGCATTGCTTCTGTCCCCCGCTGGCTGCAACCTGGCTTAGCGCACTGCTGCAGAGGTGTCTTGTGACTATTTGGCGCCTGGCAGTGCTGACTGGACTGCCTGCATGTGGCAGGAGTCCCCAAAGGACTCCTTGTGTCCATCAGTCCATCTCTTCTGGCAACCCTTATCAAGGTGGTGTGTTCGTCTGACTTGCTTGCAGGCGATTTGATCCCCCGCAGGGTCCTGTGCACCGGCTACTGTGGCGGGGGTGCCATGGCCACGGTGGCAGCAGTCTGGATGGCCCTGCAGTGCCCCACTGCAGATGTCCGGTGCATCACCTTTGGCAGCCCCCGGGTCGGCAACGCAGCCTTCTGTGAAGCCTTCAAGTGGGTCACCGCAGGCGCCCTACTGCTCACTGCCTGCATGCCAAAGCTGCCCCAGAGCTATGTGGACTGTTTGGACAATGGAGACAGCGGCCAACCTGCTCATCTCACCTCACCAGCGAAAAGCCTCCTGCCCTTTCCCTGTGTTTCATGTTGCCAACGCTGTGTGTCTGCACGAGCTGTGGTGTATGCCTGAAGAAGCAGCAGGTGTTGCACAGCTTGTCACGCTCCCCCACAGGTGCACAGGTGGCGGGCGAGGTCGGCATCTCACCTCACCACTTGTTCATGAGGCACGCTCAAGCATGTCACCCCCTGCAGGCGGCTGAATGTAGTCTGCGCCATGTGCTCCCTCTGGCCCGAGTGCCAGACGGCTGGTGCTGTGTGTCTGTAGCATCAGCGGTTGTCCTGCTGCTGGTGGACTGCTGTGGAGGTGCACAGCCAGCAGGCACATGTCTCTCGCATGGCATGTATAGTGGCAGGGGACCGCTGCCAGCGCTTGTCACATGATTTGGTCGTGCGGCAGCGCCAGCAATGCTCCTGCCACCCCACACGGAGCCAGCGCGGCTGCTGTTGCTGGGGGCAGTAGCTGCAGGGCTAGTACAGGACTGGACCCTCTAAGCATCAGGCGTAACCCCTCTGATCTGCTTATGGCCCCTTGCAGGTGGCTGGTTGGCCGCAGCTATCGAGTGGTTTACCGAAGGGATCCCAGTCCTAGCAGGGCCAACCATGCTGTGATGCACAGCCTGGTGCATGTGCATGGGGCCATCTACATTGCCAGCGACCGGGCCGAGCCTGGGAAGCAGCCCAGCGAGGCGCGAGCCCATGGGGGCTGCGAAGCTGACCACGACTTTGAGCGGTACGCAGAGGCCATGTATGCCTCTGTGGCCCGCCACTTTGAGGAGATGCAAGCCTTCCGAGGTGGGTTGCACCCGCCAAGCACTTGGTGCAGGATGCATTGCTCCTGTGCAGTGCACCAGGTGGCCAGCATCTGAGAGCACAGGTTGCATGAGCATGTGGCAATGCTGCTGAGCTCCCCACACCTGATTACCTCTCTACAACTGATTGCGGCCAAGTGACATTTCAAGCAGATGGCCTCTTACAACTGGTGTGGGCTGCAACCGCCTCTGTGACCATGCTTGTTGAGTAAATGTGGATGCCTGAGGAGCTTGGGCATGCACCCTCATCTGCCGGCCTGTTTGTGTCACCCATCTTGGCGTTGGGGATTATAGTGACGCTGTGCTACAGAAACATGCATTGTGCTGCTGAACTTGTGCACAGCTGGTAATTGCCCTGAAGCAAGGCGTCTCATCATCCTGACTCCTGCGCTAGCTGGACACCTCACAAGCACCCAGTTGTGCTCTGCAGGGGGGAAGCCAATGGTGATGTTTGCCACAGCCTGCAACGAGTTGGCAGGTTGGTGCCGGGGGGTGCAGAGCATTGCACACCAAGCCTTCATGGGCTCTCTTTAGGCCGCTGCCATGGCCGCATTACCTGCTGACAGGTGCTGCGCTGTGTTTCCCATGCATACCCTTGCTTGCAAAATGTGTCCATGCATCACCCTGCCAACTCCCCAGGGGAAATGCTTGCCCATGCTTTCAAGCTGGGGCTGAAGTCGGGGTCATCCCCATGCATCACTCTCTTGCAATGCAGGACCCTTCTGCAAGTGCTGCATAAACTGCACTGCACCCAACTCCCAAGCACTGCCCCCTTGCCTTGCTTTGAGTCCACCGCTGCCTCCTGCCAGGAGCCTGCTTATGCCAATTTTCCTGCATAAGTCCTCTTGCATGATGATGCAGGTGACGAGGACGAGGCATCCAACACCTCCAGCAGGCACGCTGCTGGGCGCCCCTCACCCGCCAAGTCGGATGTCAACACTGGGGCAGCCCACGCAGTGAGGGAGCTCAAGGCTGGACACAGGAGGGGGATGCCAACCCAGGACAAGCAACCAGTGCCAGATGCAATGCAGTTGGAGGGTGCTGTTGCTCAGGATGCCGGGCTGCCTCCTGGAGACGCTATGCCATTGCAGGTCAGGTCCATCACTACCTGGTATTGGCACATTCATGGCGCTAACACTCCTAATGTTCTGGGTAATTCTGCTGTTCTGGATAATTCTGCTGCTCGTTGACCCTGCAACAAACCACATCTGGTACAGGCTGGAGTGGGAAAAGGTCTGCACCTGCTCTGAACCTCTACAAATGACACTATCTTGCTGTGCCATATCCCTGGCCCTAAGCCTGTGCTTCACGTTTTGTTGCATGCCAGACATTGTCTCAATTTGCAGGACCTGAGCCTGCACTCTGCCTTCACCAACATTGTGTTGTGGATCTCAGGTGGTCCGCAACATGTCTCCAGACCAAAAGTTAATGCCCAGGCACCTTGGGATTGCCCTGACTGGCTCCCCTGCCTACAAATAAAAGCTGGAAAAGGACATCCCTCAGAAAGACAGCCTCCAAGCCCATATTGACATTGACATGAGAGTCTTCAGCACATCACCACTGACTGATTCCTCTGCAGCATCTGCTGCAGGCTGGACATGAAGGGAGGTCTACAGAGGGGAAGGCACTGCCCTTTAGCAGTGAAGGAGTGAGCTGTGTGCATGACTAGCTGCCCGCCTTTGGGCCAGGCTTGAAGTGCTTGGACTAGTTGCATGCAGCAAAAGCTGGGCATGAAGGCCCACTTGCCAGTCATTGTGCAGCTTGCGCATGAAATGTCTGCTTTGTATGCCAGGGTGCACAGCAGGCATTGAGAGTGCGCGGCCTGTAGGCAAGCCAGAGGCGCGTGCTGGCGCAGAACAGGTTTGTGGACTCGGCGCCGGGCAATGACAAGGCAGAGAGGACTGTGTCAGATGCAGTTCATGCTGCCACAGATGATAGAAACACAGGTGGGGTCCTGTGTGTGCCTGACTTCTGTGAGTGGTCGCTGACGTGTCAATCATGGCCAGGGTCTGCTCAGCAAGGTCACAGGGAGTGCCTTCCTGCTTACATCTGGGATTGTGTTCTGTGAATCACGTGACCGCGCTGGTGTGGCAAACATGCCTATGCAACGACTGTCACTACGCAGTCAGCTGGCTGCACAGGCTGAGCGCCATGCTCTGAGCCTGATGCCTGCTTCGTGTGCTGCGCAGGGCCAGCTGCAGTGTAGTGCTCCACTGCCCTCACTGGGACACACCACTGCTGGGACACACCACTGCATGTGGCAAGCCTAGGCCCGTCTAATGGCAGTGGCGGCAGCTCCTTGTGACCCAAGCGGGCTGGCTGCCTGATGTCGAGCACTGCTTTCTTGCAGGCTTTGCAAGGCGGCCACTCCTTGCAGTGTACCTCCAGCACAGCCTGCTGGTGCCTCCACTGCTTGACTGGCAGGTGTCCCTGCTGCAGGCCTCTGCAATGGCGAACTTGGTGAGGCGTGGCTGGGCTGGCTGGCTTACTCAGACCACTGCACCTCTGTTGCAGGCATGCAAGCTTTGCAAGCTGCACTTCACCACCAGCTGAGCGCGTTGCTCACGCTTGTGCTCCCATACTGCAGACATCGGCCTCTCTGATGGTGAGGGGGGCGGCTCAGAGTGGCTCAAGCGAGCCTTTTCAGTGTTGGAGCTGGAGGATGTGGAGCTGCATCTTGAGCAGCTGGACACGCTGGGCAAGGTGGGCAGTGGAGTGTGGGGGGGGAAGGGAGCAAAACACTGTTGCCACTGATAGTCTGCTTCTGCTGCTAACCTGGAGGTGCTGACTGGGCACTGAAGTGCAGAGGCTGCCAGAGGAGGTCACTCTGGGCCCACAAATTTTGCTAAGCCAAGCCCTTAACCCTTGTTCTGAGCCGGTCTCAACGGGCCCTGTGCGACAGCACCTCATGTACACAGCTTTCCTCAAAGCTCAGGCTGGCAGCACACAGGGCCTCACAAACTCTTGCCGCCCTAACTCACAAACCACACAGGTAGCAGCAGAAGGGCCACATGCATCATCAGGATGGCACAGCAGTCCGCTTCACGCATGCGTGCCTTCAGTGCACTGCCCTACCTCCAGTTGCACATGTGCTCTTCCTTGGCGCACTGCACATACCCAGTTGGGGTGCAGCCTCATGGGGGATTGGAAAGAGGATCCATCTGGCTATGGTGATTCAGACCACTCTGGCTTCACCCGCTGGCAGGTCTTGGTGATTGGCACACTGAGCCCACAAGTACGTGTTCCGCTGGTAGATGGGCATTTGGCCAATTTGCCAGGGTCGAAGGCCGTCTCGTTGCTTTCTATAATTCAACAATTCTGGCAGATGTTTGGCCCTCATGCTTACACAAATGCTGGGGTCAGGCAAGCTGCGCCCAGCACTTGCGCTGGCAGGAGGTCAGCTGAGCCAGGCGGCTGTGTTAGCAGTTTCTATAACAGCTGAGCAACCTGGCTCCACCCACCTGGCAACACTGAGGCAGTCAGCCAACTGAGGCAAGTAGTGGAGCAAGTCTGGCAGAATGGCACCCTGTCAGAGCCAGACCTCACCTCACCAGTTGCTGCGAGTCACCAGCTCCCCACCTGCCTGCAGGTGCTGGTGGTGGGCAAAGTGAGCCAGGCAGTGGTGCTGTCATGGGCAGCCTACCGGGATGAAGCCACCTTCCGGGACTGGACCGGCATCGAGAACAGCAAGCTTGTGTGTGACTCAACCTTTGACACACAGGTAAGCGCCGTCTGTGGCTGGTCTGCCCACCACTGGGGCAGCACCAGCACTTAGGTGCCAATTGAAGTGGCACCAAGCAGTGTAAGCATGTCGACCAGGCAATGAGCCTCAGCTAGGGGGTCGCTGTGGGTGGGGCACATCTTTGCTTTTGAATGATCTTTTACAAGCAAGGCCAGCGCTATTTAACCCTGGCCTGCCCACACCTGAGCCACGGCAAGCTGCTCTGCTTGCCGAGTGCCACAGGTCAGCAGTGATGGAGACATGGCCTTTTGCCGCAGCCAGCTGTGCTATTGCTTCGGGAAATTGACCCAGCAGCTTGCCTGCCTGCTAGCATGACAAACATTACCAACACTGCTGTACTTACTAGCAGCGCAGGAAGGCAAGCGCTGCTTTCAGTTGACCATGTTTGCAGGTGCATGTTGGGTGGCTTCCTGGTGGCACTGCTGTGATGGCATTTCGTGGGACAGAGAATGCCCAGGACGGCCTGCAGGACATGAAAATCATCCGCAAGAACATCGACTACTTGCAGGCATTGTACCCAGGGGTGCAGGCGCACACAGGTGAGCAGGTTGTGCCGTCTGCAGGTGGAAGTAACAGCCTAACAAGTTACCAAGGGCATGACATGCAAGGAATGGTCCAAGTATGCATGTGCACACAGGTAAAGCGGTTGGTTGTGGTGTTGGCATTCAAAGTAAGTGAGCCTGCACTTGTCTGCTTTGCAAAGCAGCCTGCTGGTGCGTCTGGCCATGTCCTGATTCCATGCCGTTGCTCAGGCTTCTTGCAGCAACTTTCGAGCTGCTGCTAGGACCTGCCTTGCCTGATGCTGTGCTGCAGGATTCAAGGAGCTGCTTGTTGCGCTGTTCCCCTATGCTGCTATGCAGACTGATGCACCAGAGTACATCCCAGGAAGCTGGCTGTAGACACTGCATCCCCCTGGTGGAGCACACTGCAGAGCTCAGCTCCATGGCCAGGCCGGAAGTAAGCCAGGTGGAGGTCGTCGAACAGCTGACCAAGCCCTGCTTGCACCATGCTGCAGGTTTCATGCAGCAGTTTGCTGCAGTCAGCTCCATGGCCAAGCCTGAGGAGAACCTGGCGGAGGTCATCAAGCAGCTGTCAGGGGGGCAGGACCCCAACAGGGTGCAATGTTGTGGCCACTCGCTTGGAGGCGCCCTCGCTACACTTGGTGAGCCATGCCATACTGTCCCGTGTGAGAGTCCACTCTGACTGGCAGCCTGATCACGACACACTTTGTTGCATGTCAAGGTTGCAACCAAAGCCTGTTCCTATTGTCTGACTGCCTGATCATTCTCATTGGGGCAGAGTACATCTCAAACGTGAGTGGCATCCTTTCTGCTCCTGTCAGACAGAACCTGTGAATGTCTTCAATTTGTGAACTGTGTTTGGTGCACTGCTGATTGCAAGCATCCTGCCTGCTGCAGCTGCCACCTGGGCGTCCATGACGTACCCGCAGGCTGATGTGAGATGCATCACCTTTGGGTCCCCCAGGTCAGCTGCTGGAAATTCCCTGTTGAAGATGATCTGTCTCCCTCTTGCGGACCTTGCATTGAAATTTGCAGCACCGCACCTCGACCCAGACAGCAGAACTCGCCCTCTGCACCCCAGCATGCAACCAGAGACAACATGCCCAGCCTTCGACAGTGCCGGCCGCTGATACCTCGCTGTTCATGGTGGCCTCGATGCGGCAGGGCTTGGGTGGCAACGAAGGCCCTCCACTTCCTGCGTTCAGCTGCCGCACTATCCGGCCCTGCACTGGGCTGGATGCAGAATCAGTGCAAGCTTGCACCGCCTGGAGCCTGAGCAGCCTGTCGCTGCCAGTTGTGGGCAACGAAGTATAGGCCACACTCATAGCCTCTAGCTGCTGCCCTGAATCTGCTATGCGATACTGACATGCCTGTGGTGCTGGTGCAGGGTAGGCAATCAGGTGTTCAAAAACGCCTTCCAGTCCATGGTGGGGACCAGCATCCGCGTCGTGCACAGGGGAGACCTGATACCTGCGCTGCCGCCTGCCCTTGCGTGAGTGCTGCCCATGCCTGTGCTTGCTCTGTGGTGGCACTCGCTTATGATATAAGGGGTTTCTGTCATGCTATTCTGCCATACTCTTCAGTTTGGTGGGCCTGGCACCAGTGCAGCACGCACTCTCCCTGCTGCTGGGAGCACAGGTGAGACGTGGAAGCTTGCTGCCTGCCCAGCAACCTTGCTAATGTCAAAGCAAGGCTCAGTCGAGTAAGCTGCTGTTGCAGATCCTCCACCCGTCCACCATCCTTCTGGTCTGCTGCAGAGCAGGATGGCAGCCTGAGCCAGCATCTCTGCTTGCCTGCGAGGCCAGTGACTTCCTGACATTCTGACACCACTGACATGGCCAGGCTAGTCGCAATCATCCAAAGTTTCTAAACTGAGCCTTAAGGTGCACAAGATGGACAAGCTCACTGATGATTGCACCTGAGTGAAGCTGGGGCCCAGCTCTGCGTGCAGGCAGATCTGATGATGGTGTGCCAGCACATAATGGTAGCCACACAGATTGACAGCCGGCTGGTCATCCTGGTTGCCTGTCGACTCACTTTACCTGCCTGCCATCAGGTACAAGCATGTGGAGAACTGCTTGCACCTGCGACGCGGGCAGATCCTCCTGCGCGACCGCCCGTGGCGCTTCAAGCTCAGGCTCAACGTGGGGGACCACCTGGTGTCTAGCTACACTGCAGGTCAGCCTTTAAAAGGGTCCATGCTCAACTTGTTGATCCTCAGAACAGCCCTTGATGCCCCCATGCACCATGTGCAAGGCACCAGAGCTTTGCCACTGCTGTGAGGGTGTGCAGAGCTGCCTCAGTCCCTGATTCGCACTGGGCCCTGACAGCTGGGTATAAGGTTTGGTGTCTGTCACAGTGCGAGACCCTGCGTCAGTGATGGCAGATGCCTGCAGACCGTGGTGCACTCTTGTACATGGCTTGCTGTGGCAGTGCCAGAGATCAGCGTACCTGCTCTTCTTTCACAGCTGCCTGCCGGGGCAACTTGCTGTAGACTTGGCTGGCCAGACTTGTTGCTTGCTTCCGAGGGCAACCTAGACAGGCACCAAAGTATGCCAGCAGCACCTTAGCCCGCCTGCATGCTGCTGACTTTTGCGCAATGTGTGTGGCTCCAGCTTTGCGGTGCCCCCCCAGATATTGCTGCACCAGACACACGACCCATGAGGTCATGCGGATAATCTGTGTTGCGGGGTGCCGCAGGTATCTGGGCCCACCGCCCCCACGGTGAGCCCCAGCTGCCCTTTCTGGGCCGCAAGAAGAAGCATGACACAAAACGGCACCAGGCAGAGGACGATTCAGGACACCATGCTGCAACAGCCCACCAGCACCACAGCTTCAGCCTCTGGCGCCTGCTGTCCTGCATGCCTGCCTTGGGTTTGGAGGACAGACTGCAAACAGAGGAGGATGAGCAGCACACAGACAAGATACCAGCCCACCTGCCAGCGGTGAGGAGCAGCTCAGACAGGGTCAGCGTCGGAGATGGCTGACTCTACTAATGCTACGTGCTGTGCTCAACAAACGAATGAGTGATTTGCCATGACTGGTTGAGACCAGCGCAGCTTGACTTGCATGTCTAGCTTTCCGCTGTCCTGTACTTAATCAGGCATGTCTTGTCTGTTCAGAGTGTTGATCACGCTCAGGGCAGAGTTTTGCCACATGCACCCTGCCACAATACCTGCCCAGCAAACTTCCTGAAGCCAGATCTACTGGAGAACAAGATTCTCAGCATGCAATATTTCTGCCAAGCAAAAACATCATCCTGGCGCTCAACATTGCTTGGCCCCAGAAGCTCTTACCAGACCCCACCATGCAGCAACGTGCCAGCTTTCTTGCGTCAGACATCAATGCATGCTACTATTGACAACGTTGCCAGACCCGCTGAGCTGGGGTAAGACCAACTCACCAGGTTGGCCGTCACCCTGTTCAACCTCTTTAGCGGCTCGGGCATCAGTCTGGAGCCCATGAGCTCCAGCCCTGTAGCCACACCTCTGTAGCTTCAACACCCCTTCTCTGGAGAGAAGTCAGCCCCAAACGGGATGTATTCGGCGCTAGTGCTGGCAGTGGCAGCCTGCTCTCACGTTTGCAGTTGCAATGGGAATGCAGGACAGGTTTGCATCGTAAAAGCTGTCTGCAGACAGCCCCATGCATGTGGACCCCAAGGGCCTTACCTGGCAGTACCAGCACCACAGCAAAGAAAGGGTTTGATGTTCACCTACAGCTGCAGGCTTAGCAGCCAGATACGGATGGACCTGGCCATCAGGCCTGACCTAGGTCAACAGCTGTGAGCATAATGAGGTAGTCTCTGAGAGGCAACTTACAAGGTGAAGCTTGCGAAGTGCGGCGGACAATGCATCCATCAAAAATTGCAAACAGGCATCAAGCTGCGGTGGCAAAGAATCTATTCAGGTGCAGCTTTGTTGTTTTGAAAGGTTTCAACATGAGAGTCAATAAGCAGACATGACATGGCTGATGACCATCAAAACAGTAAAGCAAGAGGACATGCATTGCATCTCAGTGCTGGTTTGTCAACAAGTCCTGAAAATGCATTTAGCAGGGGCAATGTGACCACAACACGTAGCATTAGTACAATCAGCTGCCGCCAGGGTGATCAGACGCTGACCCTGTCTGAGCTGCTCCTCGGCGCCGGCAGGTGGGCTGGTATCTTGTCTGTGTGCTGCTCATCCTCCTCTGTTTGCAGTCTGTCCTCCAAACCCACAGCAGGCATGCAGGATAGTAGACGCCAGAGGCCGATGCTGTTGCGTTGGTTGGCAGTCTCATCGGCTTCTGAGCCATCCTCTGCCTGCTGCGCAATTGAGTCACGCTTGCTGCGGCCCAAGAAGGGGAGCTGGTTCTCGCCATGGGGGCGGTGGGCCCAGATCCCTGCAACACCTCGCAACATGATCAGCATCGGGTTGACATGTTGGCATGATCTCATGGACTTTGTGTCTAGTAAGGCGAGCAGCGCCCATGACTTGGACGCACCAGAATGCCGTGAGGTAGCAGACTTTGCAGAAGTAAGCAGCAAGCAGCCAGACTGAGATGCTTGGCAGACTGACTGCCTTTGTGAGCAGCCCTTCCGGTAGGCAGAGCCACTGGCCAGCCAAGTATGTGGCAAGCTGTGTTGGCAGCTGGTTGTCACCATAGTGGCTGTGCAAGCAGAGCATCTGTGCTCCTGCCCGGCACTGTCACAGAAGCTCATGTTCATAAGCCCCCACAAGGTTGGCCAGCACCACTCGAGGCCCACCACAATCCCAGAAGTGATGCAGCTCTGTGCACCTGCACTCTGTGCCCATGCAGGACCTAGTACACTGCAGAGGTGTGTCTGCCTTGCATGTGGCGCACAGTGTCCAAAGGTCTGCTTTTGGGCTGCAGCAAGTTGAAGACAGAATGGCTGACCTGCGGCGTAGCCGGACACCAGGTGGTCCCCAACGTTGAGCCTGAGCTTGAAGTGCCAGGGGCGGTGGCGGAGGTGGATCTGCCCGCGTCGCAGGTGCAAGCAGTTCTCCACATGCTTGTACCTGGTGGCAAACAAGATAAGTTGTTCAGACATGTGACTTGGTGGACAAGCGGGATGGCATTGTTGGTGGCCCCCATCATGCTCTGGCACCAGAACATCAGGCAGGGTTGCACCCTGGCCAGGGCCCCAGCATCACTCAGGCATGACCCTGGGTATCCCAAGCCCCCTCTTTACTGAATGCAGCGGTGTGGCCGGGCTGCCAGCAACAGGTTGAGCTGCAGGCTAGCAAAGGCGCCGCTCCTGCAACAGCTTAAGCTTCATCTTCAATGAGCATGCGGCATGGAAGCTGGGCAGGCAACAAGAGTGTAACTGGCAACAACCAAAATAGACTTTACAATGTGTAAATGACTGTGTCACCTGCGCTCCCAAGCAACAGGCTCACCGCACAGGAGGGTCTAGCGTAAGAGCATGGCAGACCAAAGCCTGAAGGGTAAGCCGTGTGCCACAGCAGAGCAAGCACAGGCGTGGGCAGCGCTCACGTGAAGGCAGGCGGCAGAGCGGGCACCAGGTCTCCTCCGTGCACCACGCGAATGCTGGTCCCCACCATGGAGTGGAAGGCCTTCTTGAACACGTCGTTGCCCACCCTGCACAGCAACACAGGTATGTCAACGCCATACAGCAATGTCAGCATTGCAGCCAGAGGCTATGAGTGTGAGTAACCTCAGCCTGAACCTCATTGCTAGCAACCTGCAGCAGCAAGTTGCCCAGACTCCATCATGCGCAAGCAGCCTTGTGCTCTGCACGCAGCACAGCGCAGAACAAAACAATGCGGCAGCTGATGAAAGCAGGTGGAGGGCTCCTTTGCTGCCCACCCCCTGTATAAGGCTGCCTTGAACAGCTAGACGTCAACCAAGGCCGAATTCGGAGGCAGTTAAATTCCTGCACCTGGTGCCATGCTGGGCGCTTGAGGTGCCCCTGCCAAAGTCTGCTGTCTGTGTCAAGCCGCATTGCTGCTGTCTCGAGGGATTTGCAAGAGGCAGGCAATGTAGGATCCTTGAACAGCTCACCTGGGGGAGCCAAAGGTCATACACCTCACATCAGCCTGTGGGTACGTCATGGAAGCCCAGGCAGCAGCTGCAGCAGCAAGAAGTATTGGGGACACAACACTTCTCTGGAAACTTCATAATGCAAAGAGGAGCAGGAAACCTGCTGCTGATGCGAGATGCACCCTGCGCTAGCCAAGAGTCTTGACCAGCAGCCACAGGCCTCACAGCGACCCTGCCATGCAGCAACACTCTGCCAAAGCCAACAGCGCCAAGGCTAAAAGCGCAATATACTGCCAGTCAGAGTGCAATGTCTGCAGGACGGTATGGCATGGCCCACCAAGTGTAGCAAGGGCGCCACCCAGCGAGTGGCCGCAGCAGAGCACCCTGTTGGGGTCCTGCCCCCCTGACAGTTGCTTGATGACCTCTGCCAGGCTCTCCTTTGGCCTGGCCATGGAGCTTACCGCAGCAAACTGCTGCATGAATCCTGCAGCACAGTGAAAGCATCGCTTGGTCAGCTGTTTGATGACCTCCACCAGGCGAAGTCCCAGCTTGACCTTGGAGCGCGAGCTTTGCAATCTGCTGTATGAGATCTGCACCACCAGGGGCAGTCAGTGTCTGCAGCCTACCGCTTGCCTTGTGCTCCAATGCACCTCTTGTGTACCAATCCTGCACTGCAGCATGGGGGAAGCGGTATGAGGAGCAGATGCCTGCATGAAGCATCCGACACGGCGTCAGGCAGTTGTGAGGCTCAGCAGCAGCCAACTCAAGTGCTGCAGGAAGCCTGAGCCATAGCAATGGAGCAGAACATGGCCACAAGTACTGGCGGGTTGCCTTGAGAAGTCAGCAAGAGCTCTGGGAGCCATGCATTGCGCAAGGAGTTTAATTAGCATGCAGTTGTTTGACAGGAGCAATGACAGCGATCTGCAGCTTGTCTGAAAGGGCAACCAATGTATGAAGGCAAGAGTCTCACATGCTTTACAAGTGGACATGAACATGCCTGCTGCCCACGTCTCCAGGGCAAGTTTGGAGGGGTCTGGCGTGACACTCACTGCTGAACAGTGGGTGGTTGCTTGAAATGGCAGCCCAGCGTTCACCCAGGCACTGCCGCAGCCCAGCATCTCTGCACAGCCTCCTCACTGGCAGCGACAGCAGCGTACAGCAACTGACCCTTCCCCTCTGCGAAATTGCTTCCCCGAAAACATTTACTGCCGGTAGGCCTCAAGGGCGCTCCCTCCCCCTGGAAAACCAATTGCAGTACCACAGCCCCCTGCCTGTGTGCGCCTGCACACTTGGACCTGCCCTTTTATGTTGCCCCTTTTGTAACGGTATAGGCTTTGTCAACACCTGCAAAGTGCACAGTCTGATCACCTGTGTGCGCCTGCACCCCCGGAAAGACCTCCTGCATGTAGTCGACATTCTTGCGGATGATCTTCACATCCTGCAAGCCATCCTGGGCGCTCTCTGTCCCACGGAAGGCCAGTATAGCTGTGCCACCAGGGAGCCACCCAACATGCACCTGCAACCATGGCAGACACCACATGTTCAGGCCTGGCCACACCCCAGTGGGGCACCAAGTTACGTCTGGTCAACCCTGGGTGGCCATGCCCCTTGGACGGCGTCCGTGCTTGCTTCATGCTGAGTGGGTGGTTGTAACCATCTTGGGTTCAGAATGAGGACGTGGCTGAGGACTCTGCAGGGTCGCAAGCGGCCCAGTCAGGTGTAACCTGCTTGCACACTGTACCAGCTGCTGAACCGCTTCCAGCTTGTGCAGCTTCATGACGGGGCAGGCCAGGCCAAGCAGCACCGAGCTGGGTCTCAGAACCCGAGTCGCACACACGCCTGCTATTCTGTTGGCCAGTCCGCTCTGCTGACTGCATGTGCTGTCCAGTTCTGGGCAGGTCAGCCACAAACAGCACTGACCTGAGTGTCAAAGACTGGGTCACACACAAGCTTGGTGTTTGCGATGCCAGTCCGCTCCCTGAAGGTGGCTTCGTCCCGGTACGCGGCGCCCGCCAGCACCACCGCCTGGCTCAGTTTGCCCACCACCAGCACCTGCAGGCAGGTTAGGAACTAATGACATGCAACAATGCAGTAAGGCCTACCAGGCAACTGAGTCCAGATTGCTCAGCCACCCTTGAGCATCACTGCACCGACAACTGCCTGGCTTTATTCCTGATGCTAATGCTGGCCCCTTTGTGATGCCTACGCTGATTTCTAAATGGTAGCTGTTATGAGAGAAAATGCTATGTGTTTGGCTTTCAGCAAAACCACCAGCTTTTGTGACAGATGTGCTGAGCTGTGAGCACCAGAAGCTTGTCTGGCGCTGCCTACAGCTAGCCTGAGCTCTGATGACATAGGACCCTGTTGACATTGGGCAGCAAACTCCAAGGTTAAGGGCTGGGCTTGAATCACTATATAGGATAGGGTTTGACAGATGATACCCTTCAGCGTCTACAGCCTTGCTCCCCTCGGAGCACCCTTTGCCAACAGCAGCGGCAGAGGGGCTCCACAGCTGCAGAAGCCTGAACTGAAGTCCCCATCAGGCGTTGAAAGCTCTCCATGTCATCAGGGCCCAGTAACGAAGTCCACTAGCGGCCTCTGCAGTCCAAAGCCCCACCAGCGCGATCAGCGGCTGCACAAACAGATTCACTGCGGTGACAGCGTCTCGCTGCATGTCGCCCTGCACTGCAGTGCCCACCTTGGCCAGCGTGTCCAGCTGCTCCAGGTCCACCTCCACATCCTCCTGCTCCAGCATCGAGAAGGCCCGCTTGAGCCACACAGAGCCGCCCCCCTCACCATCAGAGGGGCCCATGCCTGCAGCATGGGGGCAGGTATGCGCGTCAGCAGGCTATGGTGGGCTAAGGGTATCGTCTTGTGCTGGTGGGATGGTGCAAAATGCAATGCCTGCATGCCTGCAGCAAGGATGCAGTGGTCACACCAGGGCAGCCAGCCCAGCTGCGCTCACAGAGCTCGCCGTTGCAGGGGGCTGCATCAGGGGTGCAGGAGCCAACAATGGGCACAGAGCATTACGCCCAGCTTCTGGCAACATAGTGACAGTCAGTACATGGGCAGTCTTGCCACTCAATGGTATGAATTGCAGTGCGGAACAGATCCCCACATAACAGCAGGATACCCGCCTTGAGTCACTGTTGAGGGCCACCGACCAAAGTAAGAACGACAGCATCCCACCTGTATTTCCGCCGTCTGTGGCGTCATTGACCACGTCTGACACGATCCTTCGCGTCTCGCTGTTGCCCAGCGCCCCAGACCCCATCGTCTTCATCTGCGCCATTGTGGGCCTTTGGTTTGCCTGCACGCCACATGCTCTCATGTGAGAGTGATGGAGTGGGCAACAGCGAGTGCAAACTGCCCAGTGCTGCGTACCATCACAGATGGCAAGCAGCAAGGACGTCTGCTTCCCTGTGCCCTTCAGTGCTTCTGCTCAGTCCTGTCTGGGCGTCCTGTCTGGGCAGCCTGCCATGCACAGCAGACATATGCATGCAAGCTGCACCATGGGTGGCACAGAGACCCTTTCTGCCCACCCACTGGCGCATGCAAGCCAGCGCAATGACACTGGGCCCGGCCCAAAGGCAGGCGGCATAGTATGCATAAACCTCACCTGTGCACCGCCAGAGGCCAGTGCCTCCTCCTCCTGCAGGGCTTGCCTCCGGGCCTTGATGTGCGAGGAGCAGGCCTTGCGCATGTGGGCTGCCTCCTGGGCGCTGCCCAGCAGGGCTGCGTGCAGGAAGGCCCGAGTACGCTCCTCTGTGGAGGACCTCCCCTCTGCTCCAGCCTGCAGCACATAGTGCACAGAATCAGCCGGTGCCAACATGCTCACAGAGGACGTCACCTCAACAGACTTTTCATGTCAAGCCAGACCGTGAAGGCTTGGAGGCAGTGGAGATTCCTGTGTAAGACATATGGACCTGCACAGTCAAGGAATGATGTCTGCCAGTACATGGACCTCCTCAGGCCTGCAGCACACTGGTCCCTGAGAACCTGCAGCACAAGGCGGAGCAGGAGGAGGAGATTGGTCTGGATCTGCTGGAATGGCCCTGAAGGTTGAGCTTGACTGCATGTGTACAGGAGTGTACCTTGAAGCCCAGAGCACAGCGACGTGCAGAATGTTGCTTGACCTTTGTTATGGCTGTACATGCAGCTGCCACAGACCTTTACTGATTTGTGGCACTGAGCAGCATTAAGAAGCACCAAGTCCGGCGAAATTGGAAGCATCATTGCTGTGAGTCCAACCAGAAGTGGTCGGTGATGGAACTGACCTGCAGCGGCATAGCGTCTCCAGCATCAGGCACTGGCTGTTCGTGCTGGGCTGACATCCCGTTCCTGCTGGGATTGGCCTTGAGCTCCTTCACTGCCTGGGCTGCCCCCGTGTCTGCGCCCGGCTTGGTGGTGGAGGAGTGCCCCAAATCGGGATTGCTGCTGGAGGTGCTGGCTACCTCATCCTCATCGCCTGCAGCATTCGGTGGTAAGAACCTCTTGGGCAAGATTGCACAATGGTCTGGCAATGAGCAGCCACCTCGCTGGAGGGTGGACTCAACGGAGGGCAGGGTGCCAGTGCCTGGGGGTTAGGGTGCAGCGCAGCCTCCAGCAGTGCTTGCACCGGGGCTGCGCTGCAAGGGAGGATTGACCACACTTCAAACCCCAGCAACTGAAACATGGTGCGCAAGCATTCCTCATGGGGACTTTGTGGAGTCGAAGCTGAGACAAGGCTTTACAACAAGGGATACGTGGGAGGCACAGCACAGCATCTGCCAGCAAACAGGGTGGCCACGGCAGCCTCATATGCAGTAGTAATCAGGCAGCTGACACAGCAGTTGATTCATCTAAGGGCTGTACGCGAGGATGGCTTAGCGTGCAATGCTCTGCAGCCAAACACTCACCTGCCATCTCCATGTAGGCAGACGCAAACACCACCATTGGCTTCCCTCCTGCAGAACCCAGGTGGTGCTCATGTGGTGTGCAGCTAGATGATCATGGCAGCAGCACAGTCTGTGTTGAGGGTGAGCGCCGCAGGACACTTGGATCCAGCACAGCGTCAGAGCACCTCCCCATCATCCAGATACGTGACGACTGCAGGCAGGCAGATGCTGCATGGTGCCAGCACGCCACCTCTGCAGGCTCAGGAAATACTGAAAAGCAAGGTGCGCATCAGCCCACACCAGAGGCAAGCTGCCTGACAAGTCACCAGCCACAAACACCCTGCAATCTGGCAAACAGGTCTCCAAAGGTCGCCAGCACTGCTGACCTCGTGATGCAACCTCTGTCCTCACATGATCAGCCACCTGGTGCATTGCACAGGAAGTGAAGCACACTGACACAAGTGCCTGGCAGTGCAGCCTACCTTCGAAGGCTTTCATGTCCTCAAAGTGCCGTGCCACGGTGGCATACACGGCCTCTGTGTACCGCTCGATTGTGTGATCATCTGCGCAGCCCCCGTGGGCACGGGCCTTGCTGGGCTGCTCCCCCGCCTGGACCTGATCGCTGGCAATGTAGATGGCCCCATGCACATGGGTCAGGCTGTGCACCAGAGCACGGTCGTTCTTCCCGGGGATGGGGTCCCGGCGGTACACCACTCGGTAGCTGCGGCCAACCAGCCACCTGCAGGGGTCAGCAGGCAGGTGAGAGGGGGTCGCGCCTGGATACTCATGAAAGGTGCGGGCATGTGCTGGCTCTCTAATGCTTCTGCCGCCAGCAGCAGCAGCTGTGCTGGCCGCACGCGGATGCTGGGGAGCATTGCTGGCGCTGCTGCACGACAGGAGTGTGTGACCAGCGCTTGCAGGGTGTCGTTGCAGGTCAGGATCCCATGCAGCAAACAGTTGCCTGCTGGCTGTGCGCCTCTGGGGCAACTTCCACCACCACCAGCACGACAACTATGTATGCTTCAGGCACACAGCACCCAGCCTCCTGGCTGCCGACTCGGACAGCCAGGGGCACGCACAGCAATGAGCATGGCATGTAGCTTAATCCCGTCAGCTGCCTGCGGGGGTGACATGCTGACCTGTGCCTCATGAACAACATATGAGGTCACATGCCAGCCCTGCCTGCCACCTGTGCGAGGGGGACTCAAACAGATGTGGGGACAGCTCATGCATTTCGAGCTCATAGCACACCTCATGCAGACACACAGCAGGAGCAGGACCATCCCGACATGCACCCACCCAGCAGGTGTGAGACAGCTGCCTGCTGGTGCTGTCAGCTGGGCAACAGGAGATGGGGCAGTTGGTCCTGGCCCCCACAGCCCTGAAGCACCTTTGGCATGCAGGCGTGCATCAGCACAGCGCCTTTGGTCACTCACCTGAAGGCCTCGCAGAAAGCTGCGTTGCCGACCTTGGGGCTGCCAAAGCTCATGCACCGGACATCTGCAGTGGGGCACTGCAGGGCCATCCAGACTGCTGCCACCGTAGCCATGGCACCCCCGCCACAGTAGCCGGTGCACAGGACCTTGCGGGGGGTCAACCCGCCTGCAGGTAAGCCAGACGAGTGCACCACCTGGCAAGGGGTTGCAAGCAATGATGCACTGGGAGATGCAAGGCGTCTTGCTTGAACCTCACGCCACCTTCAGGCAGGCCAGTCCAGGACTGCTGGGGGCCAAAGACGCACGTTGCAGGTCTGCAGGAGTGCGTCAAGGCGCTGTGGTTGGATGTATACAAGCAATGCACGTGGTGCACTGTCTGAATGATATCCTGATGCTGACTGTGCAGCAAGAGAGGAACGAGCAGCCAGACGGCAGCAGCACTAGGACAGACGCTGCAGGCAAGGCCAAGGCAGATGTAGATCCACCCTTACGCCCGTGCTGGGGAAACTGTATGGCAGGGCTGCCATGCACTGCGAGGTGGCCAGCTGAGGAAGCTGTGACGACACCTGTGCATGGGGCTGACCCTGACTGAGAGGTGAGCTCTGCAGTCTAGCATGGGGCAGCACCAGAGTGCTCCACTACTGCCCTCCCACCTGTGGCCATCTTCACACAGTCCCCCAGGCTGCTGTCCTTAGGCCCCTTCAGGCTGTTGAAGATGTCGGCCCAGACAATGTAGATCTTGGCATGGGGTGCCAGGTGACCCAGCCACTTGGGCTGTTCCATGTTCTCAGTCAGGGTGAACTCAGCTCGCAGCTTCATGATCACATTCACCAGCTCTGGGCTGGTCTGCAGGCAACCGCCGGGATATGAGCAGGCCAGCAGCATGGAATATTCAGCAGGACTGAGAAGACCTAAACGTACAGGCCGCTGGGGCTTAATGGGGACGCTTGTGCCAACTCTCAGCAGCAGACGCTTGTATGCAGGCTGGCACTGCCTCGTCCAATCTGGATGCCTAGAGTGCAGAGGCATGTGCAGGCTGACAGCTGCACGTTCTTGATGCCTGCAACGCAGAGTGCAGGCGGCTGACCTTGAATGCCAGCACCAGAGAGCTGGTGTCTGGAAAATAAGCCATGTGCATCTCAATTCCGTGGCAGGCTGCAGGGCAGAGAGCGCAGCCTTAGGGACGCTTTCAGCGCAACAGGGGTCCCCGATTATCATGGGTTGGGATCAAGCAACGTCAGAGGCTGCTGCATGCAGGCAGAGGCTTGGACTGACCATGCATAACCACTGTCTTGCTGCCAAAGGCACGGGGTCTTTCTTGGACTAATTTAGTTGCCAGCAGGGCCGGGTGCAGCTTGGCCAGGAATGGGCAGCTGAGCTCCTGCAGCTGGCCCACTTCATCCTCGTGGAGTGCTGCCAGAGCCATCGCTGCCCTTGTTCGCCTTGCTGGGCAGCAAGGTCCTCTGGGTGAGCTCACGTCAGCACTCGATGTGAACGCTACTAGCTCAGGCGCTGCAAGTGCATAGGCTTCTCGGCCAGTAGCACCGACAACATAGACTTTGCTTGGCCCATGAAGTTCTGCTTTCATTATGGGATCCAGATCTGTGCCGCACGTGACCGACTCGTAACATGGCATGCTTTTGCCTCACCCTAACTACCATGATTGTGCAGATGAGCACATTGTGCCAGATGAGGCAGTTGGCTGCAGCAGCTAGGGTCAACTGGTTTGCCCCTCTCCCCAGCCCCCTTGACAAGCTGTCTGCACATTTTCAGCAGGTTGAAGATCAGGCAGGCTGTGATGGCGGTGAACCAGCAGCTTGAACTGGTTCCACTCCCTTTCTTGGCTTTCCGAGAGCAAGTTTGTGGACGGGTCCTGCCCCAATGGCATGGCAGCATCGATGTCGCCGCTGAGTAGAAGTGTGGATGACAGGTGATCACGGGTAGCTTGACATCGGCGGGTCATGTAGCACATCAGTCCTCAATCTAGCGAGCTGCTGCTGCTGCAGGATCATCTACATTGCGTCCACAGCCGTGCTGGCAGGGCTTGGCATCACCACTGGCTTCTGGTTTGCGCCCAAGCTGCATGCAGCCCTCACTCAGGCCACCTATGCTGAGCAGTTCTGCCTGGTGCTGAACACAAACAGCTCATCAGGCTGTGTGCAGGTGAGCAAGCCTCAATGCTTGTACAGCACCTTTCAGCACCTGGCCACCAGGGCTGACCACCTGCATGTCAGCACTCAAAGTCTGGCCTCAAGGCAGAAGCCGCAGAGTCAATGCTCCTAACTCTGCAGGTCCAGCTTCAGCACAATCCTGGAGGGGTACGCTGTGTTTACCCCAAGCCCAGCGCTGGTGCTGACCAGCAGGGGACCTCCGCAGAAAAGGCGTCCTTCACAGACACCTATCAGGTAAGGCAGCAGGGCTGGCAGCTTAGGCAACCCCACGACGGGCTTGTGCTGAGAGTATGGCAAGCTTCTGGCAGCTCAAAACAGGCAGCAAACGCTGCTGCCTCCGTCTTGCACGTGTTCAGAGTGGTGACCCTCTCAGAGGTTGACCTCCTGCTCCGCAACACGCCTGCAGCTGCAGCCAAAGTGGCTTATCCATCCATCAGAGCCAGCTCAAGCCCTAAATTCCCAGAAAGGGATGCTGCCCACCCATGGTGCAGCTTGTGTGCAACAGGAGCCTTACTCTGATAATGTCTGGTGTTGTTGTATGCATATCTGGTGAAGACCTCTTTGCCTGCAGGCTGGCACAGAGTGGCCCTGCTACTACCCTGCCAGCGCCCCGGACCTGCTATCCTTCACACCCCCAGCAGCCTTCTCAGGTGAGCTAGTACCCAGCTGAGCAGGCAGCCTGCTGTGACTTGGTGCCAGGCCCGCACTGTGTCTGCAGCCAACTTGTGCTTTGGAGGCATGCTGCCATCACGCCCGTCTGTCAGTCCAGGCGCAACAGTTTGGCAGGGCAACACCCCCCTGTAGCGCCCCATGCCCTGCACTGAGACCCATACTGATAGGTCCCAGCATATTGCAGGGCTGTATGGCTCTTTCTGCGTCGTCCTGGGGCTGCTGGCAGCCCTGTTGGTGTGCCTGTACTTCCTGCTGGGATTAGGGCGCCCCGCCTCTGCCAAAGACGTCGAGGCTGCAGGACGCCCGGTGAGTGTCCGAGCATTGCGACTCGGCGATGCATCCTGAGTCAGGCAGTACATCAGCCACAGCTCTGCTCGTAGATTGTGGCGCTGCACAGCCCAATTGGGGGCAGCCCCAACTGCGCTCCTGATGCCCAGCAAACTGCTGCAGCCGGCCAGCGCAGCCCGGCCAGCGCAGCCCAGCCATGTGCAGCCCAGATGGCCTGATAGCTGCAGTAAGGTTGTTGGCTATGGCAGCCATCATCGACGTCTCAGCTTGGCCCCAGCGTCAGCCCTGCAGACCCTTGCACACTGTCAGGCAAGGACTGATCTCTGCAAGACTATTGTGCAGCTTGAGTTGTGGGCATAAGATGTGCAGCAGCCGTTGCTTTGCACTGAGACAGGGACGTGCAAAAGCTGCAGAGGTCCACGTTGCTCCATGCATGACCTACAGGCAACAAGTGGCCATGCGCACGCTCAGCGGGAGACAACAGCACCCCTCATCGAGGCAGGAAATGTTCAGGCGGCAGCCAAGCTGCGCATCAAGCAGAACGCTGTGGTGCCCGTCAATGAGGACTGACTAGCCTGCTCAACTGTTGCCCGGCATTTGTTTGGCATCTTGGACTATCAGGTGTGGCCAATCACGACTGTGTGTATTGGCACACACCCTGCAGCCACTGGTCTATGCAGCCAAATACAGTTGCCTCATCTGTTTGAGTGCCAGATGAAGCAGCAGCCAGCCCCTTCATGTTTCATGTAACAGAAATGCTTGAAGCTGCATGGGAGACATATCAGGTGATGTCAGGTGCCAGGACAGCTCTGGAATCGAAAAAGAAAGCAGAACTTCACGTCGCCAAGATCTAAAAATACGTTGCTCTGGGCCGCGAGATCAACCTGTGCATCTGCAGCACATTGGTCTGTATCGCTCACAGCAAGTTCACACCAATTACTCCACGGCAAGTTCACCAGCAGTCCCTGGCGCACAAGGGCAACGATGGCCATGGCAGCACTTCAGGAGGATGAAATTGGCCAGCTGCAGGAGCTCAGCTGCCCATATTTGGCCAAGCTGCACCCAGCCCTGCTGGCGACTAAATTGGTCCAAGAAAGGCCGCGTGCCTTTGGCAGCAAGACAGTGGTTCTGCATGGTCAGTCTCAAGCCTCTCTCTGCATGCATCAGCCTCTGCTGCGCCATGATTACGGCGGAGAACAAGCAAAACCCCATGTGTGTTATATGACACCATACAAGGTGCTGGAAGCGTCCTCAAGGCTGCTGTCTGTGCCCTGCAGCCTGCCATGGTATGGAACTGCACATGGCCTACTTCCCGGACACTAGTTCCCTGGTGGCGGCATTCAAGGTCAGCCGCCTGCATTCTACACTGCAGGCATCAGGGATGTGCAGCAGCCAGCCCGCACTGGCTTCTAAAGTCCTCATCAGTCGAGACACTGCCAGCCTGCGTACATGCCTGTGCTGCTGAGAGTTGGCAGTACACATGTCCCCATGGCCCAGAGCGTGTAGCTTCCGCGCCATGCCACAGCTGCCAATTTGCATTTCATGCCTAGGTCATCTCACTCCTGCCGACCATCGGAACTGCTGGCCGGCGCATGCCCTGCTGCTGCCTGCAGACCAGCGAGGAGATGTATCATGTGTACGCCAAGCTGCAAGCTGAGTTGACCCTGGTTGAACACCTGGACCAGCCCAAGTGGCTGGGTCACCTGGCACCCCATGCCAAGATCTATATTGCCTGGGCCAGCATCTTTAACAGCCTGAAGGGTCCCCAGGACAGCAGCCTGGGGGACTGTGTGAAGATGGCCACAGGTGGGAAGGCTGTGCTCGAACACTGTGGTGCTGCTCTATGGTGGACCCCAGAGCTCAATTTTTGGCCTAAGTCAGCCCCATGCACAGGGGTCGTCTAGCACCCCCAGCTGGGCACCTTGAGGCAACCACAAGGCCTGCCATGCATCACTTCACAGTGCAGTGCCACGTGGGCTGCGTTTCAATCTGAGATTTTCACTCTTTTGCCTGCGGCGCCTGTCTTGGTATTGTTGTTGTGATGCCTGTCACTCTTTTGCTGCACACTCAGCACAAGGGCACCCTAGAGCCAAACGCACAGTGTATCGCGCTCCCCTTCCATCAACAGCAGCAAACTGGCTGGGAGGAGTGCTGCAAGGTTGCCTTGTGACTCTGCGGGCCCCAGCGGTCTAGGAATGGCTGGCCTGCAGGTGGCATGACTCCCTAAAAGACCTCTTGCATAAATCAGTCCATCGCTGCTGGCAACTCCCTGCAGGGTGGCGCACTCTTGTGGCCTGTCTGCAGGCGGCTTCACCCCCCGCAAGATCCTGTGCACCGGCTACTGCGGCGCTGGTGCCATGGCCACGGTGGCAGCAGTCTGGATGGCACTGCAGTGCCCCACTGCAGATGTGCGGTGCATGAGCTTTGGCAGCCCCAAGGTCGGCAACGCAGCTTTCTGCGAGGCTTTCAGGTGGGTGCCCAGAAACCAAAAAGAACAGGCACCCCACTGGTTGTTGCCTGCATGCCACAGGTGCCCTGGGGCTGTGTGAGCTATATGGGTACAGCGGAGCACCCTCCTCCTAGGAGCAGTAGGCCTACTGCTCAGCTGACCACTACCTTGCGGTTCCCGGTGTGGGTGCTTGTCAGGAGGATCCAGCTCCCGTATCTGCATGAGCTGTGCTGTGTGCCTGGGATGCAGTGACTGTTCCCACAGCTGGTTGATATTCCCCACAGGAGCAAAGGTGGCAGGCAAGGCTGGCATGTTGACCATGTCTTCTGTTCATGAGGCACAGGTCAGCATGCCACCCCTGGCAGGTGGCTATGATGGGCGGCTATGATGGGTGGGTGGCTACATGCCATGCTGATCGCTGTGCATGGCTATGGCTGTGGGACTTGAGAGCCAGGGGGCTGGTGCTGTGTGCCTTCTGCTGGTGGTGGGCTTTCCCCAGAGGTGCACAGCCAGCAGGCCATTGTTTCCTACATATGATCCTGAATGGCAACGACATGGTACGTGCGCCTAGCGCAGTGCTTCACTTGTTCAGCAGGGACAGCAACGCCTGCAACACCCCACACGCAGCCAGCGCAGCTGCTGCTGGAGGCAATAGCAGCAGGGCCTGTGGGTGACTGCACCCTCTGAGCATCAGGCCCAACCCCCTCAGATCTGCATATCGTCTCCTGCAGGTGGCTGGTTGGCCGCAGCTACCGAGTGGTGTACCGCCGGGATCCCGTCCCTGGGAAGAACGACCGTGCTCTGGTGCACAGCCTGACCCATGTGCACGGGGCCATCTACATTGCCAGCGACAAGATCCAGCCTGGGGAGCAGCCTAGCAAGGCTCGTGCCCACGGGGGCTGCTTCAATGATCACCTCATCGAGCGGTACACAGAGGCCATGTATGCTACAGTGGCGCGGCACTTTGAGGACATGAAAGCCTTCAAAGGTAGGCTGCACTTCCAGGCACATGTGTTGGGATGCTTCCCTTCCTGTGCAAAGCACCAGGCGGCAATCGAGAGCAGAGGTTGGATCAGGAGGTGGGCATGCTTCTGAGCTCTGTACACCTGCTTGCTGATCTGGTCCCGGCTGCGACCTGTCATATAGATGGCTCCTGGTGTGGGCGCACATTGCAGGTCCTGAGCCTGCAGAGGTGGCACCGTGGCGGCACGCAGCATCTTCCTGCCTGCAGTTGTCGCCTATCTGGGGACGCAGGGGAGTGTGACTGACAATGGGCTGGATGAGAGCACGCTACGCTGCTCAACTTCTGCACAGTGTGCTGGTGCCATGAAGTGAAGCTTCCTGCCGCTCTTGCTTTTGCAAAAGCTGCACACCACACAAGTACCTCGCTGTGCTTTGCAGGAGGAAAGCCAATGGTGATCTTTGCGACGGCCTACATGGAGATGGCAGGTCGGTTGCTAGAGGGCGCAGAGCATTACACACCAAGCCTCTGTTTCCCTGCTTAAAGCCCTGCCAACAGTTGCGTGTGAAGCTGCTGCCACGCCGGCAAGCCCCAGACGCTTTTCAGTCGGAGGGCAGAGCTGACACAGCAGTCATGTGTCTAAGGGATGGCGGCGCTGCCTGCTGATCCTAATCGCTGATCCTGATCGCTGACAGATTCTGTGCTGCGCATGCCATGCATCCCCTTTGCGCAGTGGTTGTCTGTGCTTCAACTTCGCAAACTCCCCAGCAGAAGGGCTTGCCCACCATGTTTGATTGCTGGGGCTGAAGTGTGGGTCATCCCCATGCATCCCTCCCTTGCAGCGGAGCCCCTCTGCAAGCACTGCTGGAGGCTGCACCGCACCCAATCCCCATGCCCTGCCCATTTGTGCCCTGCATATGAGTCCACAACTCCCTCCAGCCAGAAGGCTGCTTTGTGCCAGACCTCAGCGCAATGTTGCGTTGAGATGCTTCTGACGCAACGCTGCAGGCGACGAGGATGAGGTAGCCAGCACCTCCAGCAGCAACCCTTCTATGGGGCGCTCCACCGCCAAGCTGGGTGCAGACACCGGGGCAGCCCAGGCAGTGAGGGAGCTCAAGGCCGAGCCCAGCAGAAGAGGAGTGTTCGCCCAGGACCCGCAGCCGGCGCCAGATGCCATGCGGATGGAGGCCGCTGCTGCTCAGGGCGCAGAGCTGCCTGCTGGAGATGATACACCGCTGCAGGTCAGTTGCATCACTGACCATTTCTGGCTGAATGTACAGCAACAGTACTTTCAGTGTTCTGGACTCAGCGCTGCTTGCTGCTGCTCAGTGCATCAAATTGAGTGGACGTCAGTGGCAGCTGCATGAGCAGCACTGCTGACATTCACGCAAAATTCTGCCCGTCAAGGTCAAGTGGCCGTCTTATGGGGTTCAAAGTGAAGTGTTGCACACCTGCAGTCTTGAGCTCTCTAAGTTCAATTCAGCCTCAGCATCTTATCCTTACCCAAGTCATTCCCATATCTGCTCTGCCTTGTGCTGCAAGACATCAGGGAGCAGCGTGCTGCAGGCTTGAGGAGGTCCACACACTGGCAGACATCGTTCCTCAACCCTCCAGATCAACTTGTCGTACAGGCTGGAGAGGGGAAGCAAGCTGTGCCGCAACCAAGCCTTTGCAGCCTCGCTTGATATGACTAGTCTAAGCCGACATCCTCAGCATGCATGTTGGCGCAACTCTGATTCTGTGCACCATGTGCTGCAGGCTGGACTGGAGGGGAGGTCCACAGAGGAGTGCAGTCGGGCCTTCCTGCACGCAGCCCTGCTGGGCAGCGCCCGGGAGGCCGCCCACATGCGCAAGGCCTGCTCCTCGCACATCATGGCCCAGAAGCTGGCCCTGCAGGAAGAGGAGGCACTGGCCTCCGGCGATGACCATGTGAGATTCTTGCATGCTGTGCCGCCTGCCTTTGGGCCAGGCGTAGAGTGGTTGGGCTAGCTTGGCATGCAGCAGAAGGTGGGCAAAGAAGGCCTCGGTGCCACCCTTTGTGCAGCTTGCAAGCATCTGTCGGCTTTGCATGCATGAGTTCTCAGGAAGGCTGAGCAGGAGCAGTGAAAGGCTTAGAGAAGCAGAAGCCTTCGCGGTTTACCTTCTTCAGGCGTGGTACGCAGCAGTGGGCCATGAACCCGTTTGGTCGCCCGCTCAAGCACTTTAACATGAGGAGCATCTGGCCCGCAGGGTAATCAGAGGCCCAAGACACCGCAGATACAGTCAATGGGGTCTGGGGCGCTGGGCAACAGCCAGACGCGGAGGCTTGTGTCAGATGTGGTCAATGACGCCACAGATGGCGGAAACACGGGTGGGATCTTGTATGTGCCTGGTTGCTGTTGGTGGCCTCCAGTGACTTGCGTGTTCCTGCCAAGCAAACCCACAGCAAGTGCTGCACCGCACATATGTTGAGCTGATCTGCACTGCACTTGACAACATCGTGTAGCAAATTTTCTCATGTGCTGACTGTCACTACATTGCCAGAGGCTGTGCGTGATGCTCTGTAACTTTTGCTGGCTGATGCCCTGCCTCATGTGCTGCACAGCACCAAGCTGCATTGCAGTGCTCAGCTGCCCTCACTGGGACATAGACACTGCATCTATGTTGCAAGCCCAGGCTACTCCGGTGGGTTAGGCAGCAGCTCTTTGTGACGACTGGGCTGGCTGCGTGACTAAGAGCCCTACAGTCTTGCAGCCGCTGTGAACTCTCATTACCAATCACCCCCAGCACAGCTTGCTGGTCTCTCCACTGCCCGAGTGGCGAGGGCCACTGCACCCTTGCTCCAGGCTCCTGCGATGGCAAGGTCTGGAGGCGGGGCTGGGGCTGGCTGCCTTGCTGTGACCACTGCACTCCTGCTGCAGGCACATAGATGTTGCAGGCTGCACTCTCCCGCCAGCACAGAACACTATTCTCACCCGTGACACCCCAATTGACAGACGCCACTGCCCCCATGCTGCAGGGCTAGGCCCCTCAGATGGTGAGGGCGGCGGCTCTGTGTGGCTCAAGCGGGCCTTTTCCATGCTGGAGCAGGAGGATGTGGAGGTGGACCTGGAGCAGCTGGACACGCTGGCCAAGGTGGGCACTGGAGTGCAGGGGGGAGAGGAGCGAGATTCTGTCACCAAACTTGTTGTGCTTTTGCCGCTGACTTGGCTATGGTGCATCTGCGCAATCTGGCTTCATTTCAGTCCCTTGCTGAGCTTGGACATTGAAGTGGGGAATCCACGCAGTCCGCTGGCGGGCCAGTTTGTCAGTCAGTGTCAGAGACCAACTTGTTGTCTCGTATGTCTCATCAGAGATTCGGCGTCCCTGCAGTCATGCTCATCGAGAGCTGAGCAACGTGGCTTCACCTGCCTGGCTGGACTCAGGCAGTGAGCAAGCTGAGGCAGGCAGTGGTGCAAGCCTGGCTGACGAGAATCAGAAGTTACAGCTCGTTTCTCTGCTGTGTGTCATCAGCTTTCCACCCGCCTGCAGGTGCTGGTGGTGGGCAAGCTGAGCCAGGCAGTGGTGCTGGCAGGTGCAGCGTATCGGGACGAAGCCACCTTCAGGGAGCGGACTGGCATCGCAAACACCAAGCTTGTGTGCGACCCAGTCTTTGACACCCAGGTCAGCGCTGTCTGGCCTGGCCTGCCCTGTCCAGCCTTGGGGCACCACAACTTGCTCTGCCCTTTGTCAGTGAAGATAGCCATGATGACATAGGTGACCCATTGCTGCACTCTGCAGCGCTACTGCTTTGTGATTGAGTTCAGCAGCTTGCCTGGCTGCCCAGCACGGCGGCCTTCACCAGCAGTCTCCAACGGGCCTGGGCAGCACAGTCAGTTGTGCTGTATGGTCATGCCACACGCTGCTTGTGAACAACCGCTTCATTGTGGATGCACAGAATATACCCATTCAGTCCTCAAGTCTCTGGTGCAGCCACTGCGGCTCAGTTCCAGCCTTTGCCTCGTCCTGACCAGGCTATGCATGACCAGGTTATTCATGCGGTCTTTCTTCTGCCACCACCTGCTGCACTGACCCCGCTGCAGCATAGTCAGGCGGGTGCTGGCGGCTAGGTTTGCCCCAGCAAATCTTAAACCACAGGGTGCTGCACACCGCGTGCATCATTGCTTTGGTGCATGCTGTGCAGCGCGAGCTGAACCCATTGCGCCTGTAGGTTGCTGGAAGTGGTCCAGCACCTGGTACCATTCTGCAAGCGGGGTGCACCTGACTGGGCCGCTTGTGACCTGCAGAGTCCTCAGCCACGTCCTTTCGTCTAGATCCAAGGTGGTTGCAGCCACCCACTCAACACCAGGTCAAGCCATGTCAGTTGCCTTCAAGGGGCAAGGACGAAGGGTTGACCATACCCAAAGTGTCAACATGAAAATGGTGCCTTGCTCTGGGTGTGGACAGGCCTGAACATGTTATGTCTGCCATGGTTGCAGGTGCATGTCGGGTGGCTCCCTGGTGGCACAGCCATACTGGCCTTCCGTGGGACAGAGAGCGCCCAGGATGGCTTGCAGGACGTGAAGATCATCCGCAAGAACGTCGACTACATGCAGGAAGTCTTTCCGGGGGTGCAGGCGCACACAGGTGACTGTGCACTTTGCAGGTGTTGACAAAGCGTATACTGTCAGGGGCATGTGGGCATCGATGATGGCTTTCAGCGTAAATGGGCGTCCTTGAGGCCTGCTGGCAGCAAGCCTTTCAGGAGGAGCATTCTCAAGGGTCAGTGCTGTACACTGCTGTTACTGTCAGGAGGCTTCAGCTCGCCGGAGGCTGTGCAGGGATGCTGGGCTGCAGCAGTGTGTAGGTGAGCGTTGTGGTCAGCTGCACGCACTGTTTGCCCCTCGTGGTGCAGGTCCATACAGCAGATTGCAGCACTCAGCTGAGGAGGTCCACAGACAAGCTGGAAGTGAGCCTGGTCAACGTCATCAAACAGCTGACCACGCCCTGCTCTCACCGTGCTGCAGGTTTCATGCAGCAATTTGCTGCGGTCAGCTCCATGGCCAAGCCGAAGGAGAGCCTGGCGGAGGTCATCAAGCAGCTGTCAGGGGGCCAGGAACCCAACCGGGTGCTGTGCTGTGGTCACTCGCTTGGTGGCGCTCTTGCTACCCTTGGTGAGCCATGCCATACCATTCTGAATAAGCCTCCGTCTGACTGAAAGCCTGATCATGCCTTTGTCCTTCGGATGCTGTCTGGAGGGGCTGCCTTAAGGCCTTTGGCTGCTAGCTGATTGCTGAGGTGCTTGGTTTGGAGCAAGGTGCATTTTGCATCAGCAGCAGATTTCCTGCTCCTTTCAGCAAATCCATCTCTCTACAGTGTTGTAGCATATTAACCGCAAGCAACTGTCCTGCTGCAGCTGCCGCCTGGGCTGCCATGACGTACCCACACGCTGATGTGAGATGTATGACCTTTGGCTCCCCCAGGTGAGCTGGTTGATTATTCTGCCTTGTCTGCCTCTTGCAAATTCTTGCAGCAGTGGGATTGACTCTAGGAGCAAAATCTGGCAGGGATGCCTGCTGTGCCCAGCATGTGACCAGACAAAGAACGCCCCACCTCTAATGCTGGACTTGGCTGATGTCTAGCAGTTCAAGGCTGCCCCGTTGGTGTGGGGGGTGGGGCGGCTAAAGGAAGAAGGGCTCTACTTGCTTCCTTTAGCTGCTGCAATACTCAGTCCTGCCTTGGGCCGCATGCAACAGACAGGGCAGCTTGCGCAGCCTGGATTCTGGGCAATCTGCTGCTGCAGGTTGTTGGCAATGATGTTTTGGTCAAGCAGACCCACACCTGTAGGCTTGGGCTGCTGACTGACACTGCTAGGGGGCATCGATATACCTGTGCTGCTGATGCAGGGTGGGCAATGATGTGTTCAAGAAGGCCTTCCACTCCATCGTGGGGACCAGCATCCGCGTGGTGCATGGGGGAGACCTGGTGCCCGCGCTGCCGCCTGCCTTCACGTGAGCGCTGCCCATGCCTGGTGCTTGCTCCACCGTGGCACTCTGCTCACCCTTCCAGGTTCTGACTGCCATGCTTTGTGCTTGTACCCTCCTGTCCAGTGAGCCTGGTGTGTGTCCAGTCTGCAGTCCCCCCGCTGCTGGGAGCCCTGGTGACACACTGAAGTCATGTTGCCTGCCCAGCTTCCATGCTGATTGAAGACTAGGCTCTGCATAAGCTGCTGTAGGGGCTTGCCTGCAGCTCAAGTCGTTGCTGGCAGCCCGGCCACATTGCTTGATGTAGGGAGGAGGGGTTTGGTGAACCAAACCCCTCCTCCCTACATCAAGGATTGCGCCTGAGTGAGGCAGGGGGCCCCCTCAGGGTGCAGCCTGGCCAGATGTTCCAGTGCCAGCATGATGGGGCCCCATGATTGCCAGCCTGTTGATCATCTCAGTCACCATCACCTTACCTGCCTGTCATCAGGTACAAGCATGTGGACAACTGCCTGCATCTGCGACGCGGGCAGATCCACCTCCGCCACCGCCCCTGGCACTACAAGTTCAGGTTCAACCTGGGCGACCACCTGGTGTCCGGCTACGCTGCAGGTGAGTCCTTCCCATTCGGCTTGTTGCTCCACAGAAGCAGCTCACTGGGCACCGTGCACCACATGCCAGGCAGACGCTCTCTGCACTGGATTGGGTCTTGCAGGGCATTGTGGGTGCACAGAGGCGCCTCACTTTTGGGGTCGCAGTGGGCCTTGACTGCTGGGTGAATCAACCCCTTTCTTGCAATGTGCGCAGGTTGTCGGTGCGGCTGCGCATGCCTGCAAACTCAAGAACATGATCTGCTGCAGCAGCACAGCTGCTCTGCATTCACAATCACCACGGTCACAGCTGGGTGCCAGCTAATTTGCTACACGTGCTTGGCTGGCCAGTCTGGTTGCCTACTTCAACGGCTGCTTACAATGGCAGTCACTCTGCCAAGCATGTGAGCCTGGCTGCATGCTGCTCACTTCTGCGCTGTGTGTGGCATCACAGCTTCACAAGGCCTCCCTGTCAGGGGCGCTGCTCGCCTTACCAAAAGCATAAACTATGAGATGATGCAAGTGGGTCACCCCGCCATTGATCATGTTGCGGGGTTCTGCAGGTATCTGGGCTCACCGCCCCCATGGCGAGGACCGGCTGCCCTTCTTGGGCCGCAGCAAGCGGGAAACAATGAGGCAGCAGGCGGACGACAACTCAGAAAGCGACTCGACGGCCAACCAGCATGACAGCGTTGGCCTCTGGCGCCTGCTCTCCTGCATGCCTGCTGTGGGGTTGGAGGACAAGTTGCCGACAGAAGAGGATGAGCAGCGCACAGACAGGATACCAGCCCACTTGCCGGCACTGAGGAGCAGCTCAGATAGGGTCAGTGTTGATCACCCTGGCGGCAGCTGATCTTACCGATGCTAGCGTGATGACTGCGACCAATTGAATGCATTGCTTGAGTAGTCAGCAGACCATCACTGATCTCCCGTGCATGTCCACCTTGTTTGCTGTTTCGTCAGTCATCAGCTATGTCTCTTCTATCCATGCTCAGTACAGCCGCCTCTGCAATGTAGCACTTCCAATGCAGCTTGTTTGATGCCGTTTTTGGGGTACATTAGACAGTACTTGCTAGCAGGTCCATCCCCATGTGTGTGCTCAGCGTACTGCTGTAGCTGAGCATCCTGCACTCTTCTGCTGAGGTGCTGGCGCTACAGGTAAGACTATCAGGGACAGTACAGGGCAGCCCATACTTTAGGTCTTCCAGAACAACACCGCAATGTAGACTCACCATGCCTCGATCACCAGGACCTCATACCTTTCTCGGCCTTTTGGCTAAGATCAAGTGTAGTATCTGTTCTATGAAGTTTGATCGCTTCAACAAGTCTCAATGAGACTTTAACGATCATCTTAATTTCTCTGGGGGGTGCTCGCCATCACCTGGCTTGCCAGGCGGCAGCACATGCATGGGCTGGGTTTCACACTACACTCCAGCACGCGCACCCTTCTCAATGTGCTTGTACCACACACTCTCTTCAACTTGCTTGTACCACACAACCTCTTCAATTGTAATGCAGCTGCTACCTGAGGGGTTAAGCTGTATGCCACCTACAGGAGTGTCAGCCCTTCACCAACAGCAGCAGAGGCATAGGGCTCAAGGCAGGGCAGACCAGTTGGACGCGGGCAGTAAACAGCTGATGCACGAGCGGCCAGGTGCCACATGAGGTGGTTTTCTTACCTGACATGCCTCCTAAAAGCAAATGGAGTGCCACAGCTTAGCAGCACTGCGGCCCCAAACACAGGCAACTGTACCACTTTCAATGCCAGCATCAACACACCTTAGCGCAACCACCCAGCGCAACTGAGCTGGCACTTTGAAGTCAAAGGTGCCTGCCGTGTGAAGCTGCAGCCACACACAGTTGTCAGGCAACCTGATCCTCATCTTCTTAGGCCCATACTTGAGGAGCCTGACTGCGTCCAGATTGCCTGATCACATGTGGAGCCTGCTTGTCAATGGCATCGCAGCGTGGCCAGGACAGAGGCTCACCAATGCTTCGCCTTTTACTAAGCATTGCAGTGTCCTGACCACACTCAGCTGCATCAGCCCAATTTTTATGGCCCTTGTGGCCCATTCACCTACCCATCCACTCTGCACCCATTCACTTTCCACCCAGTGCGTTGTCACTCTTGTGGGGAAGCACCAGGAGTGAGGACCTGGTGACGGTGGCCAAGAGATGATGTTTGCTATGCTGTTTGTGACTGCCTGTGAGTTCCAACCTGTCAAGTGGTGCAGATCATTAAGCCTCAGTGCCTAGGTGTAGCGGTTGACCTTACACTGCGCCAGCTACTTGGATAGTACTGCACCCATTGTAAAGCAGACAGGACCACTTCTGGTACGCTTTGACTCTGCTATGGCAGTGTTGGCGCCCTCCTCTCACAGTGTCCAATTGATGTCCCTCACAATGTCCAATCCTGCAAGTTGGGTGGAGAAAGCAGGAAGAAGATTGAGTGCATCACAAAAGCAGCCAGCCACTGACCTTTTAGGCTGGGGACCGACATGACAGGCCTGGCCGCTGCCCTGGCAGCCTGTGTGTGGGCATCTGGGACAGTGCCACCTTCTGCCAATGTGCCGCCTCGGACCTGAAGGCTGCTATTGTTGACAAGCACCCCTGGCTCAGGCTTCACAAGTGCATGGGCAGCAAAGGACACCATGACAGCTCAAAGCAAGTCAGCGTGGTGAGCAGGGCTGCATGATGAGCCACCTGTGGCCTCGAGCCATAGAAGGCATCGCCCTTGCAGGGTGGCCCCTGCAAATTGGTTAAGACGCAGTGGCAATCATGACGCTGCCTGTGCCCTGGACCACAGGAGGAGACCAGCAGACCCTGTCTTTCCACTTGCATGGCAGATGGCACACCAGCCGCTGGTTTGCTCTTACTGCAGGCCTGCTGGGCCCCCTCGCATGCTTGGTCACCTCAGTTGCTCTTGGCAACTGGCCCTGTCGATCAGGCCTGCAGGCTGTGAGACGACAAGATATGCTTGATGGCCCGCATATCCTCCACCTTGCTGACTCCCTGTGGTTGGATTGATCTCAGCAAGATGTGGAAGGGTGCAGTATTAGTTGTGAAAGGGTGTGCATGCTGGAGTTGTCCTGATTATACCTGACATGCTCATGTTTGCTGGTTACAGACAGGTCTGTGTGGGAACACCCCAATGCAGAGCTCCCAACCTGTCAGGTGTTTGTTGCGGAACATGGGTTGATGATGTTGATGTGAGACGTTGGTGTAAGATTGTGTGAATGTGCCGGGTCTGCCGTAGCAGAGTCCCAGCCTACCAGAAATGATCCCGTCTGCTGCACACTTGGTACAGCAGTAGCCGAGCAGCTGGCTCAGTGCAAGGCCAGCCGCTACGACTAGGCACTGGGGCTTGGTGATCCCCCAGATGCCCCGAGCAGGTAAGTATGCTGGAAGCTTGCCTTGGCTGGTGTCCCTCTGACAGCATCTGACATGTCAGGGGCCTTAAGTATGGGTGAGCCACCAGGTTGTAAGGATCAACCCTGCGCGCACTGTGGATCAAGTGGTGTGCAGCATGCCATTGAGTATGCAAATCCTCATGTTGCAGTTGCAATGCAATTGCTTAAGCGGCGCACCAGAGAAGCCCCCTGAGCGAAAGGGTACCTCATCATGTCACATGTCAAGTGGCCCTGCTGTGCAGGCTGCATATGTTCAGCAGCAGTCACATCCTTTGACTGCTCAGCTGGGCAGCGACCTGCGTGAGCCACAGCAGCAGCCTGCGTCCTGAGCATGGTCGCTGCGGACAAGACATATTGCAAGGCCTTGCCGCTGCTCCTCATGTGGGGAGCTCCATGCTGCCTGGTCAGGCAGGGAGGCAGCAGCTGAAGCGCTGGCCCAGCATGCCATGACAACGGGCCTGCAGCCAGGGGTCCAGTACTCCCCGGCAATCCCGCTGTCATTCTTCAGAGGGCCCATTGCCACCATGATGTTCAGCCGATGCATTGCCGCTGCAGGCACTGGACAGCTTTTCAGACGAGATGCATGGCCCAGCCAGTAGGCATGCTTGCTGTGCAGAGCAGAGGGGCAGGGACGGTGGTCGGTGCAGCCAAGGTGCGCTGATGACAAGATCTGCCGATCAGCATGCTTCTGCGCTTTGTCAACTGCTCAGGAGGGACATCCTGCCGCTGATGCGTGGTGCCGGACTCGGCAGCTGCATGGTAGGCTGTAATCAATATGCTGCACAGAGCTAACACTGTTCTGAAAGCAGCTGCATTCATCTTGCAGATGATCTTCAGTCAAGTCACCCTGTCTTTTCCTCCCCTCTTGGATGCCAAAGTTTGGTCACTGCAGCGTAGGGCTGTGCTGTCCTCTCCACTTGATTGAACCTCTGGCAACGAAGCCAAACCAATGGCTGCCATGACAGCCCATGTCTCTGTGATGGATTGCATGGCTTACAGGAGATGATTCCATGTGACCTGTGGCAGATCCTCCTACATGAACAAGAGGGCACCTGAGTTCAGTCACCTTGCCTTCTCTCGATCTAACAACTAGCTGGCCACCTGAGCCACGGCAATGCACCGCCTCAAGCAGGTGTTCAACACCTCGAAATTCAAGGGATCTGGGCATCGCCTAGGTGCTGGAGATGAGGTAAACCCCAGTCGCATGACTTCCTCAGCACAGGATCTATGCAGACCTGCTGATAAGTCCTCTGTCTCCATCATCACAGGTCATCCTGCCATCGAACATGCGCATATCCATGGTGCAGGCATCATCACCAACAGACAACCAGAAGCAGCAGCACCACTCCTCCAAATCGGCTGCAAACCCAGCTCCATCACGGTCTCAGCTACCGCCGCGGCAGGCCAGTCAACCTCCGCTGAGAGACCCTGCCGTCGCTGCACAGCTGGCCGCTGTGGCAGAGGCGCGGGGCAAGCAGGCAGAGGGGCGAGGCAAGGGCAAGAAGCCTCTGCCAGGCCGCCTGCCTGATGCACGCCGTGAGCAGTCCCACGTGCCGCCCTCATTCCAGACCACAGGCGCATATGTGGCACCAGGTCGGCAGCCTGGCCTGATGCAGCGGTGCAGCAGATGCGTCCAAAAGGATCGCTTCTGGCACACTGGGCCCGAGCCTGTGATCCTATCTGCTACAGCCCAGGGCTGGCTGCCTGCTTGGGAACTTGTCACTTATGGGCCAGTACCTCCAATTAGATGGTGTGTCGCAGCAAAGACAGCGCCTAGATCTGCAGCAGGGTGACAGCCAGAGACGCTGACTATTGTGCCCTGAACAGAGCACCTTCAGCTGTCGGCACGGAGGCTGCACAGCCTGTGCTGTCCTGGCCTCTGCAGACTGCGTGAGTCGCTGCTGCAGAGCTGCACAGGCGGCGCCTCCCTCCAACATCAGCAGCCAGTGCTGCACACTCTGCCTCAGTCGCCGCTGCAGAGCTGTGTGCAAACACCCCAGTACTCTGCCAGAACCAGTTGCCAAGACATTTGTGTGTGTGTCTGCTGCTGAAGAGCTCTATGAGGCTAATGAGGCGCAGGAGGCTGCTGCTGTGACACTCCAGGGGCAGGCGCTGGCAGAAGCATCTGCAGCTGTGCTCTCCAAGGTGCTGGGGAACATCATGCAGAACCCAGCTGAGGCCAAGTACAGGTGATCTATGCAAGGCAGCCACATGACTAGTGCACAGCGGCATCTGGGTGACTGTATAATGAGCTGCAGATAGCTATGGCCTGGCCAGGTACTTCAAGGTACTGAGCAACATTGTGCAGACGTCAAGCAGAGGCCAACTAGAGGTATGCGTGGAGGGCAGGGGCAGCTGCATCACTGATGGCCACAGGCAGCTCAACTTCCTGAGGGCTGAGCCATTCAGGGCATGTGTGAAACCCAAACAGGGTCAGGGTTGAGCAGCAGACACCCAGTCAGGCTACTACCTCATACAGCAGACAGCCACCAACAAAAGATTGTGCTGCAGCATGCACCTGGTGGGCTCCTGACTCAACCTGCCAACCACCCTACGCTTCATGTGGGTGCCTGGTCTGCAGCTGTGGACATGAGGCTGCAGTCTTGCTCTGCTGTGGACTTCTGCCCAGCCAGTACAGTGAACAGGCTAATTGCTTGCTGCCCTGTAGCATGGTGACAACCTTTGAATTGCTCTGCAAATCACCACTGGACAGTGTCAGGCTGCAGCATTGCATGGCAGACAACCTCAAAATTGCTCTGCAGATTACCACTACTCAACAGCTTCAGGCTGCAGCATTGCATGGCGGCCAACGTTGAACATTCTCAAATGTTGAGGGCCACCACAATGATGTGACCACAACCCTGTGCCCTGCAGGGGAGAAGCTCCAGGTGAGGTGCAAACCCTTTTGCGCTGCTGACAATATTAGTGTCAGTCACCTGTGCCCTGCAGGGACCCTTTGAGATACTTGTAGGTGACTGCTTGCCTGACAGCAAGCTGAGGCTGTACAGCAGCAGTGCGTGGTTCACCCCAGCAGCTGTGTGACCCAGCCCGCTCCCCCCTGCAGGAAGCTACGCCTGAATAATGCGCGGGTGCAGCAGTGTGTGGTGGAGGTGGAGGGTGCCCTGGAGCTGCTGCAAGCCTCAGGGTTTGAGCTGGACCTAGGGGGAGAGGGCACCAACTCAGGCACAGGTGTGGTGTTTGCGGCAGGCAGTGGCGCCCAGTGCTCAGGGTGCTGGGTCTGGCAGGCGTCAGCTGGTCCAGACAGTCAATGGGCAGCAGTCGTGCAAGTGGGTCCAGCCGCACGTTGCGCAGCTCAGCATGCCACATGATGGCCTGCCGGGCAACAAGTGGCGGCCTGAGGGCTGTGCATGGGAGCAGGGCAGCAAGTCAGGCACAGGTGCAGTGTCTGCAGAAGCTTGGCGAACATCGCTGATAGCGTCTCTGGGCATGAGGGGTTTCAAGGCTGTGAGCTGGACCTAGGGTAAGAGCAGGTCAGTGCAGTCATAGATAGACCCTAGTGCACACGGCTGCACAGGTCAACATGTAGGGTTCTGGGCGTGCGGTCAGCCAGCACCTGGGAAAGTGCTTCCGGTGTAGCATGCCGCCCAATAGGCTGCCAATGCATCGGTATGCCTCCCAGCTGGACTGGGGGGGACTTGGTTCTCAGCAGGCAGCTAGGTATGCCAACAGAACATGCAGAGCTGCAGACATGCAAAACCCCTGCCACCATGTCACAGCCTCTGCTGCGCAAACTGCAGCGCACAGATGGGCGTGTGCGTGCTGTAGGTGACAGCAGTGCCAGCAGCCTGGAGGCGCAGGGCATGGCAGAGGGGTGCCTCTACCTGCCCCAGCATGCGCACCTGGGGCCCTTGTCAGCTGCGCTGGGCCTGCTCAAGCAGCTGCGCCAGCTGTCCCATGGTGGAGCACAACCCTCTGGAGACCCCTCCGACCCCCAGCAACAGCAGCGGCAATCGCCCTCTACAGGTGGCGCACAGGGCCAGCCTGGCACCGCCAGCAGCCCATCAGCAGGTAGCAGTGGTGGGTTGCTGCAGGCAAGCAGCAACGGCACACCCTCAGTGCTTGCCCTGCAGTCCCAGCACAGCTCAGCCGCCACGCTGCAGAGGCCGGGGCATGACGCCACTGGCCTGGCTGGCTCTGCCACTGGTGCCTCAACAGCATTGCCTGCTGTCCCCGCAGCGCTCAGCAAGCAGCACCAGGACCAGGCTGAGGCGCTGCTTTCAGAGCCAGCTGCGGACGCTGACGCTTTAGGGGAGTCTTTAGATGTTCCTGCAGCAAACACCTCTGCTGCTATGCAGCAGCCCCTGGCAGGTGGGATCAGGGATCAGGGTGTATGCGCTTCTGTGCTTAGTTGGCACAAGCTCTGTCGGCTGACCTGACATGGAGTCATGCGCCAACCCCAGCAAACCCCAGCCTCAACGCTGAGCATGGCTGCACAACACGTGCGCCAGGCAGCATATTCACCAGCATGCGTCGGCTTCAGCTTGACGTGTCTGCCACCCTAACATTCGGGGCAGCAGCATTACTCCAAATTGGCTCAGACGGTGGTGCCTCTTCTCAGAAGGGCATGGCGCATGCTGCAGGTCAGGCGCGCATTATCCCTGGCTCCCAAGAGCAGCACCAGCAGCTGCCCCAGCAGGACTGGACGCAGGACCTGTCCCAGCCCAGGCCGCGTAACACGCGAGTCATCCTGCCTGACAGTGCAGATGCTCAGGTGAGAGGGCACAGTGGCAGCATCAGCGCGGCAGAGGGTGACCACCGGCCTGATGCTCTGAGCAGCCCTGCTTGTTTTGGCGCTGCTGGCCCAAGGCGCACACAGGCGCTCCAGGACACCTTTCCTGACCTTACAGGCCAGCTTGTAGCAGTTGAGCAGCATGAGGGCTTCAGAGACACAGCAGAGGCCGCCCACTGGCCCCAGCCAGAGTGGCATTTGTTCTTGCAGTGTCAACTTGCCGCCCAACTTGGCCTGCGACAGGTCCGACAGTCAACACAGCTACAGCATGCTCCCTGTGAGTGGCAGGCTGCTCTGTACCCTGACGATGATTTCAGCAAAGGGGGTGTGGGGCCTGCAGGCAGTGCTCGTCACCCCCAAGTGATTCTGGAGGCTACCCAAAAAGACCATGGCTTCCTCGGCTGGGCATTGCATTTGACATCTCCCATCTACAATGTGTTACGCCTCCCCTTGGTATTTCCCCGGCGGGGCCATCCCTCATGAGGCTCCTGCAGCCACATTTGCAACACCTGCTGACACTTGCAAGCCATCACTTATGGGCTCTGCAGGCCAGCTTTGGGCAAGAGATTTTGATGCCGCCCACACAGCTCAAGGGCATTTCCCCACAATCAAAGCCTGCTTGCACAGCAGGCATGTGAGGCACTGCAACGCCTTACAGTCTGATGAGCGACAATCCTGGTCTTGCAGGCGGGCTTTGAGCAGAAAACCTGGTTTGAGCGCAGCCCAGCAGAGCACAAGGGGTCTGACACTCATGACCTGCCCTACAGGCCAGCTTTGAGCAGGGCGCCTTCTACGAGCGCAGCCCAGCAGAGCTCAAGGCGGCGTACGTGGCAGCCAAGCGGCGGCGGGAGCAGGAAACCACCCTCATGACACGAGCCATGCGGGACAGGCTGGTGGTGGGCAGCAAGCCTCGCAAGGCACACACCTTCGCCACTGTGCGCATTCGCTTGCCGGAGGGGCTTCTGCTGCAGGTCAGCATGTGGCAGGCAATCAGTTGTTGGGCTTCGGCAGGGACATGAGGCGTCGGGCTAAGTATAATGTCAGGCATGCGGCTGCTGGAGAGGCTCCTGCTGCAGGTGAGCGCATGGCGGGCAGGACTTTGGAGTGCACACTTGCAGCGGACACTTGTGGGGCTGAGCAGTGCCAGCAGTGGGGGGCTGCTGGAGAGGCTTCTGCTGCAGGCAAGCGTGGGGCCAGGCAGGATCTGCCAAAGGCCCTGCACGGTATGCACCACTGCCACAGTGTAGGTGCGCATGCCATAGGTGCGCCTGCTGCAGGGAGTTTGAGGCAGGCAGGGATCTGTGCCAGGCTTGTCCATGGTTGTGCCAGATGCACATGCCCGAGGTCTTCCTGTTTGGCACACCGCAGTGCACCAGCAGCCACTGAGCACACTGTTGTTGCATCTGCAGGGGGAGTTCAATGCAGGCGAGCCGGTCACAGCCATTTTCGACTGGCTCACTGACAGCCTGCGCGACCCTGGGCTTACATATGAGCTCATGCTGCCAACAAGGCGACCACTGGTGGCCAGCCTGGGGCGGGTGCGGGATGCAGATCTAATGCCCCAGGCCCTGCTGCACTTCAGATGGGAGCCAGGGCAGAAAATTGCCCAGGGCATGCCGGCACTGCACAATGCTGCTCTGTGCTCTGTAGACGGCTCCCTGTGACGCCATGCGCCCCTAGCCTTTCATTGTGAGCATGGTGTGCCACCATTACCAGTGTCAAAAGTCGTCTGCCCACATTCTCACAAAAATAATCGCATCAATTTACACAAATACATTCAACAGGGAAGTGCATAGTCCTGGTGTACACGCGAGCTGCTGCACCCACATTTGAGTGCCCTGATTGAAGATCATGGCGCTGCCACAGGCAAACTTGCGCCATCAGCCACCAGCACATATAGCAACCTAAAACCAGAGCATCCTAGACATGCTCTGGGCGCAGAGGGCAAAAAGCATGGCACTGGTGTAATACACATTGGCTGCTGCGGGAAGCGCAGAACCAACCGGCGGCAGATCTTTGTACGCCATCTGAAGGGTTTTGAGGTGGATCTGACAAAGCTTGGGGATCCTGCACAGCAACAGGAGAAGTCAGTGCCATGGATGATGTTGATCTGATGTTCAGCACCTGAAGATACTGGGCAGCAAATAAGGGATGCAACCAAAGGATGCACCAAAATGCTTAGGGCAGCTGGTATGCAGGCATTGCTTGTTGTATGCAAGTGGCACATCAGAGTCAGGCACACAGTGATAACATGGCTGTCTACCGCTGCGGACTTGGGCACACAGGCAGCACAGCTGCAGCTCACAGAATTGCGCCATGATCATGGCTGCAAGGGGTTGTCTTTTGCGAGGATGCCTGTCGACCACACGGCAATGGCTGTGACCACGGCCAGCCACTGCAGCCCCCGCAGCCGCTCGTAGTTGAGCAGCTGCCGTGCAAGGATGCGCTCCTGGGAGCGCTGCTGCTTGGCAGACAGGCTGCGCTGAGGCTGCTTGAACATGTCCTGCAGGACATGCATCGTCAGTGGCCGCTGTGCACCGCAACAAATGTGGGCGGCGCATTGTGACAGAAGGGGGCCACAAGGAAACGCCCTGCCTGATTGCGGGGCACACAGGCAAGGTCAAGAGAGATGCCCGCTTGTGGAACGCCCAGTAGAAGCTGTTAAGATTGCTGATGCTTGTCAAACAGGCTGCACACGGGCTTCCAAGCGTAAGTCCTGCCTGGTGCAACATTGTGGGCTTCCAGGAAGCGAGGGGCTCAAAGGTGTACAGAGCAGTTGCCAAGAGACTGGCTGGGGGTGCTTAAAAATGTCCTGCATGTGCCTGCACTGAGCTGCCCTACTCAGTCGTCCGCCGCAAACCCTTCCTCCCGCTCCCAGTGCTGTGGTCCAGTGCATGCTCTGCCCAGTGCTGTGGTCCAGTGCATGCTCTGCCGAGTGCAGCTTTGGGTATACGTGGCCAGAACCCCCTGCTGCGTTTGACAAGTGTCCTGAGCACGCTAATGCAGTGGTCTGATTTGACCCCTGACTCCCCTCTGCCTGCCGAAAATTGGCCTTGTATGCCTGCTGACACTGACGCACCACCTGCAACCCAAGTAACACCTCTAACCTGCGCAGAGGACCGTCCCCTGTCGAAACGGCCAGCTGGACATCCTGCCTGTAACGCAATGTGCCTGGTGCGTGGCCTAACAGCAGGTCAGTCAGGTGCCCACCTCTGGATCATGCAACATATCGTCCTCCGCATTGGCTGCCTTCTGCTTTGATGCACGGCTACACAGCAGATCACTGACATACCCACCTCTATTTCACGCAGCAGGTCGTCCTCTGCCTTGGCCTCAGCCCCCTCAGGGGTGGCCCCGAAGGTGGCCAGCGCCTGCAGCGTGCGCTGCGTGAGCTCCACCGCGCAGGCCAGCAAGATGAGGGCAAACAAGACGCTGCAGGTGATGAGCAGCTCCGGGCTTGCACCGTCCTACAGGACACAAAAGACCTGAATGAGAAAAATTGACAAAATTATTGAGCAAAGGATGGCCCTTCTTTGGGGCGAGCATATTGCAGGTGACCAGCACTTCTGGGCTCGCACAGCCCTGCAGCACACAGCAAAAAGAGAACTCCCCTCTCTTCCAAGGGCTGGCACCATAGCTGCAGGCCAGCCAAGCCATCGCCACAAAAATCTGCATGGCATAGCAGCTCCTGGCTTGCACCATTCTGCGGCACACCCGGATAGCAGGAAAGTCCCACCGCTGCATGTGGCCAGCAGCTCTGGGCCTGCCCTGTCCCAAAGAGCCCCTGCAGAGCAGTGCTCAGGACGCTGCAGCGGGCACTCTGCCATCCTGCAGCAGAAAACACCCAAGCCCCATGCCTGGCCCAAGGCTGTGTGTGGCAATCGCAGGTCAGGACAGCTCTGCTGCTGCCTTCCTGAGCTGATCATCACAGCCACCAGGATGCTGCAGGCAACCTACCTGTGCTGCCCTGCAGCCTGACGACACAGCATGCCAGCAGGAAGACAGTGCCGACTCAGCTATGATTCAGCACCGACAGCCCCGGTGAGCTGGGACGTGTGCCAGTCTGCAGCAACGTGTACCAAACAAGAGGCAAGTATCCTGAAGGATCTTATGTTGCAACACAATGGTCCTACATGACATGGGGAAGGAATACTAGCTATGACACCCTGCAAACAGGTTGCAGACTTGCACGACTGCCAAGTCATCAGGGTGCGATCATGCAGACCGCAGCGTCCCCTTATGGCGAGCAGTTTCTCAGCACAATAGCAGCTGAATGGGCACTGCTCTGTTGACCAGGGCTGGCACTTGAGTCAGTTGCAGATGCGACCACTAGCAGAGCACCATACCTTCATATTGAAGAGTTGCATCAAGCCAGTGCTCCAGTCCACTGCTTGCTGGGGCACAGGTGGCTGCCAACGATGCCGCCTGCAGGGGGCAAGCACAATGCTCAAGTGATGGCTGTACAAGTCAATGCCGCCCTGTGCGGTGACCATCCCAGCTGTTGCGCTGGCTTGCAGTGGTGAGCTGTCACACCTGCGACCACGGCGCAGCAGGCTGCATCATGCCAGCATGCCTGCCGAGGAACCAACCCTGCCACATGTCTTGCCATTTTGGATATGACAGTGCCAGGCTGGCTTTCAGTCCCACCTCAAAGGCAGGTCCTCAATGATCCTGGGAAAGCTGGCTGCCATGAAGGAATGACAGCTGCCTCCTCTCCTGAGGTTTGGTCTCAAACTCAGCGGCGCTGCAGCGGGTCTGCCGGTGCCCCACTGAGGACACCTCCGCAGCGACTGATGCCCCCGCATCACTTGCATTTCTCTGCCTGTGACTTGTCACCTGTCTTAGCCACTCGAGGGGAAGAAGGCAAGGGGAACCAGTTTCAAAATGCACCCAGGAACAGTTGACAATAGGCAATCTGAGGGTTGCTGATGAGTAGATGAAGTGCCAGACATCAGGGATCTGCCAGAGATTCTGCTCTGGGCATGAGCAGGATTTCTGTGCTTGTCCTGCCAGTTTTTAGGAGACACTGGCTGTTTCATGCATGGCAGACTGAGCGGCAGGCGCTCAAGTCTCAGGTGGCCCTCAAGGACTGGAGGAAGGGGCAGGGATTGGAGGAGAGAATCTCTTTGTGGAGCCAGGGAGTGTCCCACAAGGCGAGCTGCGATCCGGCGTCAACAGCCTGTCTGATTACTCCCTGCATGTGTTTTGCTGTGCTGCTGGCAATGCAGGCAGGCAACACCACTGCTCAATCATTGCAGGGTTGGCAGAAGGTGCTCGCACAGTGGGAATCGCTTGAAAATGCCAAGGAGCGCACATTCAAGTACTGGCTATACAGGTGAGAGCGGCTCTTGATCGCTGTGTCTCTGCTGGCTTCAGCTGCAGGCTTTGGTGGCATCAGCCAAGCTGTTTGCTGTGCAGTTTCTTTGCAAGCACGGTACTCCACTGTGCTGCAGGCTTGCTCAAGCAGTCCTTGCACGGGAAGAGCCTGAGGAGACATTCCTAAAATCAGGCAAGTCCTGTCCTGTGCTGAAAAAATTCAATCCACTGTAGTTCACATCCATTAACCTGCTCAAGTGGGCTGCAGTGCCTAAGGACCTGGAGCAGCTGCGCATCATCTACCCAGTGAGTGCTCCTGACCCTGTGGTGGTCCAGTGGATGGTGTGAGGCAGCCTAGTTGTGCGGTTTGATCCCACTCCAAGGCTCCAGCTGTGCCCTGCCAGCCATTCATGGAAAGCACCACTCAGCAAACTCACTTTGTAGCAGGCTAACACCCTTCTGGCCTTCTCAACAGCCAGTTTCTGGAGACCGCTGCATGCTTGGATGAAGGTGGCATCTAGAGGAGGGGAGCCTGGGTGAAGGGGCCAGTCCATGCTTCCAGCAGAGGTGCATGTGGGGCAGCCATTCACGCAAAGCACCGCTCAGCGAACTCACCTAGTAGCTGGCCAACACCCTCTCGAACCTTCTCGACAGCCAATTTCACCTAGAAACCACTGCATGCTTGAATTACAATAGCGTATACGGGTGGGGAAGCCAGAGTTGGGGCCAGTCTTTTCCTTCAGCCAGGGTACATGTGAGGTTGCAGCCAGGGTTTCCACCTCCCTTTCATCATAGTGCGCTGAGCTGAGCACCCATAGCCTGCTGCTGCAGAGCAGCTGGCGGGACACTCTGGTCAGGCGCCGCTTGCGCCTGCTCATCAAGCAGCGCCGGGCCAAGCACAGGTCCCGCCTGGTGAGAGCGCATGCCATTAAGTGTGCGCCAAGCATGCCACTGAAATTGCCCCTTTGTCTGTGCATGCATCAAAGACGCACAGATCTGCATCCTTCCTGGACAACACAGTAAGCAGCCATTGAATATGGCGCACTCTGTTCAGTGCTGCAAGGAATTGACTGGCCCTGGCTCCACGACAGCAGGCAGGCCCACATTTTTGTGCATGATGCAACCGCTTAAAGTGAGGAGGGCAGCAAGACTACCCATACACAGCCACCCTGACTGCAATTCGCCCTGCCTGCAGCTCACATGGTCGCTAGCATCGGTGCCGCTGACGCTGCTGCTCGTGAGTCCCCTGCCTGTGGAGGCCAACAGCTGTCCTGCCACCTTTGATCAAAATGTGCACTGCAATGAATGCTTGAACAAAGTTCTGAGAACTCTTGTAGCGTAGGAAGCGCAGTAACTGTAAGTGTGCGTAGCTGCCCCTCTCCTTGCATGCCTGCAATCAACCCTGTGCAATCACCTCAGCAGTTGTTGCTATGTTTGAAACTGCACCCAAGTTGCAGGCAGGGTAGGTGCCACCGCCCTCCGTAACCAAGTGTCTTAATTGAGCCATGAGGTTCCCAAGAGTTGGCAAGGCCCCCCACCCAGGGTGGAGCCTGAATGTACATGTCAACAATTTGGGTGGAGCCAGGCCTGACTGAGTGGTGCCTGCCTCCATGCTGGCAGCTGACCCTGCAGCTGACTGCAGCTGCCTGCCAACAACATTTGGGCCATGTAACGCATTACTGCTGCCACCGCTTGGCCATTGCAGGCAACTCGGCTGCGCTCTCCTTTGCGCATGGAGACAGGATGACTCTGTGGCAGGCCCCGCCACAGTGCCCCTTCCCCCTCCATCACTCTGCCATGCCTGTGCCACGTGCCTGCAAAGATGACTGCACTGCCCAGCACCTCTGCATGCTACACCTCCGCAGTTGACTGACTGCCACTTTCTCCTTGGCTGCACGTCACTCAGCCTGTGCTCTCTGCCCCTGCAGAGGCCAGCGCTGAGCACTGTGTACTGTGCTTCTGCAGATGACTGGCTAACCCACCTTCCCCTGGCTGCCACTGCAGGTGACTCCACTGCCCGCCATCCCTGTGTACTACGCTTACTACCGCACCTTCTCGCACTACAAGGCGCTGGCCGGGTGCGATGCCATACGGCGGGCACTGGCGCACCAGGACGCAGAGCAGCTGCAGGTGCCCAGCCCTCCTAGAAGCACTTGCCTACCAATGGGCTCTGCTGCTGCAGTCCAGCTTGCTTTGCTTGGGGCAGCCTGAAGGCATTTGGTGGCCTGCACAAGGGCATGTTGGCAGGGCCAGCCTTTTGCTGAGGTGCACCAAGACACCGAGCAGCTGCAGGTTGACAGAAGACTCGCCATGCACTGGGAACATTGAGGCCTTTGAGGAGCACTCACTGCTGAGTGACATAAGTAGACACATCAGCTGCACAATGGGCTTGGCAGTGCAGCCTGTGCTGAGGTGCACCAGGACGCTGAGCAGCTGCAAAATCTTGTTCACAGCAGAGTCACCGGGCACTGGCGTCAGGGTGGCCTGTGAAGGGCACTTGCTGCTGAGATGCACCAGGTGGCAGATCAGCTGTACATGGGGGCGCATCGTGCTCATGTTGCAGGGGGCAGCCTGCTAGATATAGATAACAAATCAATCACCCACCAACTGCAGGTGGGGGCTCCTATGGTCTGATCATTGCATTGACTGCTGCTTGCAGCTGCCCCAGGCCAGGCTATGCCCTGCAAACAGCTGAGCTTGGTCCAAGAGGTATCCATGAGCAGTGATAAAGGTACTGCCGGGTCGCCAGAACACTGAGCTGCTCCAGGCTGGGCAATGCATTGCAACAGCTGAGCCTTGTGCAAGAGGTGCCCATAAGCAGCAGCAAGGTGATGCAGGGTGCCGGAATTTTGAACATCTGCAGGTGAGGTGGCTGAGCACATGCCAGTGTGGTGCTTGTGTTGTAGGCAATCTGCATGCCAGGGGCCTACTTTGGGAGGCTGTAGACCTGTGGCTGCTGGGTGGCGTGATGCGGGTGCCATGTGGACGTGCGTGTGAGGTGACTGTCTGGGGTGTAGGTGGAGAACAGAGAAAGGAGAACAGGCCACACTTGCTGCGGGGGAACAGTTTAGCACCGGGACACCAAAATCTGAACCCCAACCGAGCAGCCTGTAGGCAGGACAAGTATTTTGGGGCCAGGGCTGTGCAGCTTAGAGTGAGGGGTCTCTGATCCTGGCAGGGCGGCCAAGGCGCTGCAGAGATGGCAACTGCACCTGCTGCTGCACGTGAGGCAGTCCCACAGCTGTCGGGTCTGCTGCACGCAACTGTCAGCACACTTGCTGCAGGGCAGGGCAGCCCTGTTGTGGCCGGAGCTTGCAACAAGGTTTGTTGTCAAGTGGCAGTGACCTGGGCAGGCAGCAGTGCTCTCTGTTGCCTGGCCTCTCCGCTGCAAAGCAAGCAGCCCTGCTGAGACCAGGCAGGCCATCTGCGCAGGACTTGCGGCAGAACAATGCTGCAGGTTCATCTGGAGTGAGACAGAGCATGCCCTTTGTGCAGGACCTGCGGCAGAAGATGCTGCAGATGCAGATAAACGAAACAGACATGCATCCCCTGGGCTGGCCTGCCAAGCTGATCAAGACGCCGCCAAAGTGAGCACCGCCTCTGGTGCATAGGCCAAGATGGTCAAGATGCGGCCAAAGCGAGCACAGCCAGTTCTGCATGGGCACTGCTGGAGGATGAGGGGGCCAGCACCCTCATCCCTCTTTCCGGGGAGTTCCAGGGCCAGCCCTCATCCTGCAGCAGCATTGGCAGGCCCTGACGGCAACTGCCCATGCATTGTGTGGGCAGCAGCAACTTGGCGTGCTGCGACGGAGACCGCCCACGCAAAGTGTGAGCAGCGGCAACTCGGCTGGCTCTGACAGAGGTTGCCCATGCAGAGTGTGAGCAGCTGGCCGCTTCCTGTACATGTACAACCTGTGTCTCACCGCAAAGCAGACATTGGCCGTGCAGGCAGCAGCCACTCTGCATGGGGGCTATGCTGTCGGAAGACATTGCCTGCCACCAGCAGGCTCCATGATGTTCTTGTCGTTTGTTGCTGAACAAGCATAAGACGGCGCCCTGCAGCGGCAAGACCTGCCTGTGGCTCTGTCATAAGCTGCCTTGGCAAGCAGCGTGTGTCTACGCCTATTGCAATCTGTGGGGGTTGACACACAGGTCATCCACAATGCTGCAGGCAGCGGCACCTGCAAGGCACCATGCGCTGTGTCTGTCTCTCTTTCATCTTGTTTCCTGTACTGCAGATATCTGGACATACTGGACACAGTGGCCTCTGATGTTCATGTGGAGGCCCGCAGCCAGATGGCTTATGCAGGCACCAGCGAGGAGCAGCTGGTTCGCCCAGAGCTGCAGCCGTCAGAGGAGCTGGACGCCATTGTGAAGCCTGCAGAGAGGTGATGTTCTCATTGGGTGCACATGGCAGCTGTACCTCTCAGATGGCACTCTGCAGTTGAGTCTGGCCTTCACTCAGCTGGCCTTCCTCCACTGGTATTCCATTGAGGGTACCTGCCAGCAAACTGCATCACAATCCAGCTGCTGCAAAGGCATAAGTGTAGCAAACCAGACTTGCTGTTTGTCATGCTGTCTCCATCTTTGGCTCATGTTCCTGCAGGCTGCACTCCCCTCTGGAGGACGAGCAGATCATTGAGATTGACAAAGCCTTTAGTGTTGGGGGCCTGATGGCGCATGCTGCTGCGGCACGCAAGAGGGTGCTTGGCGCCGCGTTCCCTAAGCGCAGGCCATCTGAGAGCACATGATGCACAAAGCTGACTGATGCATCAGTAGGTTGCATGCTTGCCTGATTCCAGATATAGGGAGGTGGCCCTCTTGGTATCTCAAGTTCAGGTCCACGCCTGCGTTGAAGGGCAAGTGTGTGCAGCCTACTTGATGAGACCAACAGCTTTCAGCAAGATGTGCACAATGGCTTCCAACACCAGTGTCCATTGAAGCAGCTCGCCCTGCCACTCGAGCAATGAGATATGCCTGAAGCTACAAGCCTGCGCTGCTGGTTAAAGCCAACCACAAGACATTCCATTTCATATGAACGGAGGAGTTGGTATGCAGTGCCAATTCATGTTCATTGGTGACATCTGAAGGGCATTGTGATAACACAGTGGACCAATTACAGCACCAGCATTTACATCGCAGAGTCCAGAACAAAATTGGTTGCAGAGACATCTAAACTGCAACCTTGATCTCTGGCACAAACACCTGCAACAAAGATGAACTGCGTCATTGTATCACCCGCAAGGTGCAGGACGCATGCATGAAGCAAAGTTCATCCTGCTTGATGAGGGGCAAGACGCTTCAGAGCCCAAAGCAGCCGCCAGGTCCCACACCCCTTCCATATGAGACCAGCAAACCCTGCAGATGCGGCCCCCAGCTCGCCTCCTGTAGCTGCACGCGGAGATATGGACCCCAGTCATTCCTCCACAGATTGTTGTGCAGACCCATGCACATGCATGCTTGAGGAACACCATTAGAATGTGATCCTCCGAGATCCTGCCAGAACGGGAACAGGCCCTGCAACCCGTCTCACCTGGGACAGCTTCTTGTCACGTGAATGTCCTGGTCCGCCCAATTCCTATAGGCAACCCTGACATGTCGCAAGAATGCCCCTGAGCCCACCTGCGGCAACTCCATCTGCTGCCTGCTTGCTTGCTGGCTTCCATCACGAGTGCTGCTGACATCGATTCGCCCATCGTGGACCTTGTTTATACTTGTTTGTCCAATTGGCCCAGCAGATCTCCCACCCAGTGGCTGATTGTTGCAGGTCAGTCAGCCCTCCCTCAGGGACGCAATGCTTCTAAGCAGACCATGAGCAGCTCCACGCGCAGCCCTGCAAGCCTAAGGCATGTCATGGGGTTGTGCTGCGCACGACAACTGTCTAGTAACACTGGGACAGGGACGGAGCCCACCTGTGGCAGCTCCACCTGCAGCCATGCCGGTCGCCTGACAGGTGTCCCTCATGCCCTGCCAGCGCATGACCAGGCCCCACCTGTGGCAGCTCCACGTTCAGGCCGACGAGCTTGCGGAACTCCATGAGGGTGTGCTCCTTGGCCTTGGCCTCCACCATGACGTCCACGTTGGCCTCCTCCCCGTGCAGGTTCATGGGCCCGCGGATGAACATGGAGTGGGCGCTGCGCACCTTCATCGGGTCCTCCGGACTCTCAGACCAGTGCACCTGCAGGGGCCAGGCCGGGGCAGCATGAATGCACCTGCTACAAGATGTCTGCAAGGGGCACCTCAGGCTGTCCTGGCAACTTGGACTGGGAGGCAAATGACACTGTAATCCTGATGTGCTGCAACGAGTAGATGACGAATGGGAGGCCAGGCAAACTCCTGGACAACTGCACGTGTAGGTGGCAGGCAGGGGCAAGGTTCAATCAGAAGCTACATTGTGTTGTCAAAAGTCAAGAAGTCAGGGACAATGCTTGTGCTGGGCTTGACTGCGCGCCAGGCCAGGGTGAACAGGTCAAATCCTGCACTTGGGGTGCAACAATGCTGATAAAGCTTGAGTTAAAGGAGCAGGAGCAGTGAAGCTGCCAAGCTTTCCAATTGGCAGGCGTGTGCAGAGACTGGCAAGGTAGTGAGTGCTCAGCTGTGATCCAGCAGGGTGCAGATCTCAGGTGGGATCCCCAGGATCTCTGCTGGAAGTCTTTGCTTGGGAACGGGAGCAGGTGCACAGCATTGCAGCTGCCCAGCGGCTCACCATGGGCCGCACATCCTTAGGCCAGGTGGCAATGGCCCTCTTGAAGGCCTCCTCCTCAGACCAGTCACCTGTGCAAAACTTCTGCAGGGGACGGACAGCAGCAACCTGTCAGCAACTCATCAAAACAGTATGGGCAATAGCGTCTACCTTAGTCCAGGCCCCTATGCAAAACTACTGCAGGGATTACACAGCAACAGCTTGGGACCAGTCAGCAGCTCAACAAAGGCCAGCAAAAGTCAGAAGCGGCAATGTAATAAGGTTGCCTTTCCCAAGGTGTAAGCAAAGCTTGTGTACTGGTCATGAGTGTCTGTCCCTCTTAAAGGCAGAGGCCAAAGGAGGGCACTTTCGACGCCCTCGAGTGCTGTGCCGGGCCTGCATGAGCCTGGCACATGTTGGCAACTTGCCCCCGGCTGACTGGATGTGTATGGGGCATGCATGTAGTACCCTGGCAGGCAGCTCACATGGTGGTGGAAGTCGAACGTGATGGGCACTCCAATCCTCGCATTGAGGGTGAGCAGGTCCTTCACGCTGTACATGTTGGCCTTGTCATCGTTCTCAATGGCCAGGCGCCTGCGGCAGTTCTCGCTGAGCCGCGGGAAGTTCCTGCACAGGGCAGATTACAGCAGCGGCTGACGAAAAATGATCACTGTGAGACATGCATGTGGCGAGTTCCGATCATGCCACTTGACATTCCTGAACGGCAATGTTTCTGCTTAAGCTGGGAAGCTGCGGTCGGAGCCAGGCCTTTTTGCAGTCCTTGTTGACGCAAGGAGTGCTCCTGCAGGGCAGTGTGCCTTTGGCTCTTATCAGGCAGGGGCCAGTTGATGGTTTGCTGTGCAGAGGGGGTCTCTGCATGTCTCCCTGAGCAACCTGCCGACAAGTGCGCGGCAAGAGGTGTTGTGGCCAATGTGGGCAGAGGAAGGAGGACTGTGCAGGGATGAAGGGAGAGTCTTCCAGGCTTTGGGCACTTCAGGTCATGTTCTTGCATGGGGTCCGGAGAGGGCTGTGGTCCGGGCACCGCCAGCGCTGAGAAGCCTGAGTGGCTCTCAATGTGTAGGCACAACCTGCGGTGCTCATTAAGGCAGAGATGTACTGCTGCAGCCAGTCGTTGCTAATCAAGCTGCCATGTATAGCCAAGCCATAGCTGATGCCAGCAGGCTAGTATGCGCTTGTCGAGCTGTTGCAGGGTGCAGCAAGCTTTGGCCAGCAAGCTGAGTTCTGAGTGTGGTCAGCCAGGTCATGGACTACATGAGTCCAGGGGCCTGCACCCAGACTGCTACAGATGCTGTGTGTTTTGACAAGCGCAGAGTATCAGGTATGCTGCAGGCACTCACTGTGCAAATCTGTTGAGTGTCTCCTCCCGGCCCTCATAGGTCCCTCCAATGTGGATGTTGATTTTGTTCCACATACTTGGTTCATATCCCAAGAGGTCAAAGGTCTGCAGAGAAGCAGCACAACTTCGATCACACCTTGCAGACAGCCAGATGATGAGCAGCATGAGGGAGTGTGCAGCAAAGAGACGCCGTCCTGGAGAAGTGGCTGCCGCAGCATGCACTGCGTGTGATGAGTTGTGACGCCATCTGGTAGAACAGCAGCTCAACAGTCTTCAGGGGGCTGGTGCTGGCAGCATAAGCTGCACACGGGCGCACTGGAGTTTTCTGACAAGAAGCATTAGTTGCCATGCCCAGTCATGCAAAGTGTGGCTGCACAGGCTCACCATGGAATGTAGCTCCAGATCTCTGATGCTGCTCTCCACAATCTCAGGCCTGCAGGCAGCCAGAGGCTCATGACAGCAGCCAAGGCAGCCTCTCTGCCTGCCCGACAAAGCTCCCTACAGGTGGCCCCAACTGCTGCAGTAGTTTTGTTGTGCAGAGGGACAAGCAGTAACTTTGCACTTCAAGCAGCACATGTGCGTGCACATGCTCTGCGCTGCTTAACCCGCTCTGCACAGCCAGCAGTAATAAGAAGCCCCATCGGGATGAGCGCATCTGCTGCCTGCGGCTCAGAGAGCAGATCCTTCATCCTATTCAGTATCCACCACACCAGGCTGGAACACAAAGTAGCATTCACATGACTGCTTTTGAAAACGCCTGAGGGAAAAGCTCTCACCTTGGTGCTGCCATCTTGACAAATTCAGAGGGGTGGGAGGTGAGGCGCATGTCGTACAAGCGTGCCAGCGTACCGGCCTCTGCCAGGGCGACTTTGATGTTGTCGAACTGGGGTAGGTCCTGGACCTTGTACTTGCCAGAATCTCCCCAAGGGAAGATGTCGCTGCTTAGCCTGCAAGTAAGGATGCAGCAGAAGCCCTTTCAGGGTCAATAGTGCTACTAGAGGTCCCCCAAAGATAGTTGTCGCTGCTCAGGTGCAGAATGATGAGAGGCACTGTCAGACATGTCTCGTCCCACAGCATGGTTTCGCTGCTCAGCATGCATGGCAACATGGACACGATTGCAGCTGCAGGGTGCTGGAGGCATTGTCAGAAAGAGCTCAAGAGGTTCGGCACCCTCTCCTCGCCACCAGTCCCACCTAGGAATTTGGCCGTGACATCGGCCGCACAGCTCCCTGGCATGACCCCTCACAGCAACTGCAGGACAAAGCAGCTGCGGCAGGTTGCGCTTGCCCAGCCAGGGATGCCTGGGCCCTCCCAGGGTTGCCTGCTTACCCAGCCAGGGTGGGACGGCCAGTTCATGCGCAGGAGGAAGCATGTGCTCTGATCCAGGATGGTCCTATGCAGGGGGACATGCAGGAGATACATTACATGGCAGTGAAGGCCTGAAACCGCTGATCTGCTGTGCAAGCAAACAGGGCAAGCTGCCTGCTGCAAAGTCAACAGCAGACTACTCAGCCTTGCAAGGCGACACACTGAGCTCAGGCTCCTAGCAGTTGCAGCCCCTGAATGCCTGCAGCTCGCCTGAAGAGTCGCACCCCATTCTCGTAGTTCCACTGGATGATGGGCAGCAGGTCCCGGACGTTCTGCAGAGCCATCTCCCCTGCGTACTCCGGCCCCTTGGTCTCCAGAGTCTTGAGGATCAGGCCCCGGTTGGTTGTGACCTGCACATCACAGCTGCCACGAGTCCTTGGCACCGCATACACAATTTTGCATGCCCTTCTGTGGGGGGCTACCTGCCCTGAGCAGCCCTGGCAGATAGATCTCTGCTTCCAGCAGGAGCCTGGCCTGCATAGACCCACAACCTGACGGGAGCCACGGCATGTACTGCATGAAACCTATGGTGGCTGCAGCTCAGATGCTGTTCGCTTTGCTTTGCTGAGCCCGTGATTGCTGAGGCCGTTGAAGCAAAGTGCACCAGCTCCCACCCTGAAAGTAACCCCACTATAAAAGGCACCCTGGCTTAGGCGCTGCCCAGACACCCCTGCGTGGCTGGCAAGCAGAAGTGCAGGCACCTGCTTGGCCTGTCCAGATGATGCAAGCATCTGCAAACGGCCGCTTGCGGCCTCACCATGGGCTTCTGCTGCTGCAGGGTGTTGTTGAGACAGGCGTACCCCAGGTTGGGGACCGGGCGCGGGGGCACATGGACTGCAGGGCAGGCAGCATGAAGAGAGCTTGATTGGAAGTAACGGGGCTGTCCCCATTGCTGGCACAGACAGTGGCAGCAGCAGGTCTCCCGCATACAGACTGCAGGGCAGGCAGCAGAAGTGAAGGTTGAGTGGAAGCAGCAGGGCTATCTGCTGGCAGAGGCGATCGGCGGGCAGTGGGTACCCCAACACAGACTGCAGCCCCTGCCCGACGCAATCGTGACAAGGCAAGCAGCAAGTGCTAAACATGTGCTGAACAACCTATAGCCCATTCACGAACTCATTCACGCAAGTCGCAGGGTCCAGCTGCAGGGAACAGCTCGAAAAAGGCGCCCAGCACGAATTCGCTGCCTAGCCTGATGCAGGACCCTGTCGGTTAAGACCCCAGTGTTGAAAGAGCGAAGCTCGCCAGCACCAAGTGGCCTGTAAATCATGTGCATCCGTTTGCTACGCACAAGCAAGGACAGCTGCATCCATGGAATGTCATGCTCCAAGATGCTGGCGACAAAGTGCAGCACCTCTGATGAGACACTTCAAGGTCTCGCACCTGACTCTGGGTGGCCCAGGGCGTGCCGCGCAGCCGCCAGCAGCCTGATGGTGAGCCGGTTGTTGGCCTTGGGCAGGCGCAGCTTGGGCGCCTTCACCTTGGTCTCCACCTCAATGTCGCCCTCAGCGGTGGTGACCGCAGTGGTGCCCTCCTCTGCATCTGCATCTGCCACCACGTCAGACTCCTCCTTGACCTGCGGGGCAATGAAGCCGCCTTCGCACAGGTGCCATCAGCGTTAGTGCAGCAGTGTTGCTCTCCTCTGCATTAGCATAACTTGCCTCCACCTGCAGGACAGGCTTGAATTGCCCAGCACATCACCTTCATCAGCAGGAGCAATATGATACCCTCCATAGCGCCTTGATCTGCCATCCTGGATAACTCATGTATTCCTTTTCGCTTCTGAGAGGATGACCCTGAAGAAGAGGACAGCGGCAGTCAGGCACCCATCTGCCCCATGCTGTGCCAGAACATGGTTCAGCCAAAGCTTCTCACCGCTGGTCGTCCCAGGGGCATGCAGTTTTAGCACTGGTACTACTGCAGGGCAACCCCCATCAGGCTCTCAGACAATCAACAGACTCAGCCTGGGGGACTCTTGTAAGCGGCAACAGGCCTGTCCATATGCCTTCTGCAGTGCCACAGCAGGCCTTGCGTTGCCGTGACCAGAGTGCTCTGCCTTTCTGTTGTGCTGCTGTGGCCTGCTGCAGCTGCACCTTGATCCTGGCCTCCTCCTCCTTGGCCAGCTTCTTCTTCTTAGCCTGGGAGACGACAGGAGGCTTCGCGCGAAACGCCATCAGCGCAATCTCCTGCTCACTCATGCTGGCAAAGGTGGCCTCGAAGTCCACCTGCTCCTGCAGCTTGGCAGCTTTGGCCGCTGCCCTCTCAGCGGCCTTGGTGCCTGCAGCCACAGAGCAAAGAACTTGAACATAAGCACACCTGCTGGTTGCCCCAACAGCAGCCCTGCTTTCCTCGATGCCTCCAGCATGGGCCATAGCCTCCAGGGACAACCATTTGAAGAGACTTGTCAGTGCCGCTCTGGCCGCTGCTGTATCCACCAATTGGGGCTTGAAGCAACGAGATACAGGATTGAAGACAAGCAAAAGAACAGGGAGCCAGCTGCCTTGGACTCTCAACTCTAAACCACCTGCGAGGGGTGTTCTGACGTGATAGCCGCAACTTGCTCAGTAAGGCACAGCAGCCCAGTTCCCAGTGCTGTGTGGTACCCAGTACAGCAGTGCAGCCAGCCCTATCACACGGAAACCACTGCATTACAGAGTGTGTGCAACCAAGGCTCGCCTGGCTTGGGTGCCCTCTTAGTCTTGGCAGGCTTCTGCTCCACTGACTCGTCAGCAGAGACGGTCTGCAGAGATGACTCTGACAGTGCACCTGCACAGAGCAGCGGAGCACAGCTGTCAGCCCAAGACTTGCAACATTGTGTTCAAGGATTATCAAGCCGCGGACGCCTGTCTTGCTGACTGCGGTTGGCTGGGAGGGCAGTCTCAGCTGCTAGTGGAGCACCAAGCAGCTGCATGAACGAGTTGTAAGCCTCACTGCTCCACGAGGACAGCAACAACAACGCGCAAGCAGGCACTGTTAGTCCTGTTTCTAGCTGGATAAAACAGTCTTGTGCCTGTCCTGATGTGATTGGGGTACAGACCAAGAACTGAACCAATCGTTCCAAGGGAAGTTGGGCCAAGCAGGGCATACCCACACCTCACCAGCAGTGGTGACGCTGTTGTCTCCCTCAACACTCTCGGCCAGCATGGCCTTCTGGCTGCGTGCCCGCTTGCGGCGCTTGGCTGCCGGCGCCTCCCCTGCTCCATTGCTAGCTTCCAGATGGGGCTGTGGCCCAAGAGCCCCACTCTCTGAAAGCTCTGCTGGCTGTGCCGTGGCAGCAGCAGCAGCTGCCTGTGCAGGGGGACGCTGCCGTCCCTTGCCTTTGCCCTTGCCCCGCCCCTTGGCTGCAGGCTCAGCCGGCCCTCCGGCACCTGAATCGAACCCGTCAACTGCAGCCTCAGCGGCGGCAGCTGCCGCCGCCTTGGCTGCTGTGTACCCGCTGCCTCTGCGCTGAAGCAGCCGTCCCATAGGGAAGTCAGGCTCCGCCTGGGCCACCTGCTCAGCTGCAGGCTCGTCAATGCCTGCCTCAACAGGAGATGCTGCCGCTGCTTTCGCAGCTGTCTGCTTGGCAGTCAAGCGCTTGGCAGCTGGTTTGACGCCATTTGCCTCAGCAGGACCTGCTGCAAGCGTCTTGGATGCTGACCGCTTGCCTGCCCTACGCTTCCCAGGGGCCTCCTCAGGTGCTGCCTCAACAGGAGCTGCTGCCTCAGCCTTGGCAGCGGCACGACTGCTAGCTGTCCGTTTGGCTGGCGGCCCCTCAGGTGCTGCCTCAACAGGAGCCGTTGCCTCAGAGGGAGCTGCTGCTGCTGCAGCCTTGGTGGCAATGTGCCCACCCGCCGCCTGCTTGGCAGGGACCTCCTCAGGTGCTGCCTCAACAGGAGCTGTTGCCGTTGCTGCTTTAGACTGCCTGCTCGCTGTCCGCTTGGGGGCACGCCTGGGTGGCGGGGGCTCTGCCCTCAGAGCAGCTGAGTCAAGCTTCATGGGCTCGCCTGCTTCTGGAGGTCCTGTACAGCACCGTTGGAACCTTTGGGACACTTAAACAGCCAGCCAGCACCCTTACTGCTTCCCACAAAGCATTGGCAGCGCGGTACCCAGCACAAGTACAAAGCGTTGGCAGCATAGCTTGCAGCATGCAGCTCAAAGATGAAAATGGCGACCTGCCGTGCATACCTTGCGCTGGCTGTCGCTCAGGCTGGTGGCGGGATCGCCGCCCGCTGCCAATGACAGGTGCAGAAGGTGCTGCTCCGCCACTGGCTGACATGGCGCTTCTCTCTGCCGATGCTGTTCCCAGGCTCCAGCTTCTGTGCTGAGTGCGCAGATCTGAGCGCGGCAGCACAGGAGATGCCGAAATCCAAGAAGTAGGCTGCATGGCGGCAGGGCACTGGATCAGGTGGCGCAGCAGGGATGCCACCTGTTGGCTTTGCCTGATGGGAAGGTCTTACCTTGCAGGGCAGGCACCCCTTGTGTGCCAAGGTGGGCCGGCCGGCCACACTTCGCCACTGCGTGGCCCCTGTGGGCAGGACAAGATGCTGTATCCTTACAAGATGGTCTCTGATGGCTCTAAAGCAAGCCAGATCGCTCGCTGCGAGCTGGCATGCGAAATGCTGTTTTGAAGACTGTGAAATGGTTCGAGAATAGCAAATTTCTGTGCTGTCAGCTGTCCGCCAATGTATGTCTGCCAATGTAGGTATGTATGACCAAGACCTGCTCGTCCAGAAAAATGTCGGTGTAAGACTCACACATGCAGCACTCTGGCAATGCTAGGAGAAGGCAGCAGAATGGCTCCCTGATCATCAGAGCAACCAAGAGTAACCTGAAGGCATTTGCTTGCTGAAGCAGTGCATGCTGTGCCTGCACACGCCAAGCTTGGCCTCAGCACAGGCCCAGATGGTGCCCAGGCGGTGCTGTGCTTATGGGGAAAGGGCTGAGCATACGCCGTCCTTAAGGCTAGCCAGAGGGGTAGCATTCAACACCAGCTGCAGCGGTCACCTCTGGTATGGGTGCATGGGAGCTCATGGGCTGTCACCCAAGTTCTGGGGTGCAGCATGAGCCTGACCTGCTGTCCAGCCATGTCTGTGAAAGGGCAAGACCCTGCCTGCATAAGCTGCCACAGCATCCAACAGAACCTGTGAAGCTCTGGGCGTGCCCTGTGAGTCTCACTTCAGAGCATGCCTGCATGGACCAGAAGGAGGGGCCAGGCATGTCAAACAGATGGCTGTCAGCAGGGACGCCTTGTCCCTAGAGCGGTCAGTAACAGCAGTAAGCTTGGCTGCTTGCATTCGTTCGATGGAAGATGGAAGAGCCCCAGCCAGTCAAGCTGATGGCATATGGGCGCCAAGCACCTGTAAAAGCAGTGAAACATATCGAGCCTGACTGCAGGTGCAAAGAATCTAGAAAGCTGGTTCTCAGTAAGTGTTGACGAGACCATCAAGCCTCAGACACACTGCAGGTAGAAGGCTTGGGGCACATCTCAGATACAAGAGCAGATATAGCAGCGAGAAGCCATAGGAGGCTAGGATGGCGTTTGAAATGCTCTGCAGAGTTCAAAATTATGGCCCCACAGGCTTTGTTGCGTGGTGCTGCTGGCCCGGGAGCAGTCTTGCCACCAGCAGAAGGTATAGATTGATTGCGAGTCGCACCTCTACAGTGCAGCAGGGCTTGTGGCAGACGAAAGTGTAGTATTTGGCTCAACTCATCAACGGCACATTCTTCTGCAATCCTTGTCAGCACTGGTGGCCACAGCCTTCTGGAGGATCACTCTTGCAGGTGCAGTCAGAAATGCAGGCTGCTGTGAGCTGCCCACCGTGTTTGCGCATTGGCATTACGAGAGGCAGAAGACATGTCATTGCACACCTCTAGGGGCTGCATCTCACCCTGGCACAGATGACATTGTAGCTGAGCTTGACTTGAAGTAAACCAAGATGGAATATGTAATAATGATGCTACATGGTGTTGCTTGCTGGATGTTTTCTGACAACAATGACAACTTCAAAAACTTTCTGATGCCACTGCCTACCATCTGACGCTTTCCAGCATACCTTCTGGTTGGATTGCCAGGTCACGTGATGAGGGGTCAAGCCTCCATTCAACAAAGAATCCCACAGGTCTGCTGCCTCTGGGCACTGCACAGCCAGAGAGTTGCAAGCACACACAGCGAGGCCGCAGTGGAAGGGGGATCCAGAGTTACGGTGCACACGTTTGTTTGGCGTAGCCTGCCATCTGTGCACCAGGCCCAACTTGCATTCATCCAGTCTCTTCCAGTGCACCTTCCTGTTTGAGCCCAGAGTTATCTGGTCTGGGTGCCAGCCACATCTCTCATTGGCTTCCCAGTCCCAGTCAGCCAATAGATGTGGGGCTCCACTGCTGATGCTGGGATGCCTTGTCTTCTGGCGGCCAGCCTCACGCGAACACTGGGGGCATCTAGTCCCCTTCAAGCTCCTATGCATTATCTGAGTGCTCCATCTGTGCCCACAGACGCCACACCTCCACGCTGCTCTGAAATTGCTATTTGCTGTCACGGTCTCTGGTGTCCTTTCCCCATTGGCCTCCGAGTCCCACTCCGCCGCCACTTCTGGGTGGTTGTGGGCCAGATCATTGCAGGGGCAAACTGCATTGCCACTGTCGTAAGGGCAGCTCTTGCCACTTGACCGATTGGTGACTGATGCCAGCCACCTGTGCGGCTGCCCAGTCTTGCACATGCCGCTCCTCCACCAGGCCTTCCTCCCACTACGAGGAGTGATGATGATGCTGCCCAGGTGGGCGTTGGCCTGATGGTCCCACTCCTGTTGCAGGTGTGGAGCCAGTCTGATGATATTGGGACCGATCTGGTCCTCAGACTTGCCTGCAAACATAGCAATTGTTGTGCTGCTGTGGCTTACACCAGGAAAGATCCGGTATGACAGGTTGCTGCACCAGGTAGGCATGCTCACCTTGAGGTCTTTGAGTGGCCTTGCCCAGTGTGGCTGTCAGGTGGAGCCTCCTGTGCAGCCTTGTCAGCTTTGGTGTCAGGTGCCACATGCATGATCGTGGCACTACAGCTGTAGTCTGGTAGCTCCAGGATGGACGACTGTGTTTAAGCATGCTTCAGTCTTATGATTTCTGAGGAGGGCAGCATGGAACCACAGCTGTGGGCAACTGTGGGACCCATGCACAGCCCATTTAGGCGCCTCTGGCCCCTTTCCACTCTGTGCTGATCACCCAAATCAGGAAGTACACAGTGGCTACAGCAGGAACTCCGGTTGTGCCCAGAGAGGCCACAACTCCAGGCTGCCTTGATGTAGCTGCCTGGCGTCACAGTCTCTCTGTTTTCAGTGCCATCCCAGTCCCACTCTCTGCTGCCACTTGTGAGTGGTTGTGGGCAGGTCATCACAGCGGCACACTGATCTGCCAAGCGGTCAAGGGGTGACGGTTGCCGTATGTCCGTGTGCAGATTGGTGCTTGCCAGCTGTGCGGCTGCCGTTCCTTGCAGATGCCACGGGCCAGCAGCCCTCTAAGCCTCAGTCACATGATGCTGGCTGGGACCATCATCAGCTCCTTGCCACACTGCTTGAGGAGGGAGACTTGAAGCACACATGTGCCTTGGAGAGATGCCTGCCTTACCGATGGTCATCTGTATGACTAGACATGTCCTTCCGTCTATGCCAGCAACTTCGAAGACAGGTTTGGTCTACAGAGGGAGCACTGGGGTGGGAGACTGCGCAGCAGTGGGATGGCAGTAACATAGAGTATCATTGAGCTTGAGCTTCAGGTATCTGCCAGGCAGTGTTTCCTGTTTGCTCTAGCGACATCCAGATTTGAGCACGCAATCTGGCACACTGGACACTTCCTGAGCAGCACTGTCGTTTGCATACTGTTGCTGACTTGCAAGTCAGCTGAAGGCCTCCACGGGCCCTGGATCTGCCTGTGTAGCTGCATGCTGGGCGCTGGCAAAGCAGTGGTTGGCCTTAAGGGCAAGGGCGTGCAGATCTTCAAAATCTGGGGGACGACAGGTCTTCTGCTCTGTCGCCCTCCATGACCCAATGTGGTAATCTCTCACTGCATTGTATTGACACTGGCAGCCTGCAGCAGCATATGAATGCATGTCTGAGCAACTGGTGCTAAATGAGGAGAGGGAAGTATCACAGCTCAAGCATTGCTGAGAGCTCAGGCACGTGTGACCGGACTGCAGCTTGCATGCATGTACAGCCTGTGCCTGCGCAGGTGCACCTGGAGAGAGGCTTTGACTTGGGCAGCAAAAGGGTTGCTGGACCCCTGAACATGCTTGCGGGGGCTCCGTGACCCGCCCCCGCGCAGCGGGCGACTTTGGCTGTCGGGGCGCTCATAGAGGCCGGTGTGGGGCTCAAACTGCGGCGGCATCATGGCAGGAGCTGGTGCTGGCTGCGCCATGACTGGCGGGCCGAAACTGTGATGCTGCTGCTGCTGCGGGGCGAGGGGCTGCTGCAGGTAGGGCGGCGGGTGGAAGCTGGCTGGAAGCATCTGGGGTGGGTACCAGAAGTTGGGCCCTGCAGGGGCAGTGCATGGCTTTTTTGGATATCTTGGTGCTGGACATGCCATCTGGGCTGAGCCTCAGCCAATTGAGACAGCGTCGCAGTCGCTGCTTGTCAGCTGAGATGCCGTCAGAGTGGTGCAGCAGAATCCGTGCTTGGGCGTTGCATCTCAGGAGAGGTGCATGTTCATGTGCTTGCTAGCAGAGACGGCAAGACAACAGCTGCTTTGCTGTCAAGCATTGAGGAGGCTCAAGCAGGAGCTCGCATGCCAAAGAACATGTCTGGACAGATTCTGAGGAGTGCACTGCAATCTGCTGTGCTATTCACGGCCATGCCTGATGGTGCAGGCAAGCTGCAAACGGCCTGGCCTGGCCCGCCCAAGCTGCTGTGGTGTCTGCACGCAGGGCTACAAAGCTAGAGAACCCACTTGACAGCAGCACACCCTGCAGCAGCCAGCAGCCTCTGATGACAGCAACTGCACGGAGCAGAGCACAACAGCCAGCCAGCTCTGACCTGAGGAGGCGGGGTCGCCGTGCATGCCGTCACCAGCAGGGTGAGGGTCCCCATACCCTGGGCCGTACCAGGCCTGGTCCCACTCCCCGGGGTCGGGGTAGTACCCTCCCCACCACTCATGCCCGGACTGGTCGTACCACTGCTGCTGGGACTGGGCGCCCACAGGGTGCCCCTGCCCCTGCCTGGGGTGCTGCACCTGAGCGTGCCTGTGCTGGAAGCGGCCAGGGTGCTGCCGTGGCCCACGCCCAGCAGGAGAGCCAGGCACAGAGTGCTGGGCTGCCGGCTGACGAGGGGCGCCTGCAGCCATGACAAGGTGTTATGCTGGCCACAACAATGTGTCTGTGGTACGCTTGCATGGTAAGCACCAGGTGGGTGGCTGCCTTGTGTTCTGAAAGGGACGTCTTTACAAGATGAGAACACCAAGGTCACCTGGCATGCAGTGAGTTTGGTAAGGCTGCGGGTGCTGACGCACAGTCATGTTTGCGAGCCGCAGGATGGCGCCAGCCACTCCAGTTCCAGGCAGCACAAGCCGCAAGCTACTTTGTTTCAGGCAAGCACAATTCCAGTCGATGTGTGTCCACCCCAGCATTGTCCGGCATGGCATCGCTGTGCTGATGTGGGTTGCAAACAAGGGTCTCATCCATGCACGAGCTGTGTCCTTCAAGCAAAAAGCTTGTCAGAAGTTCAGGGAAGAGCACTGCCTTTGAGTGTGCAGGATGCAATGCCCTACATGAGCCCCGCCATTGCATACCGCCGCATCTCAGCAAGGCTCAAAGCAGTGATCTTTCCAGACATCAAGGGGACAGGGCCATCCTCAGGTAGCACACTCCCTGTCTAGCTTGTTAGCCGCTATTTGAGCCTCCTGTCCTGCTCGGAGGCTCCAGGCAGTGGTCATATTGACCTAGAGGATGAGATGCATTCACCTTGCACGTCGTCGGGCTCTCTCACTGCTGCTTGAGGCTCCTGCCTGGGGCGGCGCCGCGGCTCAGGCGCAGAGCCTAGGGCGGGCCACTCCTCCTCAGGTAGGCTCTCTCCACCTGTGCCTGCCTCCTGCGGGGCGCTGCTGCTGCTGGCAGGCTCAGATGGCACAGCTGGAGGGGCCAGCAGGGGTTGCCCCGGCACTGCACCCTGCTGCTGCTGCTGAGCCTGCACGTTCGCTGCCAGCTTGGCAATCATGTGGCTGGGCATATGCTGGGCCGCTTGCGAGTGGTCACTGCCTGCAGCTACGCAGAGGGGACAGGGAGTGAAGGCTCTGTCTGGCGCCGACACACTTCAGCTTAGCGTGCGGGATTCCAAAGATGGCACAAAGCGTCAGCCCATCACACTACCCATCAGAGCCCTGCCCATGTTGCAGTGTGGTGCAGCAGTGAGGTATACAATCACTGGGTCGCTTTGTCAGCGCGCCAGCTGGGCTGTGTGAAGCAGAGGCTTGGACATTCCCCTTGCTGGGTCAGCAATGTGTCGGTCACAGTCAGTTGCAGCCTCAAGCGAGGCTTGGGGTTTCTCTTTGCTGGTAGGGCAATGTAAGCCTGGCTGCAGTCACTGCAGGAGCCGTCAGCGCACCTCTGACAGGGTGGGCTCGTGATGGGCTGCTGCCCCGTGCCTCCTCCTGCACTAGCTGCTGGACCAGGCCGTGCATGTTCTGTGTGGGGTCGCCATGATGGGGTCCCTGCATGGGCCCGTACCCATAGAAGTGCTGGCCATACCTGGGAGGCATGGCCATCATCTGCTGGTGATGGGAGTGCCACCACATCTGCTGCTGCGACATGCCATCAGGGGGAGGGAAGCCAGGCATGGACCCATAGGCCCCCTGCACAGGTGGGTACCTTTCCTCACATCAGCTGTGTGTACAGGTTTGCTGTGCAGCTTGCTGGGCACTACTGACTGTGCTCATGCTGGTTGCTGCTGTCATGCTAGCAGGAAGCAGCCGTTTGGTTGAGCTACGTGTGCTTTGCAATTGTGCTCCTCAGCTTGCTAGACTGTGCTGCTGCGACATGCCAGCTCCTGCTTGAGAGCTACCTGCTGCAAGCGCCTGTAAGATCTTCAATCAGACTTTCAGCCAAGATGTTTGGCAAACACACACGAAGCATCCCACATACATGCACAGGCAGTGTCTTGAGCTTACCTGCATGTACATGGCCTGCGACCAACTTGGGTCCTGGCAGAACCCTGCCTCGTCAGGCCCCTGCGGCCTGAGCAAATATGGGGCCATGTAGCCGCCAGAGTGGACACCGCCATGAGCATGCACAGGCTGCCCCTGCGCTGGCTCCTGACTGCGATGACTTTCCTGGTGTGGCTGCTCCACAAGGGGCTGAGCATTTTCTGCCGATGCTGGCCCCCTCCCCTGCCCCCCATGCGACACAGGTGGGTAAGCCGCATCTTGCCGCTGCCCGAGCTCCCCGTCACTCTCTGCTGCAGCTGGCCCAAGGTGAGGTGTAGGTGGCACCAGCATTGTGCCCAGGGGGCCTCCGGCTGTTGCAGCAGCAACAGGGACAGTGAAGTGCACCGCTGCTGCTGCTGAACCGTGCCCCTGAGCAAAGAGAGCCGGGCCAGCTGGTGGAGCGCCCATCTGCTGCATCTGCGGAGCTGGTGGCGCTGTGGTTCCTGCCTGCTGCTCTGGTCCCGCCGCAGAGAGGGGCGGCTGGACGAAAGGAGCGTCAGCAGGACATGTGAAGCTGCCAAAGCGCAGCGCTGAGGGCGCCACCACAGCCCCTGGTGTGGCTCCTCCACTGGCAGCCTGGGCTGGAGCCGGGCCTGCCAGACCTGCATGGGGCTGACTGACCTGCCGTGGCAGATGCGCAGGGGTGCTGGCTGGCCCTTGGTGGGATGAGGCCAGGCCCGCAGACATGCCTGACGCCACTGCGACTCCAGAGGGCCCCTGCGCCTGCCCCGCCTGCTCAAAGCCTGGCGGCGGCCCCGCCTTGGCAGAGCCAGGCCGCTGGCGGGCAGCTGCCTCGCTGGGCACTAGCTGCGTGGCGTCGGCCAGGGCGCTGCTGCCAGAGAGCACAGCACCTGGCCAGTGCTGCTGCTCAGCCTGGGTCTGAGCGTTGCTGCCGGACTGTGTAGCCCTTGGCAGACTGTGCGGCTGTGGCAGAGGCTGGTGCGCAGGAGGGAGCAGCGGCCCACCAGAGCTACAGTCTGAAGCTGCAGGTCTAGCTTGGGACGGGGCGCCATGCTCTACAGGGCTCCACTGGTGAATGTCAACAAGCGCAGAAGTCTCAGCCTGAGCTGGTACATCATGCTCTGCATAGGGAGTGGGCCCAGCAGCAGGGGCAATGATGTGTCCCTGCTGCTGGCCCCCCTGACGCGACTGTCTCAGAGACTCAGCAGCACCTGCAGCAGGGCCATGCTGCAGGCTTGTGGGGGCCGCATGGACAGCTGTGGGCTCAGTTGTGGGGGGCAGCTGGCGGCGATACGGTGCCTGCAAGGCTGGAATGGAGCGGTGCTGCGCCCCTTGACGAGGGCCGTCAGCGCCAGGGGTTTGAGGAACCTCATGTGGGGCTGAAGCTGGGGCTGGCCTCTGAGTCGGCAGCAGCTGAACGGGAATGTATGTCCTCTGCGGCCGGCTCCTGCGTGGGGGACGCTGGGGCAGCTGCTGCTGAGGGCCTCCTGCAGGCAAGAGGAGGCCAATCCTCAGTCTGCGTCTTTGTCAGACCTCTCAGCAATGTTGAGGCTTGGACTGGCGCAACACAAACTTGCCACTATATGCCTGGCACATCAGGGGGGGAGCAGCACAATTCTGTGCAATGTTCAAGGCCGTCATGTAGCGCAGCATGCTCCCTGAGGGGATGTCCAGTCTCAGTCTGCATGTGTCAGAGGCACACCCTTGGACATGATGGGTAGCAGCAGTGGGTCAAACTACCTGACACGCCGCTGGCATCTGATGCGGCGCTGGGAGAGCCTGAGCGTGGGAGCCCTTCCTGATCCTGCACCTGCTGGACAGGTGGCCGGCGTGCTGCTGCAGGGCCACCTCCCCCGCCCCGCCTCTGCTGCTGGCCAGCTGGCGCGCTGCCGCTGGGGCCAGCAGCCTCATTCACAGGCTGAGTCAAGCTGGCGGATGCCTCCAGGGCGGGAGATGCGTCCCTCAGCCTGGACGGCCTGGGTGCTGGCTGCTGCTGTGCAGCCGCAGCTGCACCCTCGGCCCCTCTGTCCACAGATGGGGACTGGCCTCGGCCGCGTGACTGCCCAGCCGAGGCGGGCCTGGGCGACCTGCTGCGACCTGGAACCTCGATGACCCTGCCCGGCCACAGCTGGCGGGCAGCTGGCGCAGATGAGGTGATTGCCTCGTTGACATCAGACTGGGGTTGCGGCTGCCCAGCCGGCTGCCGCACGCCCTTGCCGTCCTCCTGAGGCTGCCCGGCTGGTTCGCCCCCAGCATCTTGCAGCTCGAGAGAGGCCTGCTGCCCCGGACCATGCGCTCCTCCCCTCCTCTGGGCTGAGGCAGGTCGCAGACCCTGCTGTTTGTGCTGCAGCACCATGTCAGGAGGGCCTGCCTCAGCAGCGTTCATGGCTGCTGGGGCACCGCCTGCGCCCCGCCAAGGGTAGCCCCGCTGGCGGCGCTGCTGCCCTGCAGCCACTCCTGTGCCAGCCTGTGCTCTCTCAGCAAGCCCACCGACATCCTGGCTGGCCTGGGCTGGGCCAGACTGGTTCAGCTGCAGCCCAAGTGCTGGCTTTGTGCCCGACTGTGCAGCTGAAGGCACGGTGCCAGCCTCTGCCCCCCCCTCAAGCCGGCTGGCATCCAGGCTGACCGGAGGCGGGCCCCGCCGCTGGCGCTGCTGACGCCGGGGTGGCAGGACCTCAGGCTCAGCTGGGTCCTCTGCAGCTGGATCCGCCTGGCTTGACTCCGCGGCCAGCGGCGCAGCAGGAGCCTCTGCATGGCAGCAGCTCCATGATCAGACAGGTTTAATTGATGGTATCTCGGTGGCATGTGACTGTAAAAGCAGCACTGACTGCCCTCCACAACGTGCTCACAACATACCTTACTGATGTCGTGGAATGCCTTCACCTAAGAACCGCACCACAGACCTGACAAGCCAGCAGGCGGCAAGCCCACAGCGTGATGCCCACCTGCTTCTTCTGCTTGCTTATGCATCTGCCTCTCGCGCTTCTCAGCTCTGCGCTTCTTAGCTTGCTGTCGACGGGTTAGGGGCTTTGGCTCCTGCTGAGCAAGACTGTCGCCACCATCTGCTTGACTTGGGGCGGCAGTGGTCTGCTCTGGCCTTGCTGCTACTGGCGCAGCCTGCTTGGCAGCAGCAGTGCCGGGCAGGTCTTCAGCAGCACTGCATGCCAAAATAGCAGCAGCAGGTTCAGGCTGCCTGACAACAGTGGCACTGCCTGCCAGATCTTCATCAGCAGGAGCAGCAGCAGCAGCATCCTCAGCCTGATGCTTGGGTGCTGCTGTTGCAGCCGCAGCAGCTGCACGCTGTGTCTTGCTGCGCGGCTTTGTCCTGGGCCTGGCAGCTGACAGGCCAGACTCTGCGGGTGCAGGCACCTGCCCCTGCTCTCCTGCAGTCGCAGCAAGCCCTTGACCGGCGCGGCTGTCATCTGCTGACTCAGCAGCCCCAGCTTGCTCAAGCGCCACCCCCTCAAAAGCGCTGCTGGGAGCTGCCTGAGGGCTGCGCAGCGTAACAACGGCAGTCTGCAGCTCTGCGGGTGCGCCAGGCTCTGAGGCACTGCTGAAGCCGCGCTGCTTGGCATCGTCCTGCTCAGGAAGCTCAAAGCTGGCTGCTCGCTGCTCAGGTGGTGCAGCATCACTAATGTCACCTGCACTGACAAGCAAGCAGCATCAGCATGGCTAGTGGCATGACATTGATTGGGTGGCCATGTGCAAGGGACTTCATGCCCAGCAGGTGCCTCACAGGATCACCACACACAGCGCAAAATGCATGCTGTTGGCAGGGCAGACTGAGCAATGCACACCTGCAGTTGCCTCAGCCAGTGCAGGGTCCTCAGCGGCAGTGGCCAGCCCAGTAGGTGCCGCACCAGCATCAGATATCTGCTCCCCAGCAGCAGCTGGGGCCTTAGCTGCGTCTGGCTGCTCAGCAGCCAATTCTGGCAGTGCCGCACCATCTCCAGCAGGCACCTCAGCCTCTGCACATCGCTTTGGTGCCTGCTTGCGCTGCCGAGAGCGTCCCTGCAGCGCAAGCAGGTGATCGTCACAAGGAGATGGCGTAGGCACTGTGGCCCAAGCAAGACAGGCCTTCACTGCACTCCAAGCTCCGCAGTGCCAACAGATATCTGCACCCACAGGCTCATGGTGAAGATGCTGGCAGAGCACTATGAGCATCTTGACAGGCTCAAGTATGTCACTGTGAAGGGGACCCAGCCAAATGCAGCATGTTCACCTTTTTGCTGGCTCTTGCCTGCTTCTGGATCTGCTGGCCCTCATCGCCCACCTGCACGGGGACACAGAGGGCGCCTAAGGTTAACACGCTGGATGCTAGTGAGTTTGCCTTGAGAGAGCGTGACAGCAGTGATGAGTGCAGGCTTCATGACACAAAGGATCCTGTCTGTGCAAGTCTGTGCATCAAAGGCAGGGAACTGCCAGCAGCATTTTCGCGCATGTAGGCATCCCCGGACGGAAAGTAAGCAGGCAGAAAGCATTGCCAGGACCCAGACACGCCCCTGCAAGCCGCTCGCCTCCAGCTCAGCCAGCGCCAGGCGACGCAGTTCCTCAGCCCTGGCCTCCTCCCTGACGCGGTGCTCCTCTCGTGCTACCAGAATGTTCTTCTCCAGAGTGAAGGCCAGCAGCGCAGGCAGGTTGTCCTCCCGCTTCCAGGCATCCTCCTCAAAGTCTGGAGTCTGGGGTACTCCCAGCATGCCTTCAGTGCAGATCTCCAAGCACCTGCAGCCCACCAGCAAGGCTCATGCAGCATGTATCTTGAAGCACACCAGCTGCTGGTGAGATTGAGCCAGCAGACCCCCCGCACATGTCTCCAAGCACCTGCAGCCCACCAGCAAGGCTGGTTCAGCATGTCCCTTGCAGCACACCAGCTGCCGATGAGGATAAACCTGCAGGCCCTGATTGCAGTGTAAGGGCACCTGCAGCGCACCCGCTGCCTGTCAGAGGCTTGGCCAGCAGCCCCCTTTGGGGCAGGATGGCAGGCGCCTGCAGGACCCAGGCCCCTGCAGGCGCCGAGCGTGCCCTCAATGCAGATTCCGGCACTTGCAGCATGCCAGTTGCCTGTCCGCTCTGGCCAGCATCCCCCTTTGAAGCAGACTGACATGCGCCTGCAGGACTTGGATTCCGGTGAGTGCCCTTAGTGCAGTGATCAGGCACCTGCAGCTCAGCAGCTGGCTGGTATGCTGGCCATTTGCTTCAGCACAGCGGTGGTGGAAAAGCTATTGGACAAACAATGCATGTCTTGCATGCTGTCAAGCACCTACCTGCTTGTGCACCTGATGCAGCGCTGCATACAGCTGCAAACACAAGCAGGAAACCACTGCTTGTGCTTTTTATGCGGGGCTGCATGCATCTGCAAACACAAGAAAGCTGTGTGCAAGGCTTGTTGGAAGCCTCTGTTCAGTTACTCTGCAGGCCTTTGCCTCAGCACGGACTCCAGGGCAACAGCAGCAGACGCCTTTCCACCGAAAAAGGACGGCTTCCCATGGCAGGATGACTAGTAAAACAAAAAATGAAGTTGTCCACTTGCTCAACAAGAGCAGCTGTTAGTCCTGAGGTAGGCAGTGCAGCACTTGATCTGCTGTGCCTCAATTTGCTTGATACAGAAAGGAGCTGTGTGAGGTGGTGAGCACACTGCAGAAGGCCTCACATGTTCAACTGCTGGCCTGTGAAGGCACTTGTAACGCGCTTGTCATCCAGCAGCTCGCCAGCACCCTGGGGGACGTTGGTCACAGCCACCATCAGCGTTTGAAGCGCGTCTCTGATGCTGCGCTGGTGGCTGAAAAACGTCTCCTGCTGCAGATACTTGAGGCACTTCTGCAGGGGCGGACAGTAGCAGAGCTGTCCTGTGCTGCAGCAACAGTAACTAACACTGCTGCTTGCGCTTATATGCAGGCATCTGCTGATTGTTTCAAGCTCTGGCAGCGCCGCACTCTGCTCAGACAGCTCACTTTCATCAACACTGCAATCCCAAAGCCAGCCCTGGCAGTGCCAAGCTTTAAGACATCCACAACAGGGCATCAAAATGCTCAGCTGCACTTTTAGCGTGCCTGTGATATGAGACCAGACAACACACCTCTCTCAGCACCCGATGGCGTCCTGTTGACATGTCCAGTACGCGACAGAGGTCCCCTTCACCTAAACCCTCTATGAAAATCCCTAGGTCCTCCTGAGATGGGCCTGCTTGTAGATGGCTACAGTTAGAGGCAGACTTAACCACAGGTGGTGGAGCTTGCAACATGCCGGTAGGAAACTTGTTGCCAGCGGTACAGCCCTGGTGAAGAGGTGGCTGCGGCAGGAGTCACGCTGTGACACACCAGTGATCACACAGCATCACTTTGTGGAGGCTCGTGCTACACTGGGCCTTGAGATCGTGTGCTGAATGTGGCCAAGCGCAATAGAAGACAGCAGAGACATCAAGGCAGATGGCACATGAGACTGCATATTATTGAGCACAGGGGCCACTGCACCTTCAGCAGCAGCCTGCCTGCAGAGCAGGCACTGGCGACAGCCTGCCAGACTGGGCCCCTGCTTATGAACTGTGCCAAACAAGCTGGCTCCAATGACAATGACACTCACCCACTGTCCGTCTGTTGGGACCCCACTTGCGTGGCTTGAAGGCATCTCTCCTGGCGCAGCGCAAGGCGTTGATGGGGCACGCAAACTCCTGGGGGCAACCCGTGCACTTTATTGGGTGGCGCTTGGGCCCAACCGCAGATGCTATGTGGGCTCTGGTGCGGGCAGCACCGGTGGGCCTGCAGCATCACAACGCACAATTGCTGCCATTCTGCTTGAGGCAGATGAAGACGGCAAGCTTTATAACTGGGTGTTGACGGCTGCACAGGGCAGATTGTGAGCACGGTCAAGAAGCAGACCGCTCTTTAAGCAGCTTCTCTCACAGACTTGGACTTGCACTGGCTGCTGGGCTTGCAAGACAACCACCCGCTGGCAGGGCAGGCGCAGGTCACGCCAGCATATGGTCAACTCAAGCCCACGGGTTGCTGAGCCCATCTGACCTGTGCAGGCCGCCCAAGCTCCGATGTCGAGGGTCTTGTGGGCTACTCTCAGAGTTGTAGCTGTACACAACGTCGTCCACCTCCATGTTGCTGTTGTCCTGATGGTCATCATGCCTGCATGTCAACAGAGAGGTGTCAGTGGCAACCAAGCCTGCAGTCTGCAGGAGAGCCTGGGCATGAGCCTGTGGGAAGGCTGCTGCAGGTCCTGATGGCTGCATACTACAGCAGCACAATGCTCAGTGTCTGGCCTGGCAGAAAAAAGTGCCTGCTGGGGAGCATTATTGTGAATCATCACATCAACATGTCTCAACAGTTGCACTGCAACCTCCCTTGTCAGTACTGCATGGTATCCTTCTGCTGGTTTTGACAGGCAGTTACCCAACACTGGCAATACCATGTAACCGGTTGAAAGACTGATGATGGCAGTCTTCACCAAGCCTCTGCCCCAAGGGTCAAGCAAGGAGGTGAAGCCTGGACTGCCCATTGCAGCCAAATTGTCCAACTACCATGCATTCATCACTAGAAATGCCATGCAGAAAGGACCTGGTGATCAGGCAGGTCCAGAGGACGCAGGAAGCTTGCAGGAAACAGCAATACCAAGACCAGTGGCATGCCCTAAAGCAGCCACCCAATTGCAGCAGGGGCTGATGCTCGCTGCGGCAGGTCCAGTTGCCGGCACTGTGCCGAGTGAACCCTAAACCGGCCAAAAGTCCTTTGCATGAGTCTGCGGCCCTGACCTCACCTGTAGCCGTGGCCCAGCAGCGGCAGGTGCTCATCATCAGGCAGGCCGCGCGGCTGCCGATTCAGCTGCACTCTGCGCATGAAGGAGTCCTGGGCCCGACTGCTGCCCCCCTGGGACTGCATCGCCTCCTCCAGCAGGTGGAGGTCACGGTCATCAATGCAGTTGAACTTGTCCACCTGCAGGCCGGGCAGACATGTTGCTGGCACAGGCAACCCAAGGGATCCACTTCTATGGAGGCTGACAAAGGGCAGCCCAGCTGGACTGACTGCTGGGCCACTTGCTTGAGCTCAGGGCTAACAGGCCGCTCAAGTGCAGCCCAACAGGACAGGTTGCTGGCACAGCCAGTCTCATGAGCTCAGTCCTAGTAAGGCCCCCACAAGCAGCCTGTCTGAACTGCTTGCTGGCCAAGCACACATTCCGTGCTGCTGAGGCCAGCTCCAGCAGGAGATCTGGTTGGCCCAGTCAGGGGCACAGCTTGATGCTGCTGAGGCCATCCACATACCAAGCACATGCGCCTGATGGTTTGACGAGCACAGGAACTGGACGACACCCAGACTTGCAGATTTCTCACTGTGAATGTGCTGTTGACGCAGACGAGCACAAAGATGCCCTACCAAGACTGGACTGTTGCTTGGAACCACCTCTGCTGGGGTTATGTGTGCCCACCTGTGGAACTTGTGACAGCCTGTCGCTCCTGCCGTGCAGGAAGCCGGTCTGCTGCCCATCACGGCGGCCCACCTCACCATGCGGCAGCCTGCTTCCCCGCAGAGCAGCCGCTGCCGCGTCAGCTGCTGCCACAGTGCCAGCGCTGCTGCGGCTGAGCTGCGGCCGGGCCCGCTGCTGCAGCCGCCGCTGCTCTGCAAACATGTCCAGGCTGTCCCTGCCCTCCGACTTGGGCTCAGGGGAGCCAGGAGAGGAGCCCTCACGGCGGCTGCCAGCAGCAGCCTGAGCACTGGTCCGGGGCATGGCCCCCTGGCGCCTTTCCAGAGGGTCCTCCTGCCTCAATATTGAGAGGTCAAGCGGGCTGTCTGCGCCCTGCCCAGCGCTCAGGTCACCCTGCCTGCCCACTGACCTCCAGGCCTTTGCTGGCAAGGGCTTGCTCTGGTTGTGCAGCTCCTGCACCTCAGTGCTGTCGTCTGAGTCACTGGGGGACCCAGAGCGCCTGGCAGGCTCTTTGTGCCAGCCTTGGCTGTGCCGCCAGCCCGCCAACCTGTCCTCAGCAGCGCACACCTGTGCCAGCACTGAAGCAGGCTGCCCCTGCCGCGGCTGCGTGCGCAATGACTCTGGCTGGTGCTGCAGCGGGGGCAGCCGCATGCCCACCCGCTCGGCCAAAGACACCTCCCAAGGATGCTCCACCAGCTGCTCAGTGCTGGTGCCCGTGGTTGACGTTTGCCCGGCCATGCCCTGCAGGGCAGAATCAACCCTTGCAATATGTCCCCAGCACGTCTTTGCTGTTCAGACATGAGGTCCCCTTGGCTGGCTGATGAATTCTGCACGGGCTCTGCATTGAGGGTAGCCCCAAAAGTCCACAACTACTAGGCAGAGAAAAAGTAGAGACCAATTCTTGGGGATCATATTGGGTCCAGCTGTAGAAGTGCCTGCTGGGCTGCGTGCTGGTGCACCACAAGCGGCCGGCTGGCTACCGTCTGGTGAGCATGGCTAGCAGAGGCTAAGAGCTTCAGCACTCAAACAGCAATGAGCCTCACCACTGTGCTCATGCCTATACTGCGCCCTGGCGGCCGGCGGGCCTGAGTCATCGTGCCGGGCCATGCAGAGCCTGTCTGGCTGTCACTGTCCCGCTTGACAACTGGCTCAGCGCAGTTCTCCTGCAGCATGAGAGGACCCACTTGGGCAGTCTGTATATACAGACTGGCAGTGCAAGAGCCTTGAATGGTGTTTGGAGCCAAACAGCAAAGCAGAACGAGGAAGGAGCCTGCAGTTCCAGCAGCCAAGCAGCAAACAAAACAAGTACAGCACAGCATAGGCCTTTGGGACAGATCTGCAACACATGGAAGCCAATTCCAGGCAAACCCTTGCAGATGCAGTCGGCTCTGAGGTGCTGTTTCCGCGGTCCTGACCTGAGAGGTGTCCAGGACTGCCGTACCGGGCACGCTGGCCTTGCTGGCAGTCTTGGCTGGGGAGGCAGCCCTGCTGCTGCCCGCAGAGGGGGTGCCATGGTTGGCTTCCCTCAACGCCCCGCCCCACTGCGCCTCCCCCTGCTCCCCTGACGGGGCCGCCAGGGCTGCAGTGGGCCCTGGGGAGCCGACAGCAGCGGAGGCAGAGCTGAGGCGCTCCTGCCGCACGTGCTGGGCAGGGCCTGAGCCGCGAGCAGCCTGGCGCAGGTGCCGCTTGGTGCCGGCAGACATTGGGCGCGCCTGCCTGCGGCTGTCTGACAGGTCACCCGACCCCACCATGAATTCCCGGCTCGTGCTAATGCCCCCAGCCGCCAAGCACGAGTTACTGCAAAGGCCAGAATCCTGCGCCGAGCTTACCGTGGCAGACAAGGCGCTGCTCAGAATAGCCTGTGTGGTTGCGGGTTGCAAGCTGTCTGGGCTGGCTGCAGATCCTAGATCTGTGCTGGCTGGGGCTGGGCCAGAAGCTTTGGGTGGGCTGGCTTCCTGCCGAGCCCTTTTGTTGACTGGCTGTGGCTGTCCAACATCTGCAGTAACTGAGGAGCACTGAGATATTGACCTGCCATAAACACTTGCCATGGTTGCCTTAGCCTGCTGCACGTGTTAAAGGAAATCCAAGTCTGGCAGTGCTGTGCCGCTGCTGGAGTTGACTGCCTGCCTCACATCTTGGCACAGTGAGCTCCACAGCTATGACGAGGGGTTTAGCAAAGGGTGCAGCCAATCACAGAGCCCAGCAGCCCTGCATGGACTTTCTGCCATACCTGAGTTGGTCACTGAGGCTGCGTCCAGCGCTCTCGCCCCCGGCTCCCCGGCCTTTGTGTCTGAGGGTGTAGGTGCAGTGCTAGCCTGGCTGGCTGACTCGCCGTCACGCTTGTGGCTGGGCTTCTGCAGCGCCGCCAGTGGCACCGGCTTGGGGGATGCAGGGGACGGCAGCAGCAAGGGGCTGCTGCTGTTCCTCTGGGCGCTACCGGGCCTGTAGCTGTAGATGCGCTCGGACTCCTGGGCCGCCGGCTGTTCCTCCTGGGCTGTGCCAGAGTCAGCTGCATCTGTCGAGGCCTGAGAGGCGGCCTCTGAGGCAGCCAGCTCCAGCCCGGCAGTTTCCCCCTGAGCATCTGCCTCTGTGACTTCACAGGCTGCCCTGGCGGCAGGGGCAGGCACCACAGTGACTGTGCATGTCATCTTGGGGTACACACGGCTGCTGATGACATAGGTGCCTGGGTCTGAGAGTTCCCTGCAAGACAAAGCACCAGCACTTCGCCTCCTTGTCTGACTACACAGCGTGTGCTTGTAGAGTGGAGTACATCAACAGCCAGATGCAAGCGCGAGGTGTTTAGGGCTGCCTGATGCAACAGATCATTTGCAGCTGTGTACAGGATCCTGCCGCCGCAAAGACCTGGTCTGTTGTTTTCCTGCGTCAAAAAGCCAGTGCTGGGAGCTTTGGCAGCAATGAGGCTGTGGGTTGGCTTGCTGTCTGAGGCATCGACAAGTTTTTGCTGCTGTGCTCACTTGGGGCTGGCGGCTCCTCTAGTCAAGCTGTCCTCCGTATGCACCTCCTCTGCATACTCATCGCACACAACAAAGCCCATGTTGACCTGGTTGGCAGCACCAATCTCAATGGTGACATGCCCGCCAGCATACAGCGTGACTGTCTGCGGCTGGAAGCCGTCGTCCTGCAGCAGCAGCAGCAGCAGCGCAGCGTTTCAGAAGCGGTACAGAACACTCAACATCGGTTCAATGAGCATCAACAAATTGCACTGCCCTCACATGGCACAGAAGGCTGAAGCTGGAGCCTGACCAGCTGATGCTGAAGTGTGATGGGAGTGGGCTTCGGCGGGGGCAGGCAGCTGTTAGGTGACTCACGCTAAGCTCGACAGGCGCAGAGTAACGTGGGCTCCTCATTTCGCCTCCCTGCTCTCCTGAGACAGCATGTGAGGGTGCTGCTGGAGTTGCCGTGCGAGCAAGCTCCAAGCCACGCCGAGCTGCTTCCCGAATGTCGGCCTGAGAGCCAGCCTGCAGCGCATGGTGTGTGGCTGTCTTCACTGCGTGCAGCACACCTTTACAGGACCTCTTCACGCTTTGTGAAAGCTGAGTGAGCTGCTCAGCAACACAGCTAACCTGAGGCGCATGCCCCTTGGAGTGTACCTTATCGATCAGAGCAAGAGCTGCTGTGATGTTGCTGTCTGGGATGCCGCCTTCTGGCCCTACAACAGTACAGGTATGGCACGCTAATGGCTCACGCGCAGATCAGGCGCAGCATAGCAAGGTTCGTACATGAGCATAGAGCAGAGCAAGATATCTTGTCCAGTGCTGGGATCAGGACATCATAGGCAGCTGGTCTCACCTTCTGCAAAGAGGTCTGCCAGCTGCCTAGTTAAGTCATGCTGCATTTAGAGACTGGCCTGCCAAGCATTGGCACAGGTCTTGCCAAATCGCTGGCTGCAGGGCCCTTTGGAGCTAGGCTTGGTGTCTCTGATGATGGCCTATTTGGCGCCTTCCAAGCGATCCTGGCTAATGCAGAAATCCTCACTTGACCCTCAGTCTGTCCTTGCCAGTCTCGTTCGGCAGGCTGGGCTGCGGATCTGCATCTCTATGAGAGACGGCCTGGAAGACAAAGTAGCAAAGCAAAAATTCGAAAACCCGCTGAAAGACTCTGCATGCCCGCTGGAAGGGTGCAGGCAGTCACCATGGCCGCACCTTTCAAGGTCTACCTGAAGAGCAACGTCAACACCTACCTGATGCTGCTTGTTTGGCCAGATCAGACCGTGCGGGACATGGCAGGTGAGGGGATGGCCGTGTGATGCATGCAGGCAGCCAGAGGGGGGCTGCCAAAAAGGAGCTGCCTAATTGTGAAATGCCCCAAAAAATGCACACCTTTTTGGAGAAGCCATTTGGCAACAGTCGTGACCAGCAGATGCCGGTGCACCTTGTGGGCAGGGACTGCCGCCCGTTCATTGATGGGGCCGGTCAAGCTCATTAGCCACATTCTTGCAGCCCCATTGTTGCCTGTCTGCGCTGCACATGCATTGACTTTTCCAACTTCTTGTGTGCTGCAGACATGTTTGTTGCAGAGCACGAAAAACACCTGCCACAATACGGTCTCTTTACTGCGGGTAACATCTCCCTGGTGATGGACGATGGAGGCTGCGTCATCCCTGAGAGCTACAGACTAGGAGGTGCGCTCAAGGATGTGATGTTGCTGCCTCTGATTGAACTTGCAGCTTCAACAAGAAGCGCGCGGCAGCTTTAAGATGCTTGATAGGGTCATTGATGAGCATCTTCCCCAGGCAGCACATCTGCTCAGGGACTCCCCAAGCTCCTCCATTACATGATGTCAGCGCTGCACTGCTGCAGCCTGTGAGCTTCCCATGCCTTGAGCTGCAGATGCCCCTGCTCTGATGTACTGCACCGCAACAGTCAATGGTCCTGCTGCGCTGCAGACGTGCTGGAGGATGTCACAGCTAACATGGAGGTTGAGCTTATCAAGGATGACACTAGGGCGCCGGCGGACTCTGATGTGCCAGGAGTCGAGGCTGCAGCAGAGACCATGCCAAACGGCGCCAGCAACCTGGTGGGTGTTGTGCCCCCAGCTGGGGGCGAGACAGCTGTGTGTCTCAGGCCAACTTAGCTCCGCCTGGGCTGGCTGACCGCTCCTGTCATCACTGCCTTCATGCGCCACATGCTGACCAAGCCCACTGTGCCATGCAGGAGGTGGAGAGGCCCAATGTTCGGAGGGGCAAGCAAGTGCAGGTCAGCAAGACCCCTGGAGCCATGACGCAGAAGCAGGTAGGTTTGGATCACTCTGGCCGCAAGTGATCATACACCAGGTCTGTGTCTTTATGTATCCTGATGGCCCTCATGTTCTACTTGGCCGTAAACTCACCGACTCAGCAAAGCTAAAAGTGCTGGTGTGAGAGGGGTGTAATGCATGCCTGGCCGTCACTACTGTTGCTTGTCAGCGTGTGCAAAGCCCAGCCAGGCACACAGCTTCACACCCCAGTGCCTTGTTTGCAAAGGGCCAGCAGGTGCCCAGACACCAGCACTTTCTTCACACAAAGCCTTTGAACTGTTACTGGAAAATTGGAAAGTCAGCTCTTTCCGCTTTGCAGCACCTCTGCCAATGCTGTAGGTGCTGTTGGAAAGGGTCCTCCAAGAGGTCCAGCTAGTGGGAAGCAGGTGTTGGACCTTAGGCGCAATTACAGACCCTAGATCTGAACCCTGCATTACAGCTGCCCTGTGTAATGGGGTCCAGGGAAGCCCAAGAACTTCAATTCTGCACACCCGCAGAGCAGGTGGCCTCAACGCTGCTGTGATGCCTGCAGGAGGCAGGTGTGCCAGAGGCAGCAGATAGTGGGCTGGATGGTGATCGGAAGGAGAACCACAGCATGCTGCCATCCTCTGGTGGCAAGCGCAAGAAGGCTGTGGCAGGTGGGCATGTGGTTTTGGTGCCATGGAAGGGTTGCATAGTCGATGACAACATGCCCCAACAAGTCGTAGCATGTATACTTTTGACTGAGGCAAATTCCTAAGATCCTACTGAAGTGGCGCCAGTACCTTCCCCACGAGTCAAATGGCTCTGCTTTGGGTGCAGCTCAGTACTTCGCTATGGTCAGGCCCTCTGGTGCTCGACCAGAACTCTCATGTCATCTTTCCACATGCGGCCATGTGTCTCAAAGTTTACAAAGCCGAACTTGCAGTAGTTCTCAAATTATGATGTAAACGGCTGGGAGCTGACCCAGCATCCCCGACCTGCTTGGATTGCCAGCAGGCGCTTGGGCTGGTGCTCTACAGGGCAGCGCGGTGTCACACATCACATTTTCACAGGCCACCATCATGCTTGAGCTTATCTCAGACTGGGCCGGGCTGCAGGCTGTGGGCATCGGTGTCCTGGCCCAGAGGTGTGGCAAAAGCGCTGCCCTGACAGCTTGGACACAAGGCTGTTGTGCTAAGCTGCAGGGCTGCACGCCGATGGGAATGAGGAGCTGCCCCTCCAAAAGAGCAGAGCTTCACATTGCTGCGACTCGTGACACCAAAAAGCCTGACCACATCCTGATAGTGTATTGTTCTGCAGGATTGCACACCATTGGCAAGGCAGGTTTACCCATGGCGCTTCACATGCTGTTTCACACGCTCAAAGTAGCATGGTCTCTTGTGTTGCGGTTCTGCACACCAGCGACTTGCCCACCAGGCCATGCTTCCTCCCTGCTGCAACAGGCTGTCGTCACCAACACAGATGTGGGCTGTGCTGCAGTGCTGCACACGGATGGCAAGGGGGAGCCGCTCCAGTCGGAGCCGAAGAGGAAGAAGCGGTTGTCCACCAAGGAAGACATCAAGGCCAGGATGGCAGCTGAGGCGATGGACATGCTGGCCAGCGGGGAACTCATGTCAGACTCGGTGAGGCACTCAGGGGCAGCATCTCCAACGTCAGCAAACTCTTCGTTCCAGCAGCTAGGGAGCATGAGGGTTCAGGGTTCGGAGTGTGATTCCTGGAACCTTGCGGATGCCCAGAGCAGGCGCCAGGTGCCATGTGGGCTCCGTTTTAGACAGAGGCGTGGGGTAAGGCTCGCCCAATTGCCCACTCCAGTGCCTGTGGCCATGCAGAATCAGTCAGCAGGTATAATTTCACTTTCAGGCAGTCTGAGCTGCCCAGCACTGTATAGTATAGAGCTAGCCTTTTGGTCTTCAGTGTGCCTCATTGCACCTGTCAGGCAGAAGGTCACTGATCACTTGCCACAGGTGGCTGTGTGCTGAGCAAGATGCAGCTGGTGGCTCCTTGCCGTTGTGCAAATGCTGTGCAAGGTGCAGCTGGCGGCCTCCCTGGCACTGTGCAAAGCTGCAAAGGTCAGGCTACGTCAGCTGTGTGCGGTATGTAGCTGGGCGGGAGACTGTCTGCTATCCCATCCGTCAGCACATTGTGGCAGTACAATCAAAAGACCGTGTGCCGTCCAGGGGGCAGCTGAGCAGGTGGTTTCTGGAAGGAAGAGGCGTACCCGAACCAAGGCTGCTGACAAGGCAGACCAGGAAGATGCGGACCAGGAACAGGCAAGTGACCTTGCACACCAGTGGCGCCTGTTTTGTTAGTATTTGTCAGGTCCAGCTGCAGGCTGTGCTCTGCATGTTGCTGGCTGCATATATGTGCAGAGCTTGTCCATGACTGCCACGGACAGGAGCAGCAGGGTCGTAAGCTTCTGACCAAGCAGGCAGAGTAGCGTCATTGTTGACCTGGTGAGCAAAGGTTGACGCCACCAGGCTGCCCCTCATCAGCAGAACTGTGCGGTGGTTGCTGCTGGTGACTAACCCCAGGCATGGCTGCCTGCCCGAGAAGCTTGAGCAATGATTGGCTGTTGCTTTCCAGGGTAAGTGTGAGACAGGTTCTCACTTGACAGCAGGCCTGGCTGGACATGTGCATTGCATGGTGTTTGTGCCTGGCGGGCGTCTGTGTTGCTGGGTGTTGGGGGGTGGGGGGGGGGAGGACCATGCCAGGGAGGGCACAGCACCTGTAGGGCTTTCCATAGACGCACGGGGAAGCTGACCTGTCAGAACATCAAGTCTTCCTCTCTGCCGCCATCCCCAGCGCACTCCTATGGGCTGCAGGACAGCGAGGATGAGGCTGATGCTGATGAGGCTCCCAAGAAGAAGAGGAGAGCACGCAATGCCAAGGAGCCCAAAAGCCCCCAGTCGGAGAAGGTGCCCAAGCTGGCCAGGGTACAGAAGAAGTTCACTGCAGCAGAGGTGAAGGCCAGGGCTGAGAAGCGGAAGCTGACTGCCATTGAGGTGGGTGGTGGGTGCAAGCGCTCAAGCACAGCGACTCCTGTCGGGAGTCCTCCCTGGCATTGAGACGGCCAGCGCACCAGATTAGCAAGCCCTGTGGAACAGGAGACACCCTACTCTCCAGGTGGGTACCACTGCATCTGGCTTGATCCTGCCGTGCTTGACCTGAAGGCCAGGTCTGAGAATGGGAGATGACATCTGGTCTGAGGTGGGCGTTGGCTGAAGAGCTTGAGCAAGGTGATCTCAGGCAGGACTCTGCATTTGCATGGCAATTGCATTGCAGGCACAGCCAGCACTCGAGAACTGGCAAACGCAATGGGGCAGGGAAGTGCCCCATCTTTCCGCTTGATTCCAGTATTCCTGGGCTTGGCGTGACTCCACTCTGGCTCAAGTGAAGGTCCTTGATGGAGACGTGGGGGCTGACAGATGTTTTGAGGTGGCAGTTGGCTTCAAGTGTTTGAGCAAGCGCTCCCATGCATCAGGGCGTCAGGATTAGCATGCCCCTGATGCATGATGTCGCCCACTCCCCTGGTGAGGCACAATTGCCAGGTAATCGGCTCTGCCTGCGTGACGTCTGAGACAAAGGTCATTGATGGGTTCGGCTCGCAACCTGTCTGGTGTGCTGCGGCAGAAACCTGACGATGCAAGACAGCTCAGTTTGCTGCTGATCTTCTCAGTGAAATTACTCACAGCCTTGTGCTCTTGCTACTGCACAAGCACAGATGCTGCATGTGGGTGTTGTGGATGGGCCCCCTGATGTGGCTTGCCAACTTGATGCAACAAGTGCCACCATCCCTGTGTGCTGCTGCAACAGAGCACAACAGCAGGTGGCACTCTGGGCAGCCCCTGCTGATGGGGACTCAAACTCACGGCAACAAGCCCAACAAGGCGTGCCTGTGCGCTGCTGCAGAAGCGTGTGGCACAGGCGGGCATCGAGGATGGCTCCCTGATCCCACCTGCAAAAAAGCTTGGACGCCCATCCAAGGTACCTGCTTGGCACGTCAAAAGCACCACCCCTCTCACCCGCGACCGCCCTGCCATCACACAAGTGTGGTGTGTTGCTCGTGGTGCTGCTATGGCGCACCTGCAGTCAGTGCTTGCCCCGTCCTGCACAATTTGGTGTTTTGATCCTCCTGCTGGCTTCATCCTGCTGCTGCAATGTGCTGCCTGCTCTGCACTGTTTGCATGGTTTGCCCGGCGCCATCACCACCTGGCTGCACTGGCGCTCTGCAGCTGCCGCTCAGCTTAATGTCTCATGCTGTGGTTTCATGCCAGTTGAGAATTGGGTGATAGACGATCGACGCCTGTGCTTGGAGGATGTGAAGCGATGCTCAGGCGTGAGCTGAGCAGCCTGATACTGTGCCTCAGCAGCAACCCGACCTTGCCTCTGCACTGACCTGACTCTGCTTGTGCTGTAGCTCCAGAGAAGGATCATGGGCTCTGGAACGCCTTTGCAGGCCCTGGGCTCGCTTCTGCGCGCACCTGACACCGTGCCTGCCTCTGCACCCAGGCGGACCAGGAACTCCGGAGAACCTATGAGTCCAAGCTCGCGCTGAGGGTGGCCGCAGAGGTGGCCAGGCGGGGTGCGGCCCGGCCGGAGGCGGAGACGGTAGAGGAGGAGGACAGCCAGCTGGCAGAAGGGGCTGGGTCCCAGTCGGGTGGAGAGGTGGTGCCCCCCGCAGCAGAGGAGGAGAGAGGCCCCGCCCCGACCCCCACGCAGGTGCAGCGCCCTGGATCGCAGGTGGCAGAGCACCCTGGGTCGCAGGTGGGCACCTCGGCCTGAGCGCTGCTGGCCGCCAGGGGGCCCTGCACCAAGGAGCACTGCCTGGGGTAGAGGCGCTGTGGCCACAGCTGCCCTTGACCAAGCTTGGCAGCCAGGCAGAGGCTGGCAGGCATGGCCGGCACAGGCGAGCAGGCTGTGTCCCTCTGCTGATGCCCCTATAGCTGCTGGCTTGCCGGGCCTCCTGCTGCCCTGGCTGCAAGAACCTGCAACACCATTCACCTGCTTGCTCTTACCTGGTACAGCTGATTCCCTTTATTGCGCTGCTTTGCCTGCTGCCCCCTGACTCATACGAATGACACGTCTGCTTGTTCCTGTTGCTGTACATAAGGTCAAGTGCCCGCCCCCATGAAGACGTATGACTGTAACAGAAGTCTGCTGCTAGAACTCAATCAGTGATGGCGGATGTCCCCGAGGACAAGCAGCACACTCTTGTTATGTTCTGCTGCTTCGGCCTGTGCCAGAACGCATGTCAGAACTGCACTCAGGCCAAATGCACACACCGTTCAGGCACAGCATTCCCCTGCTGCCTGAAGTCCTGCAGCGCAAGTCTGCATGCCAGCTCTATATGCATTGCTGGGCTGGTACCACCTCCTCTGCGGCCTGGTGCCAGCTTCTCTACTGCATTGCTGCATTGCTGGCCTGATGCCTTTTTTCCACCGCATTGCTGGCCAGCCTGCCTGTTGATTGGAAGCCCGGGTTGCACGCCTGGATGCAATACCAAAGCCAGCAATGAGCTGGCTGAATCACAGCTCAAGATGCAAGCTTGCATGGAACATATGAGGTGCCTGCTTGCTGCTCAGTGAGAGCTGCCGCTTCATCTGAGATTGTCCTTCCACACCTGCCTCTTTCCCACAGGCTGCAGGCAGCGATGACAGCAGCAGCGAGGAGGAAAGCAGCAGCAGCAAGGAGGAAAGCAGCAGCAGTGAGGAGGAGGGCAGCAGCAGTGACGAGGGCACTCCCAGCACTGGCAATGGACATGGCAGTCGCAGGGAGGCCTCCAGCAGCCCCCCGATGCTGACTCCTGCAAAGGCTGCTGGGCAGGCGGCCATCGCAAGAGCTGCATGCCTGGGCCAAAGTCCTGTACGCAGCGCCAGCGCGGCCCCTGGTGAGTGCTGTGCCTCTCAAGCCCCCATAGCTGTGCCCTGATTTGCAGCACTGTGCAAGGCAGCTAAGCTTGGCACATATTCAAGATTAAGAAGGCACTGTGCCTCTGCGGGGACACCTGCTTCCAGGATGCCCCCAACCACAACCTCAATCGATAAGCACACAGCTGTCCCAGCAAAGACCTGTGGTGCAGTCGGGCCAGACAGTCCTCGGCTAGCAGCGTGCTGATCTGGTGCCTCTGCAGGGATGGTGGCTTCCAAGATGCCCCCAATCCCAGCCCCAGAGGGTGTGCACACAGCTGCCCCTGCAAAGGCCAGTGCTGCTGCCAAAGCAGGCCGTCCTGGGCAGGCCCTATCAGGCGCCACAGGCTCCCGGCAGGCCGCTACCCCGCAAGCGGGCGGCAATGCGGGCAGCAGCAGCGGAGATGACAGCAGTGACGATTCAAGTGGCGGTGAAGTGTCTGAGGAAGGCAGCAGCAGTGATGATGAGGATGCAGCTGCCCCCAGCAGCGCTGCCAAGGCTGCAGCTGAGCAAGCTGCACCAGGTGGGCGAGCAAGTGGAGTAGACAGCGTGCATAGCTGGGTGTGGCACCTGCAAGGATTGGACGCAGCGTGCTTGCAGCTGCTCATCGGCTGTGTTTGGCTTGTCTGTCATGGAATAAATGACAGCCATGTACGCAACTGCCTGGAGTATTCAAGTCATTTTGCTTTGTCAGACGGGGCTTGAAGTTGCGGGGCTTGGGAGGGTCTTCTCAAGGTGAGTCATGTTTTCTGGAGGCTACTCCTGTTACTGACCCCAAGCAGTGCTGGCAAAGCCACAGAAGATAGCCCTGCCCAAGATGCTCTGGCTGACATGTTGGCATACTCTCCTGCTGGGCTGTGGCAACTGCAGAGGCGGTCTGCACAGTGTTGCTGACCTGACAGATGCGCACGCAGCCCCCTCATACCCACAGCCTGGGGGGTGTCTTGGAGCCACCAGTAGAGGAAGGCAGCACAGGGATCCATGCTCAACCTGCACGTCCTGGCAGGTGTGCCAAGTCAGAATGTGCTGACATCATGCGAAAATAATCTTCTGGCCACTCGGGCAAAGTGGAGCCTGCTGCCAACTATGAATGCCAAACTACCCTCTCATGTGCTCCACAACTTGCTGGCAGAGCTCAGGGAGGGCTGCAGCAAACCTGGTACGGCCCCTGCACCTGCCCAAGCACTAATTCCCAACCCTAATCAAGCTGCAAATGCTGCAGAGAGTTCTGGAGTAGACAGCAGCAGCAGTGATGAGGGCATCAGTGGCACCAGTGACAGCAGTGGGTCTGAAGAGGGTAGCAGCAGCGAAGATGAAGCGGCACCTAGCAACGCTGGCACAAAGGCAGCAGGTCCGCCTGCACAAGGTAGAGCTCCTGCTGTTGTCGTGTCTGGGGGTGGTGGCATTGGCTGATGTGCATCAAGAACTTGCTAGATGCACGGCTCTTGCTGTCAGACCGGGAGGAACACAGCCCTCAAGCAGCAGCATGTGTAGCCATGTTGATAGGGACAGCAACTGCTTGCGCTCTATGAGGTGTCATGTTTAAAGAGATCTCAGTGCCATTTGAACCGTCGATGTTGTCCCCATCGCTGCAGCAGGTCAAAGCTGAACTGAGTCCTCTTACACCCTTTTTGGCAGGCGGAGCTCAGCAGGGAGGTCAGCGGCCTGTGGCAACCTCTGCACAAACTCAAGAAGCAGCCAGGCATCAGAATGCTTTGGAGAGTGCAAGCGCAGCCAGCAGCAGCGATGAGGATAGTGGCAGTGCGGGCTCTGAAGAAGGCAGCAGCAGTAGTGAGGAAGAGGCTGGCTCCAGCAGCGATGAGGAAGACGCTGCCCCCGACGGTGCTGGCAAGGCTGCAGCCCAGCAACCTGTACAAGGTGGGCCTGCATGTGTTCTGCAGAGTACATAGCAGGGTGCGGCACCTGCAAGCATTGTATGGAGGTTGCTTGCGGCTGCTCGACGGCTGTGTATGGCTTGTCCCTCATTGACAAAAGTGAGAATTATGCGAAATTGTCACTTGAATTTGTCAATCATTGCACATTGTCAGATGAGTCTTGCAGTTGCGAAGCTTTGCAATGGGACATTCCCATCATTTCTAAGTCTGCTCCTCTTCTCAACCCAGAGGCTACTCCTGTGAACTCCAGAGCATAACGGTATGCTGACATTCAAGCTGCTCTGGCGGCCTCGATGAGCTCTTGTTGTGCTGAACTACTCTACTGCCCTTGTTGGCAATATGAAGCCACACATGACAACCGACATGCATGTAAGCTTGTTTGTCCCTTATGCAGGCACAGTCCAGCAAGGTGGGCGCCAGCGTGCGGACACTCATGAGCCTGCACAGGCAGCAGGAGAAGGGCAGCATGCCACCTTCAAGAGGGGTGGAGCCGAGAGCAGCAGCAGTAGAGGGCAGACATCTGGGGACAGCAGCGCCAGCAACAGCAGCACTGAGTCCAGCTCTCCAGCACAGTCCACCTCAGGTGCCGGGTCTGATGCCTCAGATGACGACACAAGTGGCGGCGGCAGCGATGATAATGATGAAGGCGGCCCTGGCGGCGCACAGCCTGCTCACGCGGGCAGCCCAGAGCAGGTGCCTCCCGCCACGGGTGCAGACAACCAGCCTGCCCCTGCACCAGCCACGCAGCAGGCCACGCATGTCGGAGCTGCAGGGGCTGCACCCAAGCAGGAAGCAGTGCCCCAGCAGCAGGCCGGGCCTGGCGCAGGGGCTGCCTCTGCTGGCGCAGAAGCTGCAGGCCAGGATGCCAGCTCCGGGGAGTCTGGCAGCGAGGGCAGCTCCACGGAGGGGGAAGAAAGCGAGGAGGAGGAATCTGGCAGCGATGAGGGGCAGGGGCATGTTGCACAGCCTGCTGGAGCTGCAGCGTTGCCTGTGGGCAGTCCGGAGTCTGCTGGAGCCCGCCAGGCTGCCAGCAGCGGTGTTGCTGCTGGTGAGGGGCAGGCTGCAGCCAGCCAGTCTGCGGCCCCTGCGGAGGCTGCTGACTCAGGGAATGTCAGCAGCAGCTCAGACGAGGGCAGCGGGCAGACGGCTGCTGTAGGCATGCACCCTGCGGGGCACCATGAGGTGCGCGAAAGTCTGCTGTTGGCACCTGCAATGTGAAATCGGCAGCGCATACACAAGCTGCACATGCATCACATAAGCAAGCAGCACATAATCTTTGCAAAGTTGTGTCTCTGTCAGCCAGGCAAAAGGTCTCACATCAATGGATAAAGCCCTGATACTGCCTGTGCAGCTCTCAGCTCTGAGCTCTAAGCCGTGAGCTGACACCTGTCCCGTGCAGTCCACATCGTTGCACATCTTCACAACACATCTCACGCTGCAGCCAGCTCGCGCTGACTCTGCTCTGTGACGGCTGCAGGTCACCAGCGGGAGGTTTTCCAGCAAGCTGAGCCCTGAGCAGGAGGAGCAGCTGCAGCGCTTTGCCCAACAGCCGGGCGGCCTTCGCAGCCTCCTGCAGGCACTCGAGCAGGTGAGGGGACTGCATTCACAAGAGTAAGGGCCTCTTTACCACTTAGGCTTTGCCCTGGGTGGGCCGCACCCCTTCTGGGAACCTCAGGGCTCAAGCTGGCTGTGATAAGTGGTTACAACCACCCTGGGTCTGCTTTGGCTGCAGCTGCAGGCGCTGTTGGAGAGCAGGAGGTCAACCTCTGAGTGAGGTGCACTCTGGGCATGTGCAGGGCAGAGCCAGCAGCCTTTGCTGCCTGCAAGAGCTGCTGGCTGCCCTGTGGTCACTGATAGCGGCCAGCTGTGTTGGCGCCTGAGCTTCTGGGACTGCCCTGTGGTCACTGCAAGTGCCCAGCATTGCTGGCGCCTGAGCAGCTGGGCTGTCTGCTCACTGCAAGCTGGCAGCGTCGTCACAGGCTGGCTTGCTCTGAACAGATGTAGACGCTCAAGGGCAGGTGTGAATATAAACACCTGGCAGGCAGTGGAAACATGAGTGTGAACACCTGGCAAGCGGGTCAGGAACACAGAGGGCAACACAGGTGAAACACCTGGCAGGCGTGTGGGAGCATGGGTGGGAACACCTGGCAAGCGGGTGGGCCCTAGGTGGGGACACCTGGCAGGCGGCCCGGACAGCTTGCCAGCACCCCGTGAGTTCAATACATACAAAATCCAGAGTACCGATGAGGGGCTGGGTGTAGGATTCCTTTGCCCACTGCTGTCTTACTCTTCACAGGCTCTTATGTCCTGGCTTGCAGTTGTCCTGCTGCAGCCACTGTGCTAGTTGCAGTCCCTGCCGTGATTGTGAGCTCACGCATTGTCTCTGCAGGGTGGTGAAGGCAGCTTGGAAGGTGCCCAGCCCGCAGACGAAACGCTTGCTGCGCCAGGCCTGCGCACTGACGCAGGTGTGACTCCTGGAGGGGGGCCAGAGGTTGCAGGCACCGCAGAGGAGGCCCAGGAGCAGCCTGGGCAGCACGACAGCTCCCGGGCCGCCGCGAAGGGCAAGGCAGCCAAGCTGCCTGGCCGAAAGGCGACGGCGGCTGCTGCCGGGACAACAGGGAAGGCTGCAAAGGCGAGTGAGCAATGGTGCAGCAGGATTGTGCACTGTGCTGTGGGCACGCATGCCCTGGGCTGCTCTGGGCCAGAGGTAACGTTGCGGAGTCAGCAGTTCGTGGGTAGTACCACAGCCGCCATGTCATGCACAGGTCACGTCATGGCTTGACATCGACAGACAATGTGCATCAGTTGGCTTGAATGCTTACTTACTCTAAGGGAATGGGTTGCCCCATGTCAGCAGAGAGGTGTGCCCAGCTGCAGCAGTGATGAACTTGCTTGCTGCTGCCTGCTGCTGCGAGTGTGAGCCTGCCTGAATACATCAGGTGCCCTGCTGATGCAACAGGCGCTCTCAGATCCCTGTGCCATGCCACTGTGACTTCCATTCTTGTCAAGGAGTGCCCTGCTGACGCACCAATCACTGTCACAGCCTCAGTTTGTGCCTCTGTGACTTCCCTTCTCTTGCCGCCACTTGCTGTGAGCTGGCCTCTATTGATGGGGTGCCCTGCTGACGGAGCAAGTGGTGTCAGAACCCTAAGCAAGGCCATTGTGACCAGTTCACATCCCACCTCCCTGCTGTGAGCTACCCTCGATTCCTGGGGCGCCCTGCTGTTGCAGCAGGCAATGTCAGAATCCTTGACCATGCCTTACCCCTGAGCCTAGCCCCTTGTCCACGCAAACAGGGCAAGTGTAGCCTAAGAGACTTGTCCACGTTGCTTTGCATGTGCTGTGCTGGCCAAGCACGCACTTGCAGTGCAGCGCTGACAGGCCTCATCTGGCCACACCTTGTGTGGTGTGCGCACTCCCGACCTGAAGAGCTGCTGCCTGTGCACCATAGGGGCCAGCACCCATAGCTGTCTGCTGCCTGAGCCCAGTGGAGGGCTGCCCATGCAGAAGGGGCCAGTCCAGGCGCAGCCCCTGCCTGTGCCATCTATTGTAAGACATCCCACCCACTTGAAACTGACCTGTCTCCAAACGGCTCCCTCCCCTGCAGGAGGGGGCCAGCCCAGGCCCACCAGTCGCTTGCACCTCTCTTGCCGAGTACTCCTTGTGGTGATGTAGTTCTGACCCATGTCCACGTGGCCCCTTCCCCTGCAGAAGGGAGCAGCCCAGGTGGAGCCACCCTCCTCAGGCGGCATCCTGGACCAGATTGCTGCCCAGCCCATCGCCTCCTGGGGCACCCTGAAGGACCTGAGCAAGGTCGTCAGGCGCGCTGTCCAGGAGTGGGTGGTGGAGCAGAGGGCAGCGCGTGGGCTCAAGGCAGACCGCGTGAGACAGGGTGTGACTGTGTTATTTAGGGTACAGCAAGCTACAACTTCAGCTTGCCTGGGGATGATGGGGGATTTTGCTGCAGCCAGGTGATTCAAGGCTAATCTTCAGCAAGCAAAAACGCCAGCTTGGCCAGGAAGGAGGGGGAAAGGTTGGGGTGATGTCGCTGTAGCTAGGAGGCTACAGGCAGCTTGTGCAGGTTGTCCTGTCTTCTACTGAGTGCACCTGCACCTGCTGCATGAGCTGGATGCTGGGGATGGCTCTGCCACATTTGCTTGGTGGGCCTTTCATGGAGACAGCTGTTGGCACAATGTGGGGATGCTTTGTTGCAAATTGCCACAGCAAGTAGTCAGCTGTGTTGGGTGGAAGGCTGGATGTGTGAGCAGATCGCAGGGGAGGCAGCTGACACAAGTGCTTGGGGGGCGTGCTGCGAGCTGTGCTCAGCGCAATCTGTCACTGGCAAGCACTGCATGCATTGCACTGCATGCATTGCACTGCATGCATTGCGTTGCGCCCCTCATGTTGGGAGCAAGACCTTGTTGTAAGCTAAAGTTCGTCGCTCGCAGCACTGTGCAGTGCTTTGTCCATCAAGCAGCACATCCCTTACATGGTGGCCTATGCATGCTGTGCAGCGCTGACTTTAGGAGCAAGACATCATTGGTTTTGAAGCCTAATTCCCTTGTGCTGTACCGGGCTTGGTCTCTACCAAGGCAACGCACGTTGCTTCTTTTACACAAAGCTTCACATCCTCGACGCTGTGCACACCAAGGCAGCACACTCGTTTGGCTGAAGCCTGACGTTTGCAATGCTGTGCAGGGCTCAGTCTACCAAGGCAACACACCTCCTGCGTGGTGGCCTCTGCCAGTCTGGGACAACAAGCAGCTGCACACCAAGGCCGCCTGCGTCAAGGCAAGCTGATCTCTTTGTCATGCACGTCTTCAGTCTTCAGCTCCTGTGCCAGGCTGACATGACTGCAATTGCACACAGTTGTCCACGACTGACATTGTCCAGATGTGCCACACAGAGTCATGTCAGACCTCCTGGGCAGCACAGCAATACGCCATGTGCCTCCAGCACATTGCCAGAGGCAGAGGTGCTGCCCATCTGAAGCTGGTCAGCTGAGTGCAGGTGTATAATGCCCTGAAGCAGCATATGAGGGCTCATGGTCAGCACCAGACTGCAACATAAAATGCTGCTGTTCCACCAAGCCTATCCGGGATGCCGCCGTCTCAGAGATGTTCATTGACCATCATCAGCAAAGTCTGATGATGAGGTCTGGCGTGCTGCCTTGCCCACAGAGCCATTGCTAGCACCCCGAACACAGAGATCTTTGTCGACCAACACTAGCAAGGTCATGTTGCACATGACACTCCTTACACAGACCTCCCAACCCATCAGGAACCTTGAAGTAGTGATGCAGATTTCTCATGTTTAGCACGCTGCTGAGACTAGCAGCAGAAATTGTAAGGCAGACCTACGCCTGGATCTGTGCAAGTTGTCTAGGTGGTGAAATGTCATTCATCAGAGCAAGACTGCTAGCCAACACTCTGATGATGCTTAGCATCCTCCTGAGCGAGCTGCTCATCATGATGAGGCTTAGTGTCAAAGTCTAGCAAGTCAAGCCCCAGCTGCTGCTGCTGGCATTCAGTGAGTCAAGGGCGAGCACTGTGCTTGGAAGACAAGCTCTCCAGAACTTAGATGCGCTCACAAACAGCAGTAATTGGGTGTGGGCAAGGGCCTGTTGTACCTTTGGAAAAGGTTTGCCCAGGATACCACTGACATTTGTAAAATTTGGGTGGTACTGGGCCGATTTGCCACCCCTGCAGCCTCCCTGCAGCAGGGCATGGTAGTACATGCAACCTTGCTGGTGCAGTGCAAAATCTGCTTCTGTGATATCTGTGGGCAGCCGAAGCAGCGCAGCTATCTGGAGCATCCAATGAGGAGAAGCCTGCAAGGTGCAGGCCCGTCACTGCAGGTGGTGAGGATGCACAGGAGGTGTCAGCAACAGCAGCAAAAGCCAGCTGGCTGCAGTGCACTACTCGGCTGGCCTTGCAGCAACATGCGCAGCGTGTTGTGGTAGGCAGGCTTGCGCTGCTCATAGCCTGGAGTTATCAAGCACCAAACAATCGCCTTCACCGTTGACTGTGTGCCGCCACTTGTGCCGGCGACTGCAGACTCAAGCCTGCGCCTGACATTCCTGGTGTGCATGCTTGCTGGCAGCAGAATAGGTCTGGTGACCAGCTCTGTGTTCCACCTTGTCTCTGAGTCACAGGGCTTTACTAGCCACAAATTTACTCCATTAAACCAGTACTAGCTCCACAATGACAGCACTCATGTGTCTGCCTTGCGCAGCAGCAGGGAATTCTTCTCCCCCAGCTGCTTCTCCTTCTCACGCAGGTATGCAAGCTCATCTACCCAGCCCTCTGGCCTGGTCTTGCGCAGCTCCCTCATTTCTGCCACCCCCATGCTGATCTCGGCAACCACATCCTCAATCTGCCCCCTCACCAGAGACACTTCTGAGGCAGCAGTTGGTGTGCTGGATGCTGTCTGCAACAGAACACAGACGCCATCAGCAGCACCCTGAAATTAGTGATGAAGTGAGGAGTCTCAGAACAGGAAGCAGCCTCACATGCTACTTTCACTAGCTTTTCACCTTGGTGCCTGAGGTGATCTTCTTCACTCCATCCTTCAGCTGCTGCCGTGGTGCGCCGATTGCTCAGCAGCTGGATTACATTTTCAACTTTTTTTGGAAAGCTGGCTGATCTCCTCGGGGGGGGAACCTGCAAATGCATTGTGGTGCAAGCTTCAGTGGCGACGAGGCCGGCAAACATGGATTTAGACTTCCTGCAGACTCAAGCCTCCTCCAAGCTCTGGAGCCAGGGGGCACACAGCTTCCAGCGTTTCAGACTGTATGGGCTGGAGGTCGATCCCCACTACACAAGCTGACTATCTGTGGAGTAGAGCAGGGCTCCACAGCCTCCCAAGCTGCAGATGCTGTAAAGCAGACATAAATATTGGCGACCAGAGGTTGCTGCAGCTCTGTTGACCAGCATGGTAGCATGCAGATGGCTCTGGTGATCTGGTGGCTGCTCACCTTTGTGGCCTGCCATGTGCCTGCAGCTTGAAAGCTCTTGTTGCCTGCCTGCAGGTGCTGCAGCCCCAGCCCTGAACCATGTGCTCACAAGCTAGTGCATGCCGCTTGGTGTTTGCATGACAACCTGCTGCCAGTGGCAGGCTGTTGGTGGTGCCATCAGGGTGGCGGCAGCCCCTTGGGTCCCACTTCATGCAACCAGTGCAAGCCTACCTGCAAAAAATGGGTGGCCACCCATGGCCACCACAAACAGCGCCCCGCACACAATGCAAAACAGTGCCTGCAGCCTTGACGAACTGCTCTCCCTGCAGATGCTTCCTGGCCCAGCAGGCGGTGCAGCGCGCTGACCTCTGCTACTGACGACAGGCCATCAGGTGGACCACAGCACACACCAGCCCTCACCTGGGGCCCAAGGCTCCCATGAAGCCCAGGTGACAATCCCATGGGTATGCACGCTGATGACGATGTTCAGCCTGAGGCAAGTAATGGATCACAGAACAGCACAGACCCATGATGTTGAACCTCACCGCAGGCTTCGCCCATTGCAAGCCTGTGCATACCCAGACCAATCATGCAGAATTCAGATTTGTCCTTCGCATGAGTGGCCAAAAGCAGCATGTCCAGCGACACCTACCTGTGCCAGTGGTGAGCGCTCAAGGAGTAAACAGCCACCAGGAGGACAGTACAACTCCTGAGAGGGCATCAGCTGCCAGCTGATAGATCGGCCTCCTGTTCGCAGCAAGCTGCAAGCCCCCTGGCCAGCTTCATGAACAAGATACACCCACATGCACCTGACCTGCCGCAACCTGCAGTCCAGGCTGCATGGGTCAGAGCAATGCACTGTTGCCGTGGCAGTTACCTGCCTGCTGCGTCCGCAAGGAATCGATAGTGCCCTTGAACAGTGCGCTTACTGGACTTCATGACCATGATGCCGCTGCTGTCCTCCAGGCGGCTTTTGATGCTTTCTGTGACCAGCTGCTGCCACAGCTCTGCCTCTGGGGTGCCAGGCATGATCCTTGCCAACACCCCATAAGTGTCCGATTAAAAGACTTTGTAGTGCTGTGCCATGGCGGCCTGCACGGATGGATTGCAGTCAGCTTGGTTGTGCCAGAGGTCAGTGTCTATACAAAAGCAGGGGCATCGGTGTCTGCCTCCTGCACTCCGCTTTCTAGTCATAACGGCTCGCCAGCTCATTTGTGTAGCTCTTTCGAATACTTCGGCTGCTGGATGACAGTCACCTAGGTTCGTCTCGGAGTTGGCGATCTAAGTACTAGGTCAAAAAACCCTGGCGCGCCAAGGTGCCCATCCACCTTCATGCAGCACTACCAAGTGCCATCTGCTGAGTACAGCAGCTACATCAACCATGTCATCAGCAAGGGGCTGCTGAGGACTACATTGCACAACTGCCCGCTAACAGTGTGATCAGTGAAAGGAATCCTTGGGCAAGGCAAAATGGGTAGTCTGCAGATTGTGGTGGAGCACCAATGCAGAGCGCCGACATGACGCGCTGCCCACCACCAAGGGTCAGTTGGCAAGCAGCCCTTCGTGGGCCTCCCGCATCCACTGAGCCATCTGCGCTGAGCCGTCTCTTGAAATCATCATCTTCAGCATTGCTGCGGAGTCATGTGCAGCATCTGCACCGCGCTGGAACATCCGCTCTTCGTACGCCGCAATGGCTGCCTTGGGCTCTGTAGCAAGCACGAATGGGGTTACTACCACTGAAGCAGGTGCATGGGCCAGAAATGCCCTCACAAAAATACTTGAGGGTCCCTTGCTTGCGTCATACAAGGACATGCTACATTTGATGTGCAAGGGAGCTTGCTTGAAGGCTATCAGCTGATCTCAGACGCTAGTCTCACACTTGCACACACTCAAAAGCACCAAATACTGGAAGCCAAGCTTGGCGGCAATGCTGCAGGCTCACCAGCCTTGGCCAGTTCCAGTGCCAGCTCCGCTCCGTCTTGCATAGCAAGGTTAGCCCCCTCCCCGGACGGCGCCATCAGGTGTGCAGCGTCTCCGAGAAGCGTGACATGCGGATGACTTGGCCACCTCAGCCCTGCTGGCAGCGCATAGAGCGGCCATGGCAGGCAGATGCCATCGCATGCTTCAATGAGACCAGTGATATGGGGTGCCCAGCCCGCAAACTGTTTCACAATGGCAGCGCGGCGGGCGTCAGTGCCGGCTCCAAGGTCTATGCCCAAGCTCACAAAGTCGTTGGCGGGAATTCTGAGCCCAATGTAGATGCGGATGCGGCCGTCGCCGTTGCGCTGCGCCATGATGCCCTTGTCGTCGCTCAGCGCAAACATGCTGCCCTGCCCAACCAGCGCACTGGCCTCAGGGTGCATTCTGTCTGCGTCAGGGATCCCAAGCTCAAGGTAGCTGACGCCGCAATAGCTTGGCTGGGCCTCCGTCACGAGCGGCCGCACCCGCGACCTCGCGCCGTCTGCGCCAATCACCACCTCTGCCGTGGCTGCTGAGCCGTCTGCAAAGCGGAGCGTGTAGCCGGCATCCTTGCTGACAGGCTGCTCGACTGCGGTCAGGGCACTGCCCCACTGTATTGTGTCCTCTGAGAGCGAGTCCATGAGCAAAGCGCGCAGCAGGGGCCGGTCAATCTCAGGCCGCTCCATGATGGGCGGCTGGTCGGGGCCGCTGACCTCCTCCCACAGGACCTGGCCATGCTTGTCAAAGATGCGCATGTCCTGGCCCTCAGGTCGCGCCAAAGCACGGAACTTTGCGTCCAGCCCCGCCTGGCTCAGCGCCCACAGCCCCGACTCGGGGTGCAGGTCGAGCGAGCCGCCCTGGCGTCGAGCCTCGCGCGCGGCATCACGCTCAAAGACTGTGACCTTGAGCCCATGGCCTTGCATGACACGCGCGGCTGTGAGGCCGCCCAAGCCGCCGCCGATGATGGCATACTTGCACGCTTGTTGCAAGCTGCTTGCAGACATTGTCAAGCGCCTGGAGCGTGGCTGCTTCAGCCCCTGCACAGAGCAAAACATGCTGCAACCATCAGTCAAGAAGATACCACACCTAGAACGCATGCACAACCTGAACAATGTTCCCGAAGACGCAACCTTGCAACTGTTGCAGCACTCAGCTGTGTTGCCGTGTCAGTGTTTACCAACCAGTCATCACAAGCAACAGCTGACAGAGCTGATTGCAAGAGGTGCCTTGATCTTCTGCCTACAGCTGGCAATGCGAGTGGAACCCCATCAACATCTAAATGTCTGCAGAGAGTGGACGCCAACTGTTGCCCTGCTGAAACAGCTCGGAGTGCTGACCTGCCTATCGAAGATGGCACACCCTGCGCACCCAAGGCGACCTGGAGCTCCCTTGCTTGTTGGCCATGGGACTCTTGACCTGCATAAGGCACACCAGGCAGTCAAAACATGCAATGTGGCTGCAGCACACAGCAGGTTCACATGCACAATGTGCTGACCTTACCTGGGATGCCTTTGCTTAGCTTTTACTGTAGACCCGCATATGTCATGCCTGCCAGACATCGTGCTCTCTACGGCCAATTGCTAACTCATGGCATGCTCATGTACTTGTTGCTGTACTTTCATTCTTGCTGATGGTAACGCCGTTTAAAGGGGTCCGGCCACCACCAGCCTGGAGAGACAAAGTCCGGAGGGCAGGCAGTGGTGCCAACCCAATGGTGCCTGGTGCAGGTTCATAGATCAGTACACGTCGGCAGGCTAGTCCTCGCCTTTGCTGCGTCGCAGGGCAGCTGCAGAACACAGTTATGCTGCCAGTGTGATATACGAATCAATTTCACTTTGCTTTCTTGTAGGCAATCCCTACCATGGCTCTCGCCATTGATCAGGGCGTGTGTCAGGCACTGCACGGTCAGCTACTGGCCAGGAACAATGTGGAGGTGCATGCCTTCGAGGGTCTCGTCCAGGACTGGCAATCTTGCTGGAGACAGCTCAGAGAAGCACAGGTACTCCATCAGGCTGTACAGACGTCTTGTGCTTGGCAAAGCTTTTGGCTCAGCTGCTGGTGCATGCAGGTGCGCAATGTCCAGATGGCCCAGGAGGCGCAGGAGCTCAGAACTGAAAACGACACTCTGGCAGCTGCTGCGCAGCAGAGCAAGATGTCAGAGGCTGCCATGCAGCAGGTCAGCTGCACCGGCACGCTCTTGTATGATCATAGTCTGGCTTTTGGCTAATTTGCCAGGAACGCAAGAGTGTCAAGGCCTCCTGTCGTCTGCAAATCAGCTGACATGTGCTGCGCAGATGGCCACCCACGAAGGCAGGATCAAGGAGCTGCAGGAGGAGCTGACGACAGCCTACAAGGAAAAGGGCAAGTTGGCTGAGGACCTGCTGCAGGCAGGTGCAGCAAATACTGTCTGCTGTGACGATGCGAGACTGCACTCTCTTGTGGCAGCCCGCAAGCTGACACCTTGCAGCTGAAGTTCTTTGCAGCTTGTTGAGTGATGAAGGCAGCCAGCAAAGGCACACCTCATGGTCTCTGCACCCCTGCTGTTTGCATGCCACCAGGCAGCCGCTGGAGTGTAGCTGGCACCAAAGCTGACAGGCATGTTTTGCTGCTTTCTTGCAGGCCACCAGCCAGCTGCAGGTGGTGCGCGAGACCAATGAGCAGCAGGGCAAGCAGCTGACGGATGCAGGGCAGACCGAGCGCGAGCTGCGGGCGCGTGTGAAGGAGCTGGCTGCACAGGTGGACCATGAGCGGGCGGCACATGCGCTGGCCAGCTCTGAGCTTGAGGTGGGTCAGGCTTGGGAAGTGCAGAGGACGTGGCATAGAGTGGCGTCGATTGAGTGCAGGTGGACCTCCATGAGAGGCATTGGTGGGTCTGAGATCGCAATTCAGTGCAGTTTGCTGAAGCAAGGGGACCCAGTGTACAGGTTGCCATCGAGCCAGCCGCCCCTGAGCTGGCCAGCCTCTACTTGCGGTGAGGTGGAGCTGCTGCTTGCTGAGCATCCATGAGAGGGCTGGTCTTTCTTCAGGTGAAGCTCAGGACTGCGGGCCAGCTCAGAGTTGGAGGGGAGGCACCGCTGCTGCTTGCAGAACAGGGATGGAGTGCCAGTCTTCTTGTTGGTCATAGGTGGCTGGGCAGCTTCAGAAGGTGGCAGCTTGCAGAAAGTACTGCCAACCCGTCGAGGCAGACATCTGCCACCTACAACATGAAGACGTCCTGGTCAGCTCCAAGCTGCAGTGCCTTTTGAAAGTGATGAAGCCGGCTGCATGAGCTGACGTCATGTGTGCAGCACACACGTGCAGCTAGAAATGGCCACAGATGCCCTGCTACAACGGCAGGGCAGTCTGCAGGTGGATCCTGCATGGCTTATGTGATGACCAGCTTGGTGCTACACATGGGGTGCAGCATGCTGTGAATCTGCAGGGGATACAGGTGCACGTCAGAGGAGCTTGAGGAGCACCTGCCATGCACTAAAGTATCCGAGGCCTGTGTATGGCTCCCAGCAGGAGTGCTGCTAAGTGAAAGAATATGGGATATTTCAGATAATCTTTGACCTGCAGTGCAAAGCTGGCCGCCCTGGGGCAGCCACATCCTGTGCTGCACAATAAGAGGAGAAGATCAGAAAAGACTGGCCCCGCCAGCCGTGCAGGTCTGGCTGACTGATAGGGAGGCGGCTGGTACCAATGCTGCCAAGCTGGAGTCTGAGAGCCTACACAGTCCAGTCTGGCAACTCTACAGGCCTGGCTGGCTGACACGGAGCCGACGCTGTCCAGTTGAAAGCAGACAGCCTGCACACTTGGCCTGGCTGCCCTGCAGGCCCGGCTGGCTGACAAGGAGGCGGCCGAGGCTCGTGCTGCCGAGCTAGAGACAGAGAACGGGGCCCTGGTGCAGCGCCTGATTCAGCTGAAGGCCACAGAAGTGGAGCGCATGAACGAAGTCAACCGCGTGTGCGAGGAGATGGTGGGTTGCCGTGCCTACTTTGAACCTCAGTGCTGGCATGTGTAGCTTCGTGGTCCAAGCTTGAAGCATGTGTGGGCCTCTTTCTGGCTGTCAATGCTAGCTGCATGCTGCACAGCTGGCCTGCTGGGTGGTCGCCTGTTCTGCTGACTGCACAGCACTCCTCTTGGTGGGGCCTGCATTGGCTGGATGTCAATTCAGAGCCAAGTCCTTCATGGCTGGCTGGCTGCACTGCTGGCAGCATATGCGAGCGTGCTGCTCATGCAGGTGTCCTTAATGTTTTTTTGTCAAGCCGGCACCGCACTGCACCCTGCAAGATCTTTCTGCACCCTCATGTTACATCTCTCAGCACGTTGATGACTGTAGCATCGATTTTGTATATCTGGAGAGGGAGGGAAGGGGCGAAGGGGAAAAGGGAGAGGGGGTAAGGAGGGGGTGTAGTTTGAACCCTAAACCACGCCCTGCACCGCCGTCTACATGCCCCCGCCTGCTGACTTGCAGCTCGAGAACGCCCGCCACATGCAGCGCGCTGCAGCTGTGCAGACCCAGCAGTCTGCTCGCAGCCTGAAGACCCGGTCACAGAGCATGGGCACGCCACCCCTGAGGGAGCAGCTGGGCAGCCTGAGCCTGGCTGGGGTTGCTGAGGGTGGGCCCAGCTATGCCGTCACGTTGCGCGCCGTCCCCAACCAGCTAGCAAAGGCGGTCCCTGCTCATGATGGGGGATGCCTGACCTGCGCATTTGACAGGTTGGTTGCAGGCCGAGGCCCCCAGTGAGGGCCTTTGTGTGTGATTCAGCATGGGATGGAGCTGCGGTGTGGTGTTCTGCAGAGGCGCCTCACCCAGCGCAGTCCACGCTCTCACATGTGAGCTTTCTGGAGAGCGCTGAGAGAACATATGCAGCGTTGTTGCTGCAGCAGAGCATGTCTCTGCATGATGCCAGTTGCCACGGAGGACGATCCCAAGTTTGCCCTGCTGGTCACAGGTTGCAAGCTGGTGGTGACTTCTGCGCCAGCCCAGCATCCCTTCACAGACCCTGCAGCACACTGCAGCAGCTGCCCCAATCAGGTGTGTCTTGCAGGCTGTGCAGGAGGTGCCACAGGACTGTGATCAACTAGTGGGTTGGACCCAGGATATGACATTCATGATTTATCTGACTGTGCAGGAGTGGGACTCAGATGGCCAGTGGCGGCGCCAACAAAGTTGTTCGCATCTGGGACGTTGCCACAGCCACACCCACTTCCACCCTGCATGTGAGCAGACTCATGCCTGCATAACCCCTGAGTGTCATGGAGAGGCTTGCCTGTGGGCTCCTATTTCGTGGCAGCAGTAAATGCTTTGCTGGCAGCTTGACTCACCTCACTGGCAGCGCAGCGTGGCGGCGGTGCAGCATTGCAAATGGTCTTGCTTTGCACAGAAGCGCGGAGGAAAGCACGTGGAAAGCAGAGAACTGGACATAAAGCACAGAGCAACAGGCAAGGGTTTTGTTTGACCAGTGCCTAGTATGCACACAGGTAGTTGGCAACAAGCATGGGTTGTTGTTGAAAAGTTGGGGTTTTGAGACAGTTGAGTGCAGAAGCTTATACTGTCTTGCTTTGGATTTTAATGTAAACAGTTTCCTTGTGTTCATTTGAACGAGACAACCATCATAAAGGGGGCAAAAGGAATGCAGTCTCACTGCAGTCTGCCCCTGTCCCTGAGCAGCAGCCAACCTGTAGTCCCACTGACGCCACTGAGCAGTCTGCACCTGGACCCCAAAATGGCTTCGTCACAGCCAGCATGTTCTGCTGCTGTTCCTAGCGTGATGATCTAGCTGTATGCTTCTGCGCTGCAGGGCATGCAGGAGTCTGTCCTGGAGTGCTGCTTTACCGCAGACTCGACTCGTCTGTTGGCAGCTGGTGGGGATCAGAATTTGCGGCTCTGGGAGATTGAGAGCCGTAGGGAGCGCCACACGCTGACAGGGCACACGGCCAAGGTGGGCCGCCACCCCAGCTGCTGCAGGCCCTGGCCTCAGGGTTTTGGCTGATGCACCTGGCCACCATCATTTCGGCATCCTGGTGGCTGCACTGCAGGCTCATCCCCTTGCAGGTACTGTCTTATACCATTCCTGCTGCTGCAGGCTCCCCACACGCTTGACAGGCTCTGAGACAGCAGCTCACAGTGTCCAAACAGGGGGCCTGTGCATGACGGTGAAACAGGAAATGCAGCTCTGCAGCAAAGTGTACTTGGCCCATGTCACAGCAACGCTGCCTGCAGGTCTCCACAGTGGACTGCTGCCCGATGGATGCCAGCAAGGCCGCCAGCGGCGGCACCGACCGCTGCATCAAGCTGTGGGACCTCAACCGCGGATTCAACCGGGGCACCTTCCTGTTCACCTCCACCTGCAACTCGCTGCGCTACCTGCTGGACGGGGCAGCCCTGGTCTCGGGGCACTGGGATGGGGCTCTGCGATTCTGGGACCTGCGGAGCGGGCGAGTCGCACATGAGGTCACAGGGCTGCATGTAGGGCAGATCTGCTCGGTCAGCATTGGGCGGCGCACAGGTGGGTGCTTGCAAGAGAGGAGAAGGCTCTGCGCTGGGGCTGTTCTGCACAGCCACGGTTGGCGAGTGAGGTCACGGGGCTGCACGTGGGGCAGATCTGCTCGGCAAGCATTGTGTGGCGCACAGGCCGGAGGTTCTGGAGCGTGTCCTGGGCTTTTGAGGCCAGCATGCAGCAAGCTGCGCTGGGCAGCGAGTGGGGCTTGATCTGCTTGGTCAGCATTGGGCAGTGCATTGCTGGTGCCAGAACTAGAGAGAATCACAGCACAACATGCTGGGGCTGCCTGGTGTGCATGCAAGTCCCAGCAGGCTCTGCAACATGCCACTTCAGCATTGCCATGGCACAGGTCTTCTGCTGTCTGCCTGCCAGGGTTGCTCAACATAGCTTGCTGCGAGAATGGGCCTCCTGCGCCTGTGCTTGCACAATCATGAGTTCCTGGATGTTATATCAGCTGTCATAGCCGGCACCTTCATTTGACCTGACCACCTCTCTACCGCACACCCCATGCCTGCACAGCTCCCTGTTTGCACCATTGTGTAGCTTGTCACTCCCATGTCTGGCTGCAATGGGTTTTCCTGAAGCTGTAGCATGTGCCAGCCATCAAGCCAAGTCCCTGCTTCCCGCAACAGGCCAGATCCTGACTGCTGGCAAGGACAACCTGCTGAAGCTGTAGCAGTTTGGCAGCCATCACATAATGTCCCTGCCCCTCGCCTGCAGGCCAGACTCTGAATGCTGGCAAGGACAGCCTGCTGAAGCTGTAGCAGTTGGCAGCCATCACATTATGTCCCTGCCCCTCGCCTGCAGGCCAGATTCTGACCGCTGGCAAGGACAACCTGCTGAAGCTGGTGGACGCTCGCACCTTTGAGGTTCGGCAGACATTTCGGGCCCCAGGGTTTGCCGTGGGCACAGTGTGGTGCACAGCGTGCATGTCCCCTGACGAGCGCCACGTGGCAGCAGGGTCTGCCAGCGGCACAGTCTATGTCTGGGAGGTGAGGGACTACCACCAGGTAGTCGGGCAATGCCCTTTGCCTGCTGTCAGGCAGGGTGGCACTGATCGAAGCAGTGTCCACGCCTGGCAGCTCTATCAGAGGCTACCAGTCTGGCTGAGGACCAACACTGACATGCCAGAATTGCACAGTGCAGTGCGAGCTGGCAGAGTCAAAGTCGGCCGGGCAGACCAGCTGTGACTGCCACCTGTCTCTGCAGCACATGTGTCCTTGTAGGGGGAATACTCAGGCGCCCACACCGCCATTGCGCAACATTCTGTTGAATTCCCTGGCAGGGGCAAGGTGTGGCCTCAGGGCTGCCGCACGAAAGAGGCCTGTGGCCATCAGCGGCTGCATATGCACGCTGTCTGTGCCTTGGTAGTTTGCGGGCCTCGCCATCATGGTGCTGCTGCCTCAACTTGATCGCTGGTTTGCATCCACAAATTACAACATGAGTAAGAGTGTGCACTTTTGGTCAATAATGTGGCGGGGAAGGTGTCATCGCAGACAGGCCCAACTTTGACAGACCCACTGAAAGGTCTTGGCCGATCTTAGCATTGCTGCTCTGCAAGACACCCTCCTGCTTGAACACGAGCCATGAATCCTGGCCAGCTGGTGCATTGACCTGTGTGTCCTGGCCTTTGCCGGTCAGGTATATTCAATGTTGCAGAGTTTGAACAGCGTGGCTGCCAAGCCGCGTCCCTCTGCTCTGCAGGTAGACAAGGGGGCAGTGGTGAAAGAGCTGGGCAAGAGCTCTGGAGGGGGACAGCCAGTGCAAGCCACTGCCTGGAGCCCACATGGGCAGCCCCTGGTGTCGTGCGACAAGACAGGCACTGTCAGCTTCTGGAGGGACTAAAATATAATTTCCACAGCAGTTGCTCACAGGCATGGTGGCGGTAGCTTTCAGTGTTGCTGCAACAACACTCAGCTTGATATAGGGTGGAGACAAGCAAGGGCTTTGCAGAGTGAACCCTGCCAAAACGTCAATTCAAAGGACCACCAGAGAAGCAACAGTGTGCAGTGCGTTTGCACACTGAAGAAAGACATCTTGCATGAAGCGTCAACCTCAGCCGTCAAGAATGAAGACCACCTGTTGCATTGCTCAGCATTTGATGGCCTTTGAGCTGTGGCTGCAGCTACATGACTCTGACTGAACTCATCAAAAACATCCCCTCTCAGATGGCCGCATCTGCAAAGGCCACACAGCTCTAGCAGGACTTCATGCACAGCAGGACCAGAGATGCACCTAATGCATAAGAGGCAGTACTGTATATCAGCACCTTCCTGCGATCGCACTGGCATCTGGCTACAGGGATGCAGCTGGTCTTACCAGCTGCAATGAGCATCACTCACATTGGCCCTTCGTTTGTCTGAGTGAACCAAATTGAGTCAGCATGATCTGCACAACATTTCATCCTCCTTGTGGCCCCCAGACTCTACACGCAGCTCACCCAGTCATGTGTGCACATCACCGCCTTCAGGCAAGCTCGGAGTCTGCAAACTCCACCCAAATAATGCGTTGGAGCCTCAGCTATATTTAGCATGCTGGCTCAGCAATCACTCAACGCTGGAGAGAGGTGGCAGACGATGCTGCCAGCTGATCGAGCAACTTGGGCTTGCGACGCAAGGGTGTAAGGGTGATGCAAGCAGTAGCAAGGTTGCAACAAAATTTGATAACATGACAAGGAGTCTGACTGCCGTGTTGATGCCTACAGAACAGCGTTCAGCCAGGTATAATGGGGAGATTCAAGACTCTGCGGCTGCTTTTGGGCAGTTCACCAGCCCTGCAGGATCACCACATGCGGCCTATCGCCAGGCGGCCCTCAGCACTGCTCAGTCGCCCAGCAGACCTGAAACAGGTGCCAGCCTGCCTGGGCTCACCCCAGACCCCAGGCTCACCCTGAACAGCAGTGCGCACCAGATGGAGCAGCCCACCACTCAGGTCAAAAAATTTTGGCAGCTTTGCCAGTCAAAGACATCTGCATGTATCTGCAGGGGCCAAACACCTTCTGCTGCAGCGAGACAGATCAGGAGGTCAGCCATGAAAAACACCAACAGCCCCATTGGCACTGGTCACACGATTCTGTCCAATGCCTCCCAGCAGACAAACTGCTTGAGCGCCACATGATTGCACATTGACCCCCGCAGACCAGAAAGTCAGACCCTGCATCTCCCAGCAGACGTTCCATCACCAACTGCTGCAGATGGCCAAGCAGGTGACCACAGCACCCACATCAGAGAAAGTACGCTTTAGGGTGTCCACCCACCATGATGGCAGTGCTCTGCACAGCACACCTCACGAGGCCACCTTTTCAAAGCAGCCCTGCCAGAGCATGCTCACCGCTAGGCTCATGCTTGTTCCGGAAGTGCTAGAGCATGGCTACCTCTGTCTGCCAGGCCTCCCTGTACATAGGCTTCTTGTCCTCGTCTGCATTTGCCCAGGCCTCCAAGGCCTTCTCCACCCCGGACGTCAGCTTCTTCTCCTGCTGATCCAGGTCCATGTCTGCAACAAGCACACGATCAATCCAGACTGCCGCGCAGCCTGCTCCTGGCATTGCGGGTGTGAGGGGGCGTGCGGCTGGGTTTGTACAGCGTTCTCCTGCCGTCTTGACCGGGATCGGCAAGAAATCAGATGTGTCTGACTTACTTCACTGGAATGGTCTCGCGGAGTCGTACGCCTCACCCTGAGCCTGCAGAAGAGAGGACCTTGATCGCTCGCGACAAGGCGACCAGCAATGTTGCAGCCGCGAAATTACGGGCCGAAAATCGGGGCAAGGCCTCCGCAAGGGCAGGCACACTGGTGCAAGACACACCTTCAACAAGAGCCAGAGCTGTGCAGCGGGGAGCTCTATTCTTCTTATGGGCTGTCACATAGTCGAGAAGAGGTTACCCATCTAGTTTTGACCAAATCGTGCAGAAAGACCTCGGCGAGCTGATCTGCCAATCAATCCAGCTCTCCTGCAGGTCAGCAGTACATTGAGGGTGCTTGTGCATGTCTGTGCCCGAACAGCCTGGCGGCAGCAAGTTGAAAGCTTTCACCATCTTTAGCACAGCTGTAGTGAGCCTGACGCTTGTGTGCTTCGATTGGAGCAAAACCTCACCAGGCCCCACTGTCTTTGACAACGTTCGCCCCGCCCTGAGGAGTGTCATCAACCGCATCTACGGCGTTCAGTCATCGGGGAAGAGCCCCAACCTCGGCAACCGGGAGGACAGCTCCTCATAAGCTTCACAGGGCCCGTTTCTTGCTGAGCCTCCACAGGCAGCTCTGCACCTGTGCTCGTCCTGTGCCTGGTCAGATCAGAGGGTGAGGCTGCGCAGGTTCCCATTACGCTGTGCATGTGTTTTGCTGCATGTCTTGAATTTTGCAATGCAGCCGCCTGGCCTGCAGGCTGGTGCCACATGCTGTGCCGGCAGCAGCTTGATATGGCTGGGCATCTTGCGATCGCTGGCCTGCTGATATGCCCCGCAGCGCATGGAGCCTCCCCTTCTGCCCTGTCCTGGCAGTTCAGCAGCTGCCATGCCACTGTCGCTTCATTAGCCTGCCCTGCGCCATGCAGGTCCTGCTGCTGAGGCAGCCTCTTCTGCGCCTAGCTGCCAGGAGCCAGCCTCCCTGCCCAGGCAGCTGACCCCGTAATGGTGTCCGAGAGCGGGCCAGCCAGCCATCCCATCTCCCTCTCTTGTGAGGACAGTTTGTTCTCAGTCGCAGACTCCGGTGCTCGTCCCAGCCAGGAGACCTCAGGCTTCAGCACCCCTGGGGTGGCCAGTCTGAAGACCGCCGCCGGCCGACAGAGCCCTCACGCAACTGACACCCAGGCAGAGGGGCACCTGCCGACACTCAATGGCCTGGCTGCCCACTTCCAGCCCGCAGTTCCTGCCCAGTCTGGTCACCCCCAGCACCAGCACAACAACCACGAGGCAGCTACCCACGCCCACCAGCAGCCGCAGCAGCCCGCACAGCAGCAGGGCCAGGGAGTCTCCCACCAGAACGGCGCCTCCCAGGTCGCCCGGGGCCTCTCGGCGCTGAATGTGAATGCGCCAGCCTTTGTCCCTGGGGCACCTGCCAGTCACACCCCGCCCCAGGTCAACGGCTCGGCAGCATTCCACCCCTCCCCAGACCACATGGCCCCTGCCAACGGCAGCCACTTTGCTGCTGAGGGGGCCCAGTGGGGCAGCGGCGACATGGGTTTTGGCGGGGCCGCAGGATTTGGCCAGGGCGGGTGGGGCAAGGGCGCCTTTGAGGGCTATGGCTATGAGCAGTATGGCTACGGCTACTCCATGACCGCTGACGGCATGTTTGTGCCCCAGCAGGTGGGTGCCAGGGTTGCCTGCGGCTGTGTGCTGGTGTGCTGGAGCATTCAGGAGGGTCTCTCTGTGACTCAGCATATGCGCTGTTCAAAAGCCCATGTCTTGCTGTTGGGGGCCTGACTCAAGTAGTTGCACATGTGCACATGTACACATGAGGTATGTAGTCAGCATTGCGGTCTTGGTCAAGTGTGCTGGCTGCCTGTAATTGGTGGGTCTGGGCCAAGCTGGCATGCCGCATAGCTGCCTGCTGCCATGCCTCAGCCTCAACGTAAAGCACACCAGTCCTGCGCTCTGTGCTGCAGTCGCAACATCTGCAACCATTGCAGAGACGGAGGGTCTGCCAGCGTGCAAAGCTCAAGTGCTGTCCCCACTCTGCTCCTGCAGATACAGATTGTTTGATGAACCCTGCCATGGCCAGAGTGTTTGGCCCCTGTCCAGCTTTGCGCTTCTGCTACAGGACATGGGGTCGATCTGGCGCATCACGCTGTCATCTTAGCACCTGTGTGCCCTCTGCTGCTGCAGATGGATGCATGGTCGATGGACCCTGCCATGGCCCAGGCGGTCTACCCGCGCAGGAGCCCCAACAGCGCTCGCAGCCTGGGCAAGCAGACGCAGGAGGTCTCTGCAGCTGTGGCTGTGCTGCTGGAGCAGTTTCCCCTGTACAACCGGGACAGCCTGATGGATGTGCTCAAGGTGGGCCGAGTTTGCTGTCTTTCATATTGGGTTTGTGCACTGATGGACGTGCTCCAGCAGCCGTGACAGAGCAGACACCTGCAGTGCTGAGCCAAGTACATCCTGCCAGCCTCTGATGGCAAGAGCTGCTGCCTGAGCGCATTTGGCACAATGCTCACCCCAGCTTCCTTCTTTCTCTGGCGCAGGTCAACAATTTTGACCTGGCCAACTCCCTGGACCTCCTTGCGCAGCTGGAGACGGAGCAGACAGGGCACCGGAAGCACCTGCAACAGGTGACCCATACCTTGAGGGCGCCACAGTTGCTTGCAAGGAGCTGCAGGGGCAGACAGGAGGACCCGCTCTGGTAGCCATCAGCTGCATGGATGAGCGCTGAGAGCCACTGGTTGCTGTGCTACTGTGTATCTGCATGTAACCTGCAGTGGCCATGGCAGGTGATGCTGCAGTTGTAGCTCAACGGGGAAAGGGTGCCAACAGCTTGAGTCAGCTGTGGCAGAGCATGTGATGCTACTGCTGGGGCTTGGGGCAGAGGGTGCCAATGCTGCCCAAACTCCACGAGCAATGGTATAGCTTGTGATGCTGCTGCTGGAGCTGGACTGCCTGAGGCAGCAGCAGCAGAGCAAGCAGTGCTGCTCTGCAAGCTTGGGGAAAAGGGTGCCACTCGTTTGCATGAGTCAACAGTGGCCACCCCTGAGGGCGCTGCTGTCATGCTCTACGGGCTCGCATGGCCAGCTGGCCGTCTGCTAGTGGTGTGCTAGTGGTCTGCAGAGCAAGCAACCTGCCGACCCCTGACAGCTTTGCACGCGCAGGCGCTGCACGCTGACCACAACACCTTTCCCCCCATGGGAAACTTTCTGTCCTGGGTTGAGCTCACCCACCTGCACGCCATTGGCTGACTTGCACCTGACTCAACATGCAGGCGCCGCCCAAGCTGGACCATGACAACTTCCCCTCGCTGGCCATGAACCAGTCCCCCATGCCCAGCCCGCCAGGGGCACAGGCCAGCGAGCTCGCCCCTGCCCTGGACGGGCCTGCAGATGGGCGCATCCTCTCCAGCAGCAGCAGCGGTAGTATGGAGGGCTCGGCCGAGGCATCACCCAGCGCGGCTGACAGCAAGCCAGCACGCGGGGGCCAGGAGGGACCTGCAGCGTGGGGTGGGGCAGCCGCTGCCCGAAGTGAGCGCTGCTTGTGGGGCTTCTGCTGCCAGCAGAGTCTTTCAGGCACCCATACAGATACTGGCAAGTTTTCGAATCTACTACCATCTGGGTGCACACCTGGTCAGTGTGGTGGGAATGTGTGGAACAGCAGAGCATGCGGAAGGCTCCTTGTTTTGGAAGTCATGCCCTGCTGCTTGATGTGGCATTGCAGGCCTTCAGGAGGCACAGCAGGTCGCTTATGAGCCAGCAAACCCCTGCCACAGGCGCCTCTGCACAAGTCTAGTGCTTGACATGCTGGATATGGCATCGTCCTGCTGCTTCAGCATGATCTGTCAACGCTCAGGGTCCTTCGCTGACGAGCTGTTTGGATCTGTAGATGTTCCTTTCATTTGCACTGGATGTTCACATTCTGACTGAGTCGACCTGTTGGGGCAGGCTTGCCCCAGGCTGACATGACACCCCATTCCTAGCACGTGCAAATGCAGCAGGCACAGGCAGCGCGCACGGCCAATCAGCCATTCAGGTCCTGCAGGGGTCAGCAAGCAGCATACCGCACCTTGTTGGTCTGGGCTTGCCTGAGTCCCAAAGCTGGTGCCTGCAAAGATTTATGGCCTCAATACAGCAGTGCCCTAAGCTGGCATAACACCCATGCTTGGCACCTGCAGGTGCAGCGTGGGCAGGCAGCGCACAGGGCTCCTTTGCGGACCAGGCCCGCAAGCCAGGGATGGCGCCTGAGACTCCCCAGAACGGGGCTTCCCTGCGTCAGCACAGCCCCAGCTCGCAGCAGCCGCAGCAGCAGCGAAGCGTGGACCGCCCCAGCACGGGCGGCTCCAAGGCCTCTCGCCACAAGCAGGCAATGCCCTGGGTGGACACGGGGGCGGCTGTGGCAGGGCAGTACGCGGAGGCGAGGGAGGAGGCACGTGACCACGCCCGCCTTCGCAACATGTACTTCCAGCAGGTGGGATTTCGCAGGGAGTGACTCAAGTTGGGGGGGCTGTCCATGCGCCTGCTTTCAGCAAGTGGCTCCTGCATGGAGCCGGCACAGAGCTGCACCTTGTAGATCCAGGAGCAAGAGTGCTTTCGGATATCATGACTTATTGAAATCAAGATTGGTGGACTAAGGCCCTGACATCATGCTCACCACTGCGGAGTGACTGGATGTGAGCAGATGTCGCGGCTTGTGTGTTGCAGTTCCCACCAGCAGCACTGCGCTCCTCAGCCAGATCATGGATGGTTCTCCTGGAAGGCGTGGCATGTCTGCAGTCTCCAAGTCGCAGCTTGCCTTTGAACATGGCAGTAGTCAGTGGTTCAGCTGTTTGTCCAGCAGGCATGTTATCAAAGAGGCTGGTAGGGGGGGCAACATGAGATTCAGCAAACACTTGTTGCCTATTAACTCACCTGGCCCCCAGCTTTGCAGGCGGTAGAGGTGTGATTGGCGGCAACCGAAGCACCCTTTCTGCACAGATGCCGCTGCAGCGGCATGCAGCCTGGGGGACCACCTACATGTAAAGCCGCCAAGTATTGATGCTCGCAATCAGCCTTCCCCAAACATGACATTGGAACCACAGATCAGATGTCCATCAGTCTTGCAAGCAGCTTGAGAGCGTACTTGCCCATGGGCTGCAGCGGTATGCAGCTGGTGAAGGGGGTGGGGGGCATGGGTCCTCAGGAACTAAAGCAAACGTCGTACTCCCTGATTCCCCTGCAGGCGGCTCAGGAGTGCCCTCCGCACCCCAAGCAAGCAAACTTTGAGTACCTGTTTTCCTCTGCAGGCGACCCAGGCATACCTGGCGGGTAACAAGGCGGCCGCCAAGGAGCTGGGGGCCAAGGGGCGTGAGCACAGTGAGCAGATGAAGAAGGCCCACGCAGCAGCCTCCGAGAACATCTTCCAGCAGCGCAACTCGCGCCTGCAGTCTGCCGCCGTCTTCAACAAGAACGGTGAGGGCCGGGGTGCAAGCAGAGGTTTACCAGGGCTGGGTCCACATACCCACCTAAATTCCAGTATCTTCATTTGATGTCACTACCTCCCTGTGTCAGGAGTGGGTACTTTGCGCCGCTGCTGCCTTCTGTGGTTGGCAAATAGCAGCAGTCACCCCCCTTTACTGCACCGCCAAACTGGCTTGTCTGAGCAGATGCAGGGCAACACCTCCCTGAGCTCTAGGCACCTCTCAATGCAGCGAGTCCTGTGGTGCTTTGCTCAGAACTAGTAGTGATGTCAGCTTGCTGCTGCACTGTCCTGCTGCATGCCTGCCGGCACTACCATGCTCAATGTGCACCAGGGAACTGCGCCCAAGCTATCTTGACCCCACATATGTCAATTGCCTCAGCCTGCTGCACTGATGGAAGGCCAGTTTGCCAGCAGCTGCTCTTCTGAATCATATGCTGCATTGATGCATTGCTGAAGCATGCTACACCAACTGCATGTGTGCTGCCTGCAGGCACCATCATGCTGGACCTGCACGGCCTGCACGTCAGCGAGGGCCTCAAGATCCTGAGCCGCGAGATCAGCCAGCTGCAGAGCAACAGCAAGGGGCGGGTGCCAGTCAAGGTCAACATCCTCACCGGCACTGGGCACCACACCAAGGCAAGCGCTGGTCACATTGCACTGCTCAGCTTGCCACCTGAGATTGCTGTTTGACTTGGCTTCCAGAAATGGCTGTAGCACGTGTTGCGCCATGTTTCACAGGATCAGTGTTGTCTCTGCTGTTGACCCAGCCAGCAGGGGCTGCTGTGTTCAGAGTTTGAACAGAGGCGTTCCTGAGGCGGCGGAATGCGTGACTACACTGAGGCCAGCATGCAGGCGCGGCAGCACGACAGCTGCCTTGCACTGGGCCAAGTGCCAGAGGAGCAACAGCAGCTCCTGCACAGTTCCAGTGCTGCTTGCTTGTGTTGTTCCTGCTCAAGGGAGGCCTTGAGCCACTGGGCTTTGCGGCGCCGCTGCACCACTGTGGGCATGCTGGGGGCGCTGAACAGGCCGCAGGGAGGGGGTGGTGCTGCTGGACAGCCAGGCTGGACCCACTCTTTCAATTGTGTCCTTTGCAGTGCTGCTGCACCACCATGGTCATGCTGGGGGCGCTCAGTAGGCTGCCGTATGGGAGCTGCGCTGTGCTCGATGGCCATGCTGCACTGACATGTTTCGTGAGCAAGTCGACTGTAGACAGCTTCCTCTGCCTGCAGGGTTCAAAGACGCCAGCCCGGCTACCAGTAGCAGTCGAAACGTTCCTGCAGGGTGAGGGGGTGAAGTACAGCCGCCCTGAGCCAGGTCTGCTCCAGCTTGCTCTATGAGACCCCCAGGCCACAATGCCACAGCAGACCCCTCATGGATGGCAGCAGGTTTTGCAAGGGTTGCACTCCCCCCCCCCCCCCCCCACACACCCCTTTCCCCTGGGTCCAGCAGCAGAGCCTCAAATCCACTCAGGCCCAGCACCTCAAACCACCACAGACTTCCCAGCAAGCCTTCAGATCAGCAAGTCCAGCACTGAGCAGCGCAGCACGTCTTGGCTAGGATGCACCCTACCCACAGTGACCTGAGCATCAGTCGAAATCCAGGCAGTGATTCACTTTCAAGCTGAAGCAGCTGACACGGCAGCCCATCAAGGTGACTGTCCTGCATGAGCATATGGCTAGCTGGGTGTCCACCAGCAGATGCACCACCACACAGCACAGTCTTCACTATCTCTACCATGATACACCATTTATCTCACATTTTGGCACAACATTATGCCGCGCAAGCCCAGTGTCTTTGCGCATGGCATTCTAGCAGGTCCTCTTTGAAACAGCAGCGTCGCATGTCGTTCAAGTGGCATCAAAAGCAGTGCAAAACAGCATGCATATGGGGGGAGGGCACAGCAAATTTTTGAAGGCTGGCTGACTGCTTTACACAGCTGAAAGTGGGACAGCACTACGGGCACTACAGGGCTGGATGCAGGAATCCAATGCCTGCATTGTGGGCCATCTCCTTCAGCAGGGAGCGCCACTCCTCTGACTCTGCCTGCATGGTGTGTCGCCATGCCCGAGACTCCAGGATGAACACTGCCAGCAGTGCGCAGAAGGCTAGGGCAATGCAGATGAACCCAAAGACCACTGCAGCAGCAAGGGGCCCATGACGAGTCAACACACCGGTGCCAGAACTGTCGCCATGTTGCAACTGCAGGATCCTCACCTGCGCTGGCATTGACTTTGGCTGCTGCCACTCTGTTGTAGCCTTGGTCTGCCTCCTTGAGCAGCAGGCTGGTCTTGGGGTCCTCTGATCCCTGCAGGCATTTTTGACACATCAGCACATTTATGATACTGCAACAGATTTCACCAGCAGCTCACCTCCAGCACCCCTTGATCCTCAAGCAGCTCTGCTGGCATTCTATGGCTGATGGGGGACGAGTGCCACAGAATATGGTAGGTGAATTCAGAGCGTGCACCTGTGTTTAAAAAAGTCCGAAATGGTATGCTGTTGTTACACGCCCGAGTCACTCGGAATGGCTGGGTTGAGGAAGAATGGGAATTTAGGTCAGCTACTTGTCTTTGGTAGCCACGAAAGGTGCTGGGGCTGGCAGCGGCTGGTCCAGTCACAGATGGGCATGAGGATCTTTGATGAGGGGCTCTAGTGCTCGTGCTGCGTCTCAAGTAGAGAACAATGCTTGATGCATGCCATTCATGCTGTTGCTGGTTTCTTTCTGCCCGTATGTGCACAGGTCGGCAGAAGATGCTTGTCACAGACGCATCAGGATGCTGTGCAATGGCCTGGCTCAGCTGGAATGCCATGCACTCATTCTAGAGGTGATCTAGTTGCCATGTTCTGCATTCAAATCTAACTCTGCTGTGGGCAGATCTAGAGCTCAACCAGAGCTCACCAGGAAAAGCAAAATCCTGCACACAGTGGCTGAAGTGCTGCTCAAGAGCTTGTGTTGGCGGTGGGAATGGTCATGACGAGCATAGCTTTGGCTGAGCTACAATTGGGCAGGTCTGCAGGTCTTGGTTGTCTTGTTTCTTGAGGCCGGAATGCTGTCCAATGCCTGCAACAACACTGGCAGGCTTGAACAAGTGCCTGCCAGCCAATAAGATCATGGTGGCGATACAGTCCTCTGCAGAGGGACAGTGGGGCTGCCAGGTTACTGGACCCCCTGGCTGCAGGCCAGTTGTTGCATGCTGGGCAAGCGCTTCAGCTGCCTGACGCGGCAGCATGAGCGCCCCAACATGGGGAGCAGCTGCAAGGCCTTTGGAACCAATTTCATCAGTAGCTTGCTCAGGGCGCTGGCTGCTGCATTGGCTGATTTGCTGCCCAGTCGAGCAGTCAAAAGGGTTATGACTGCTGCTGAAAGTGTGCAGCCTGCACAGCAGGGCCACTTGACATCTTCAGATCACCTTTTGCCCTACGGCTACGATGGTGCACTGCTTGAATAAATTGAGGTTTCAGTGCACTTGCACAATCAATGGCATGCTGCATACCACTTGATCCACAGTGCGCGCAGGGTTGATAAATAACCTGATGGTTCACCCATACTTAAGGCCCCTGACATGTCAGATGCTGTCAGAGGGGTGCCAGCCAAGGCAAGTCTCTAGCATACTTACCTGCTCGGGGCATCTGGGGGATCACCAAGCCCCAGTGCCTAGTCGTAGCGGCTGGCCTTACACTGAGCCAGCTGCTCGGCTACTGCTGTACCAAGTGTGCAGCAGACGGGATCATTTCTGGTAGGCTGGGACTCTGCTACGGCAGACCCGGCACATTCTCACAATCTCACAACATCATCAAATCGATCTTCCGCAACCAACACATGACAAATTGGGTGCTCTGCATAAGAGTGCAGATTGACCCAGATTGACCCGTCTGTAACCAGCAATAACATCAGCAAGTCAGGTATATTCAGGATGACTCCAGCATGCGCACCCTTTCACAACTAAAGTTGCACCCTTCCACATCTTGCTGAGATCAATCCAAACCAAAGGAGAGGGGAAGGTGGAGGACATGCTGGCCATCAAGCCTATCTTGTCCTCTTGCAGCCTGCAGGCCTGATAGACAGGGCCAGTTGCCAAGACTAACTGAGGTGACCAAGCATGCGAGGGGGCCCAGCAGGCCTGCAGTCATAAGAGCAGTTGAGCTCCTGGAGTGCCCTTTACCATGCAAACGGCAAGACAGGGTCCGCTGGTCTCCTCTCCAGCCAGGGCACAGGCACAGTCACCATTGCCACTGTGTCTTGGCAATTTGCAAGGGCCGCCCTGCAAAGGCCATGCCTTCTATGGCTCGAGGCCACAGGTGGCTCATGATGCAGCCCTGCTCACGAAGCTGACTTGCTTTGAGCTGTCATGATGTCCTTAAGGACATCGGCAAAGCTTTGCTGCCCATGCACCAGTGAAGGCTGAGCCAGGGTCCTCTTCAACAATAGCAGGCTTCAGGTCTGAGGCGGCACATTGGCTGAAGGTGGCACTGTGCCAGACGCCCACACACAGGCTGCCAGGGCAGCGGCCAGGCCTGTCATGTCGATTTCCAGCCTAAGAGGTCAGTGGCTGGCTCCTTTGTGATGCACTCACTCTCCTTTTTGCTTTTTGCACCCAACTTGCAGGGCTGGACATTGTGAGGGATTTCAATTCGACACTGTGAGAGGAGGGCGCCAACTCTGCCATAGCAGAGTCAAAGCGTACCAGAAGTATCCCGTCTGCTTTACAATTGGTACAGTACTAGCTGAGCAGCTGGCGCAGTGTGACACCTAGGCACTGAGGCTTAATGATCTGCATCTTTGTACTGGATGGAATCAACAGGGAGTCACAAACAGCTTAGCAAGAACCATCTCTTGGCCACCATCACCAGGTCCTCTCTCCTGGTACCTCACCACATGGCCGCTGACGATTGCAGCAAGACAACAGTGACAATGCACCGGGTGGACAGTGGATGGGAGGAAAGTTGGATGGGCCACACGGGCCATAAAAATTGGGTTGATGCAGCTGAGTGTGGTCAGGACACTGCAATGCTTAGTAAAAGGCGAAGCATTGGTGAGCCTCTGTCCTGGCCACGCTGCGATGCCATTGACAAGCAGGTTCCAGATCTGACCAGGTGATTTGGACGCAGTCAGGATCCTCAAGTATGGGCCCAAGAGAATGACAGGTTGCCTGACAATCGTTTATGGCTGCAACTTGACACAGCAGACACCCCTTATCCAAATGTGCCAGCTATGCGGTGGTATTTAGTACTGAAACCACCAACATTTGCCTGTGCTGCTGGAGCCATCAGAGCGCACAGCGACCACTTGGCAGTGTGTTGATGCTGGCCTTGCAAGCGAAACAGTTGCCTGCATGCTGCTGAGCAGTGGTACTCCATTTGCTTCTGTCAAGTGCTAGTGGCTGTAAATGAAGTTGAAAGCCGTCACCCCCTGTTGTCTTCATCAACATCTCCAGTGGTGTCTCTTGACTGCTCATGTCACTTGCAATCTGCATGTTGCATGCCACAGGAACTCCTGACCATACCAGTTACTTCCTAGCGACTTTTGATTTGATTCCCACCCCATGTTTGACCTGCACTTGTGACGATCAATTTGTCGTGCCAACCTCATAATCTGGCCTGAGCTTTATCTGTGTTCATAGACACTACCAAAAAAATGTCGAAGGGCATGTGAAGTCTGCTAGCGGATGATGTCCCTGAAGTCGCTTAGCCTGACATACATACCCTGCCTGGATGGTGGATGCAAAATGTGTGATCTGGGGAACGACGAGAATCGAACTCGCGACCTCTCGCACCCAAAGCGAGAATCATACCACTAGACCACGTTCCCACGTCAGTACGATGGTTACCAGGATACGGATTAACATTATGAGTATTGTAGACACCAGAACAGTCACAGAGCAACTACTAGTTTGCCTGGGTGGCCTCAGATATGACAGGATGCCGGCAGGGTGCCATTACATTGCTTTGTTAACCCACCTCTCTGAGCGCCGCATCATGGGCACCTTGCGTGAAGACTTGCCTCAGCCACTGCAGAGATGCTGAGCCAAGGTGTACAACAAAAAAGGACGGTGGAGAAGCAGTAGGCCAGGCAACTGCAGGCAGTATGCAGCACTCAGCACACTGCCTCCCAGCCATCACACACAGCACCTAGAGCTCACCTCGCAGTGCTGACGCTGCTCCAGGCTATTGCAAGCTGGTGTGCTGTATGCTGAGCCCGTTTTAGGTGCATTGCATTTGCATCTGCCACATCACAGCCTCCTGCAGTCCTGCTATGGTCTGCAGCCACAATATGGTTGAGCTGTACCGCATGGTCTCACTTCCTTGCACCAGATGCAATGCCATCCTCCAGCAAGCAGCACAAGAGATGAGTTCAAGGCACTGCGCCACTCTCCAGCAAGCAGCATGTACGGCAGCATGCTGCAAGAAGAGCCGGCAGAGCTCTGAGAGGCACACAACTCAGTTGCAACACGTCAATCAACTGAAAGCTTTGCACTCCATGGCAGTCACCTTGGACATGCTGCCCAGCTGCTTTGCTTGGCGACAGTATGCTCTGCTCACATGGTCGTCGGGCCTGTAGCAGCAGTGCTGATGGACTGGTGTAGGGTGCTGGGGCAGCTCAACATGACATGGCAGTGCATCTGCAGGAGATGGCATGGGTGCTTCGCGAGAAGCTGCTTTCTGCATTGCAGCTGAACTGACCTGAGCAGGTGCCCCAAAGTGCGCGCCATGACTGACTTCTTCAGTGATTAGTCACCACGATTCTCCTCCAGCTGCAGGTCATCCCACTCACGCGCCCAATCAACAGCAGCAGCTGGATCCTGGCATCGGATCCGAGCATCAACAACTGTCTCAGAAGACAGATCAGCCCTCACACAGCTATCCGGTGCTGAGCGATACAGTTTACATCCTGTATAGTCCGTGAAGCCAGCAAACCATGTCAAGCACAGAGGGCACTGTGACCAGCGCAAAGTGAGCTGATGCAGCCGTCAACCCCCGCCAACATTCCCAGCTCTGCTGAATTTCTCCCGTGGCCATGCAGGGGCTACCAGCTTTACACTCGGGTCTACAAGCCCTCCACCCCTGTCAAGGGGATCGTCATCTTTCATCATGGCGTGGCCAGCCACTGCTGCCCAGACCCTGGAGCTGGCTTCCTCTCCTACCCAGCACGTGAGCACTGGAAGCCTGGTGGCAGTTCAATGAGCCTGCCATGGTGCTGGCCTCATGTTGTGCCTAGAAGTGCTGATGCTGAGTCCCTGCCTGCCACTGCTCTGCAGAATTTACCTCCTGGTGCCAGGCAGCCTCTGTGGCTATTGTGACATATGACTGCCGGGTGGGTGGAACCCACGAACTATTAATGAAAGGTGCTGGAGGCTGCTGTGCTCCTTCTTGTGGACAACAGTGTGTCCTGTGCCTCCAGCGCCAGTCCACGGCACATCAAACTTTCTTTTCGCAGCTGTTCAGCCCCAGCAGCAGCGCCTCTCGTGCCAAAATCAATGCTCTGTCTGACACCCTCTGGGCCCTGCTGCTCGGTGCTGCCAGCAGGCTCCCTCCTGCTCCAGCTGTCCAGCCATCAGCCGTCTTGCCTCCGCCAAGCACCACTCAGTGCCTCAGCAGGCCCTCCTGCACGTGCGTCTCTAGGCATTGCTTTAGCCCCATCAGTAGGAGCTCCGAAATCAGGCACCAGCCTCTCTGCATCAGCCTGCTGCCCAGTACCTTTGGCCAGGCTGTTCAAACCACCTCAGCTCCTAACCTAGGCTGCCTATCACAACCAGCTCAGGCGCCCTGCATACTGTGACAGCGGCTAATGCCCAAACCCCCCGCCCCCTTGAAGTGAAACTCAATTCAAGTATCTGGTGCTGCAGGGCCACGGGCGCAGCGAGCCCACCGAGGAGCGGGAGCGCCTGTTTGTGTTCTCCATGGAGGACCTGGTGGACGATGTGTACCAAGTCCGCAAGGTGGGCGGGCTGCTGTGACGGGCTATGCTGCAGCTGTAAAGGTGCCGAGAGGTGAAAAACTAGAGGTGTGTGCTGGTTGGCGAGCATGCAAGGTGGCGAAGTCATAGACCAATTGCTGTAGCTGTGGATTTGCCTTACACTGCACAGAAGCTGAAGACACCATCAAATGTGTCCCTGGCGGGCAAAATGAAGGTTGACGACGTCTATTGCGTCTGCAAAGTGGGCTTGAAGTGCATTGCTGAGGCGTCTCAGCTGCAATAATACGCCTTGCAGCTGTGCCATGTTGTGGTTGTGTTGACCTGTATGTACCAGGTGCGCTGGGCGGGAGCATGTTGCGGGTGAGCTGTCGCTCTCACAGAGCATGATGCAAGCGGGGAACTCACACAGCAACCTGTGTGGTCTGCAGGGCAGCCTCGTGCCTGCCTGCTGCAGCTGTGCTTTAGGCTCGCCCTGTCATAGAAGCTGGCCAAGCTTTCTTGGCTGCGTGTAACCGGCCTGGATGGTCTCCTCTGCTGCTGGTACTGTCTGCCAAGCAGTGTACCTGACACCCAGCCTGATCATCTGCAGGAGCTTGCCGACCCCCTGCAGCCTGCTGGCGGCCGAGTGCCTGTCTTCATGATGGGGCACAGCATGGGCGGCCTAGTGACCATCTTGACAGTCCTAAGGGACCAGAGCGCGTGGCAGGTGGGAAGGCTGCATGGCTGAAGCAGACTATGTAAGGCTGGAAAAAAACAGAAAAGCAACCAGGAGAAGTATCCTGCAGCTTATAGCCAGCCTGATAGGGCAGCAGCTGGCTGGAGACATGTCAAAGCAAACGCGTTCAGGCTGCAGGCTTTGCAGGGCAGGCTGTAGGCAAAGCCCAGCAGCTGCTCAGCCTCTGCGCATCCTGTCTGCATGCTTCCTGGCACCAAAGTCTTTCAGAACACAAACACACCTTCTGAGGTTCTGCTGCCACGCAAGCCAGAGATCCCGGCAGTTGCTCAGTCTCTGTGCACTCCCAAACCCCTTGTCTGACAGGCTTACTGGCATTGGAGCCGGTGGGGACACAGTTACACGCTCCTGCTCAAATCTGCCACCACTGCTCAACCCTGCCACCTGTAATCTGCTACAGATGCACCTGCCTAACCCTGCCACCTGGTCTCTGCTAGACTGCAGCTCAGTGTGCCGGGCAGCAGCCTGGACGCCACAGCACTGCTGCAATTCATTGATGAACTCATCCCTGCTTTCATTCTGGGTGCAGGGCGCCATCCTGCATGCGCCAGCCTGTGACGCCGAGCGAGGCCTTGTCCTGCGCATTATGGCGGCTGTGCAGTCTGTGCTGGTGCCCGTCATCCCTTACTGGCGCCTGGTGCCTGTGCCTCCGCTCAAGAATGTCAGCTGGGATGCGCAGGTGAGGCGGGCTGCTGCATGTTCTGGGATCTGCTGCTGGTGCTGTACATGCCCTGTTGGTCTCAAGGTGTCAGGCAGCACTGACTGTTTTAGCCAGCAGCAGCGTGTTGTGCTGTAGCAGCTAGGATACCCTGCCAGCGGACAGTCAGCAGCAGAGGGCACACAGGTCCTGCAGGTTACACCAGACAGACGCACCCTGCCAGCGGACAAAGCAATGTTGGCGTCGGCAGCACTGGAGCAGGCCAGGGCTGCGGTGCTGCAGCTGACATGCTGAGGGATATGCTGGCAGTCAGGCTGCAGCAGCCCTGATGCCCAACTAGTGCACCACACAGAAGTGACATTGTTAGCACTGTAGCTGGCCAGGTGGGCTGCTGCATATTGTTGGCAGGTCTTTTGCGGGCCCGCACCATGCCTGCTGGTCACTTGAGCCTGGCAGATGCTGACCGTATCAGTCCGCAGCAGAGGGCTGCCAAGGCTCTTCAGGCTGCACCAGCATACTCTGCCAATGGATGACAGAAAGGTGGCATTGGGAACCAGGCGACCCAACTAGCGCACGATGTGGCACTGACACGGGCAGCACTGGAGCAGGCCAGGGCTGCGGCTTGGCTCATGACGGAGCCCTTACACCCCTGACTTATGCCAGAGAGCGGTGAGCGCAGGATACAGCCAGTGACCCAGGTTATCAAACCCTCCGCGCTGCACAATCACAGCCGGCATCTTGTCAGGCATGCAGGCGGTCAAGGTCGTGGGGCGGACCCGCTTGTCAGACTAATAACTGTCGCACAGATACAGACAGCATCCTGTCTCTGCTGCAGGTGGTCAAGGCGATGGAGGCGGACCCATATGTCAACAAGAAGAACCTGCCAGTGCGCACAGGGAGAGCTTTCCTGGACGGCTTCAATGCGGTGGCTACCAAGTCCAGCACCATCGGCCTGCCCCTGCTCATCATGCACAGCCCCATCGAAAAGGTTTGCTGCTTGCTTGGCAGGCTGTAGCACAAAGCAGACATGCTCAATGCTACGCAATCTGCTCTGCCTGCAGCACAAAGCGGACATGCTCAAGGCTAAGCAATCTGCTCTGCCTGCTGGCCACCATGGTGCTTGCTCTCTGCTTGACACAGCACTGGGCGGACGCCACTGACATGATGCCCTGCCTTCAATCATCTGCCTTCTTTGCTGCAGATCTGTGTGCCAGCGGCCACCAAAAAGTTTTCTGAACAGGTCAAGAGCAAGGACCTGACGGTGCACTGGATTGAGGGCGGAGCGCATGACATGATGCAAGGTGGGAGCTCTACGATGGCTGCCGAGCCCAGATGGCCCCACTGCAATGTTTTTAGTTCTTGCGTGCCTCTGCAGGCCATGAAGGCCCCACCATTCAAGGACATGTCATTGACTGGCTCAAGGCCCACACATGAAGGGCGACCATCACTTCCAGTCAGCATCCTCATTCTTTTTCCTCGCTTGCCCTGATTTTACAGCAAGCCTGCGGCCTTATCAAGTGTGCTGGCTGTGAGTCTCAGATGCAATATGTCATTTCGTAACAGATACTGAACAGCGGCGCACATATATTCTGTGAGTAATGTCCAGGTCTCAACAGCGCAGATTGCAACTTGGCAGATTGCGACTTGTAGGTGAAGCAGCCTGTCCACGCCGCTTTTTGTAGGCTTTTCATCTGCCAAGAGTGAGCTGTCCCTGTATGGCAATCCAGGGCATCCTCCTGCAGCCCGGGCTTTGTTGCAGGGTGCACAGAAGGTAATAGTTGGCCCAAACTCCATGAGAAGGAAATGCTACTGAGCAGCCCTCTACACAGTGATGCCGCCAACACCACCTGTCCATGAAGCTTTGTCTCATCCTCAAGATTATGTCAGCAGCCCTTCATTTAAGCACCACAAGTTGTGTGACCCACAGGTCTGTGAAATGCAACTGCCAGCTTCAGCTTGTCCCATGCTGGGTTTTCGTCTGAAGCTGCCACTTCATGATGCCTTGCTAATGCTATCACCTCTACCACCTAATGCTATCACCTCTAGGCAAGTCTGTTGGCCACTCCCTGATTGTGTACACAGGTGTCAACAGTATGAAAGGCATGACCTTGAGCTTGCCTGTTCCTGTCAATCATGTGCTGCCCTAAGTATTGCAGATTTGATCCCCTCAAGGTCAGCTTAGCATGGTCAAAGCATCTTGCTTTCTTCGAGGTCAATGGCATGGCAGCAAACCTCATCACAAAGCTGTTGCCCATTCAGCACCATGAGGTGAGCAGCACACTTGCCATGCTTCCCATGGGCGTCTGACATCAGAGCATGCTTGTCTCATAGGTCCCAGCTGTGGCTCAGGGCTTTGGTGCTCTGGGCTGCAGCCTGGCCGCATACTTTGTCCTCAGTCCCCTGAGAGATGTTGCAGCTGTCTCAATAGGTGAGACTCTGAGGCGTTCTGCCAGCTCTGGCAACGAAACCCCTCACCCGCGCATGCACTGCAGGTTTGGACAGCATGGCTTGGCTCTTCACAGCTTCTTTTGCTCTGACTCTGCTGGTGTCCCCACTAGCTGCAACCTTCTTGTCGCGGCCGAACGTCAGCAGGCAAGCACACCTGGCAGATCTCAGCTCACACAGCTCACTGCAGATGGTGTCTCTGGACACCACTCGCACTCTGCTTGCAGGGCAACATCCACGCTCTGGCTCTTCAGGGTCTTTGCTATCGCCTGCATTGGTGAGACCTGACTGCCGCTGCCCTTGCGCATCCGTCTGCCGCAGAACCTAGTCCAGCCCCCCACCCTGCAGGGTTTCTAGCCGTCCTTAAGGCAGCAGACCCTGGCCACGCCGCCGCAGGCCGCACTGCCAGTCAGGTGGCCAGCCAGCGCTTGCTCCTAGCCGACGGCAGTGCCCGACCCCAGCCGGGCCTCCTGCCAGGCGCCTCCCTGCCCGCATCCTCAAGTCAGGCCAAGCCCGACCCTGCCATCTTACTCCAATCTCCAGCCTGGCAGCGCAGCCTGACGGCAGTTCAGGCCAAGCAGCACCCAGGCGCCGGGCAGCTCAGCGCATGGCAGGTGGCTGCCAGGGTGGCATTCTGCCTGTACATCAGCCTGCAGAACCTGGTGACTGCCTCGGCCCTGTGGGCCCGCATGGCCGACACGTTTGACGCCAGCGCAGCGCCGCGCCTGTTCGGCCTGCTGGGTGCTGGCGCCACCTGCGGTGAGCGGCTGCCAGAACTTGCTCACGACCAGATCCCTAGAGATCTCTCACTGCTTCCGTGGATGTCTTACTACCAGACCCATGGCCCAGGTGTGTATGACTATCCGCCATAGCCAGGTGAGCCCCTGAGGCTGGCCATGAGGGGCATGGCCCAATCAGGGGCAGACCTGAGTAGAAGGCAAACCTGAGTAGAACAGGGGCCGCCCCTCTGGGTGCGACTAGCCCTGAGCTTCCAGTGATTGTATGGCAGTGGACATGGGCAATGCTGTAGAAGGCCTTGCCTGGCTGCTTCATGGTCAAGGCTTTGGGATCTGGGTTTGGGTACGAGGCTGTTCCCAAGGCTCCCATTGTAGCGACTGGTGCTTGCAGTGCCTGGTGCCATCACACCAGCTGGCTGCCCCTGAGTGGTAATGCAAGCCTCACCCTTGGGGGCGCGGAGGTCCAATGCACTGCCGCTTGACTTGGCTGTATGATACATGTCATTCAGGCGCGCTCTGTGCAGCACCTCATGTCTTGGCTTGCTGCTGCAGGCCTTCCTCACCTCCGCAGGCTCAAGTGCGCTGCTGAGCGGTCTGCATATGCCAGCTGGTGGGGGCTCACCCGTCTGCTGCAGGCCAGTCAAAAGGGGTCTCTCCCCTCTGCTGCAGGCCAGGTTGTAGTCTCACCTGTGTGCTGCAGGCAAACTAAATGCGGCCTCACCTGTCTGCTGCAGGCCAGCTGGTGGGTTCGCTGCTGGCAGCAGCCTTTGCCAGGCTGCACCGCAGCAGCTCCCTCCCTGCGGAGGGCCTGTGGGCCGCCGCAGCCCTGCTGGAGGCAGCAGGGAGGCTGGGCGCTGCGGTGAGCCAGCCAGCCCCTCGCGCAGGCCAGGGCGGCACCCACCACGCCGCTCTGCAGGTGCAGGCCGGGCTTGTGCACTGACAGCGGGGCAGGTGACTTGGGTGCACATGCCCTGCTGTGTTGTGTGCTTCTCTGGCTTCTTGTATAGCTTAGTGAAACTGGCTGGTGTCAGCAGAATTGCTAGAATGACCTCAGCCTTCCCTGTTGAAAGATCGCAGCCTTCCTTGGGGGCCACCAGGCCGGTCTGCAGGTGCCGGGCTGGCAGGTGACTCCTCTGTGCATCGGGTCCACAGCTCCTGCCGCATAGCGTCCTCACTTTCGTTCTTTGTTTTACATCAAGGCGACTAGCTGCTGTAGGCAGAACTGCCAGACAGACCTCAGACATCCCCGTGGCATTCCTATCAGCGCGGCTGCATGTCGATTCATCAACCACTGATGGTGCAGGGGGATGGCGACAACACCTTGCCCAGCACCCGCACCTCGCGACTGGCCTCCCACAAGCTTGAGCTGAGGCAGAGCGCCAGGAGCCTCTTCAAGGTGCCTGTGAAGCCCAAGCGTCTGTTGTGATGGCTTCTGGTCTCAATCCCGCATTGCACTGCATGGCAGAGCCTGTCCTGGCCTCCGCTTTACGCTTAATGTGCGAGGCTTCGTAGGTCTCTGCAGCTGCATGGCACATGGAACGCGCTATTGCCCAGCTCTGCTCCAAAGCACCAAAGCCTGAGACTGCCATGCCAGCTCTCAGCGCGCACCAGCAGCAGCTCATCCTCCCCTTTTTCTAGCAGCCAGCCCTGTCTGAAGCAAACTCCCTGTGCCTGTGCAGGGTTTCTCCCTCATCCTCCAGTCGGGCTACCTGCAGCTGATCTGTCTGCACTTCGTCCTGCACTACATCACCAGCAGCTGGCTGTGGTTCCTGAAAACCTCGCTGTTTGCGGCGGCGTCCCAGGACACCGCAGGGCAGATGGCGCTGTTTGCCGGCGTCAACACAGCGTCTGCTGGCGCCATCATCCTGCTGCAGCTGCTGGCCACAGTCAGTCTGGGGAGGAATCTCCTTAGACACTCGTGGACTGGGGTGTCACCCTTTGTCTCGTGCATGTCTGGTGTCTCCAGGCCAATGCCGGCATGGGGGCAGGCTTACCACTGAGAGGCGGTCAAAGCAAACCCCATGTCAACAGGAGGGCTCTGCATGTGCGCACAGGCTGGCATTTTTAACGTATTGCATGCAGTGCCCGCCAGGTCCAACCCTCTTGGGCCACACCTGCTCTCACCATGCACAGTGCACAGGCAGGGGCCTGCCTGAATGGCTTCAACGTGATGGCCGCCAACTCCAGCACCACTAGGTTACCCTTGCGCATCATTCAAGGCCCCAGGCAGCAGCTGAAAGCCTGCTAGGACTAGAGCTATTCCTCTCTTGCTACGCATTATCTCAAAGCTGTTCGTTCCAGCTGAGTCTGCACGCACCTGATTGCAAGGGACCGCACTGGAGTTGTGTCAACAGTGATATTCTGCCACTGCTGTCTTGTTATAGGGCTGGGGCCAGCATGTGATGCGCACTGCAGGGTCGCATCCTGCGGAGGATTGGTATGGCTTGGGCGCTGGCCAGCACGCCGCTGCTGGGGGCGGTGTTGCTGTTGGGCATTGCCATGCGGCCCACAGCCGGCATGGCAGGCACTGCAGAGGTGCTCAGAAAGGTTGGTATTTGCGTGTCAAAGGCATGCTCCTCCCATTGAGCTCCGCGGCGCCCACAAAGACTGATGTGCGCTACGCTGCAGGTGGTCACATATGTTGTCGCGCGGCCGGCGCGAGAAGTCTTGTTCACAGCCGTCCCAACCGGGAGCAAGTATCATGCCAAGCTGTGCATAGACACTCTGATCCTGCGGACAGGGGACGTGATGGGGGCTTGGGTCTGGCATGCAGCACAGGCTGTGCTGCAGCTCAATGACGGTGGCATGGCTGCTGCCGCGGTGCCTCTGACGCTGTGTTGGGCCTTTGTGGCAGCCATGCTGGGCCGCAGACACTGGCTGGCATCTCAGTCCAAACCTGCTTGATGACTGAGGTTCTGGATTAATTTTCTCAAAAATCCGTAACCTTCCCTTTCTTTCACCTCTCTGCTGTTCGCGCAATGCCCAAACGCTGCCACCATACAATGGATGACCTGAGTCTAGCAGGTCCAAGGTCTATGTAGAGAGGGGCAGACCTCACCATCGGAACACTTGTTGCTGGCTGCACCCTTTATAGTTTACAGCTTCATGGACACTGGACGGGTGAGCCTGGCAGCTGTGATGCGATGCAGTGGGGTGATCAAGGCTCCATTGAGACCTATCTGCTGCACTGCAGGAGCGCCTGCTGACCCTTGGATACAGGCAGGCGGATGCAGCAGCGGCTTCACTTGCTGCACATGCAATTCCTTGCAGTCATTGCTGAACAGACGGGACTCCTCCAGCCTTCACCCCCATGGTGCAGGCAGACACTGAAGCGATCGATCACATGGCGCCATACAATGGCCATCTCCATGCAAGTCTTGAACCCCATTGTGACAGTTGCAAGTGAGTTGTGCTGCCTCAAGCCTTGCAACTCTCAGTGCTCTTGCTCCCTAGCACCTGAGACTGCAGTCCAGGGCTGAGCGCCCGGTTTGCCTGCAGGTCTGTGGGGTGAGAAGCGGCTGGACATCGCTGCCAAGTCGATCGTGACCTGCCCTGCTTAGGCCTGAGAGGGAATGCCTGCGCAGGCTGTCTGCATGTGCAGCAATGGCAGAGCTTGGCTGCAACTGTGCCTGCCAAGGCTGGCCGCAGCTGCCAGTGCCTGTCGAACGTGGCCTCCCTCCCCTGCAGGTCTTGCATTGTCTTATGGCGGCCCTGTGTGCGCGTTCTGGAGCTGGGTCGGCGGTGAGGCTGCAGTTATACCCTAGACAGGCTAGGTATCTTGGCTCTCAGTGCCACAGAGCAGCCTGCATTGAGCCTGCACCCACGCAAGCATGCTGCTTGCAGGGGGCTGTCTGATGGTTCTCATCACCATGACGATGGGCGAACTGGTATCTGCCTTCCCCATGAGTGAGCTTGCATGTACCACTCTGCGCTCCTCCCGCTCTTGCATGAGCTGGCACGCTGCGCTCCCTGCGTGTAAACTCCCTCAGCAGGCCTGCTGCGATCACCGCATGTCACCTTCTGAGCAGGCCTGCTGCGCTGAGATCCCTCAATGGCTTCCACAGATTGCCCTGATCCTGTGCAGCTGCAATGAGCACTGCTGAGTAGCTGCAGTCAGCTTTGTCCTGCTGTGGATGGCACAGCAGCGCATCCAAATTCAGCTGTCCTGAACTGCAGGCGGCGCCATGTACTGGTGAGACTCGGCACTCAGCAGCTGCAATCATCAGGTTTCACCCGGCAGCACTCAGCAGCTGCACGAATGCTCAAGCCACAGCTCCAGCTGTCAGCCTGCCTGCACCCTGACGCCTGTGCAACAACAAAGCAGCCCAAATGGCTACTCTGCAGCCACGGCAGCAGAAGGCCGCTGCTGTGCTGTCAGCCCAGATGGCGGCCACTGCAACACAGCGCAGACAGCTCGCGTTGAGGTGCAGCCGATGCAGCCATTGCTGTGTTGCAGGTGGACCGCTGTGCTGACCCAGAGGTCCAAGCTGCCAGTCCTAGCTCCCTTCCTCAGTCTTGTCGCCTGCTACTGTAACCTTCTTGGGCAGGTATGATGAGATGTCACCAGATTGCATTGCATTAATGTTGAGTTCCCTGCAGCTGCATCTGCCACCTGTACTGGCAGCACTGACCTTGAGCGATTGTGCTGCTGCATGCAGCACTCTTCGTCATGTCGTCAGCATGTCGTGGAATACCTGCCTGCAGGTGCTCCTGCTTTCGGGTTTCGAGCAGGGCCTGGTGTACCAGACGGCCACCGCTGTGCAGCTCATAACAACCACTCCCGCCTCAAAAGGCTACATGATGAGCAGGGGCATGGTCAGTCCGCATCACACAACCACTGGTGCATTCATTCAGAATCACACCATGTGCCCATTTGGTGGTTGTGCCCAGGCATTGCCTGCTGATTAGTTGCCTGGCCAGCAGCTGCCTGCTCAGCGGTCCTCTGGACATGCTGGACCAAGAGTGCCGTGTTGCTGCTGGCGCAGCTGAGCACATCACACACAAAGCTGTCTGCGGCTGCTGAGCTGGCGTCGATGGTGCTCCAGGCCCTCTCAGGAAGCTTGCTTGCCTGTGGAGCTGACTAGCTTCCCTGTGCTGCAGCAAATTTATCTGTGCCTGATGTTTTCGGCCTCCCACGCCGTCATCAACTGCCTGCCGCTGAAGCGCATTGGCCAGGCGGCTGTGTGGCTGACTGGCGGGGTCATGCTAGGTGAGCGCCTGTCTGCTGGTGCTGCCATGTGACTCCTGCCCGCCGTCGCGTTTGTTGTGAGGCTCAGGCCTCGGACTGCATGTCTGCCTGCCGGTGGTGCCCACATGTATCTGCAGTGCTGCACCCACCCTGCAGGCCGGCTCTGCATCTGCCTGCCTGCTGGCGTGGCAGCACCGTGTGCTGCCGGCAGTTGTGCACTGTGAGAACCAGCAGGTCTTGCTTGTGGTGCCTGGCTTGGCTTGTGTGCCACGCCCAGGCCTGTATCAGCCTGCCTGTTTGGGGGGGTCACCAGCGCTGCCTGCATCATGTCAGCCAGTAGCACCTGGTGTTGCAGGTGTCACCTGGCCTTGCTTGTGTTCCAGGCCCTAGCCTGCATCTGCCTTCCTGTTGGCATGGCACAAACGCTGCCTGCAGTCTGCGCCATGGAAGCAGCAGGCCTTGCCTACGTCAAGTGGCCCTGCTTAGGCGTGCACGTGCTGGCTGACGGTGCCACTCTTGCTGCCTGCAGTATGCCTGATAGAAGGAACCTTGCTGTTTTTGCCCTTCACCGTTGTTCATGAGGTGCAGAACGTCAGTGAGACGCTGTTCCGGTATGAGGTGGGTTGACTGCAAGCTCTGATGAAGCCTTGTCCTGGCAGCAGCCTGTCTTGGAGCCAGCCCTCACAAGCAGCGTGGCCACCTAGCAGGCTGAGTGAACATCATGTTGTGCAGACTCAGGCTCCGACTTTACCTCTGCCTCAGCTCATCAGCCTGTCCTTCATAATGGTCATCGCTGGCACAACAGGGTGAGCTCAGAGGTGCACGGTGGGGCTCAGAGCTTGCACACCCAGAAGTCTGCACTTCTTCTGTGTTTGCATTGGGCCACTGCATACGGCTTCGGTGGTGGCTGCTGATGCTTGATGCTTGTGCATCGACTGGGGTCAGCGGAGGCTCACGCTCGGTTGCTGCTTTGCAAGCAGCTCGACACTTTGACTGATTTTGAGGCCCATGCACAATGTGTCAGCAAGCCCTGCAGTGGTGCTGGCGCCGTGTTTGCACTGAGGTCGTCAAAGGCTGCCCTCCCTGCTTGAATGCACTGCTGCCAGCAAGGCTGCCCTTAATGTGCTGCCTTCAAAGCGTCTAGCCCTGCATCATGTGGCTGTAGCTCCACCACCAGTGAAGGTCAGTCACAAGCGAGGCAGAACAATTAAGAACTGACCTGGTGTTGCTGTTGTGTGCAGGTACGACGCGCCTGCACACCTTGTGGAGGAGGTGCACTCTGCAGATGTGACTGTGCCCTACAGCATGGTGAGCAGCTTGGTGTTGCTGTGGGGCTGGGGAATCGATTCCTCACAACCTGTGCAAGAGCCGACACCACAATGCCCTATATGAACCCTATCTGCATTGTTGTTGAACACCCCACCGCTCTTGCACACAATGTGGTGTGCCTACATAGCATGCCTTCCTCTCTGTTCCTCAGCAGAGCAGGAGGCTTTGCCTTGTGCCACATCATCAATGTTGAGCTGCTGAAGCCGCCCCGGCCAGTCTCAGCACGCCAAGTGTGTGCCGGTGACCAGGAGCTGACACCTGCTCCGACCACCGCTCTGCAGGTGCTGAGCATGGTGGGCTCCGTGGCAGCTGGCGCAGTCCTCATTGCAGGGCTGAACGCAAACACAGCGGTGCGCAGTGCACACTGTTTCCGCTGCCCTGTGCCTGCTAGGCAGCCTTGTTGGCTCACAAATGCACACAAGCCCTGGCCCCGTCTGATTTGCCGACCAAGCAAGCTGCACCACAGCCCATGGGATGACAGGCACAGCACCACAGCCGCGCTTTGAGAGGCTTTGTTGGGGATGAAGACGCAGGTGCCCTACCTCATGGGGTTCCCGGCTTAGGCACTCTGCTTGGTGACAACCCCATCTGCCTTGAGGCACGCAACCGGCTGTCACAGCCCACTCGCAGCCCGTGCACTGCCAGGATCATGGAGAGGGCCCCTGAAAAAGCAAGCTCTCCTCTCCTCGTGCAGAAGCGTCCTTCCCTGCACAAGTACGAGGCTGTGCTCTGCCCTTCACTGCAGGACATCCCCAGCCTGTTTGACCCGGGCAATGCCACGGGCGGCAACGCTTTCCTCCAGGTGTGGCATGACCGCACGGCCGGGGCCACGTACAGCCACTTCTGCGACGTCTTGGCCATCACGTCTCTCTGCATCGTGGGCTTCCTCAACGCCGTGTTCGCCATGACGGCAGCCTCAAGAATGGTGAGCTGAGGACATGTCAACAGAGCATCTGCCTTCCAAGCTGGTGACAACCTCAGTGGTGGACTACGCTCAACGCTGTGCATCCCAGCACAGCAGCCAGTAGCGTGAGCTCTGGAGGTGAGCTTCATGTAACATGGCTCCATTTGCCAAGCTTGGAAGGCTTCTTAGAGAATGTCACTCGCCACAAAGGCACCTTGGCCTGCTGCGACAGTTGCACGGTGGTGGCAGCCTATGAGGTGAGGCGACATGATGATGTCAGCAGTTTTGATGTGGAACACTGGAGTCATGCGGCCAGTCTGCACCACACACCAAAGCTCAGCGGGCTGCATGGGCACCTGCAAGAGTTTACAGGACATGGCAAAGTCACGCGCAGCTGGGCATACCCGAGCACATGTGCTTGCCTGTGTTTGGGTTAAGCACAGGCCCATGGCTGTGCAGCCCACAATGGCTGCAGAGGCTGTGCCCCTGTGGCTGCGCAGCAGGCATTGCTGTTTCAGAAGCTACAGTGGACGCCTGTCAGGACCCCTGACCTCACACTGTAGGGCGCCAGGTGGGTCTCACCTTTATGCCCTCAATTCCTTGCAGTGGTCTGCTGGGCAGCCACAGTGATCAAGACCTGCTAAACACCCCCGCCCTTGCAGCCAGCAGCATCCTCGGCTGCTCAGCAGGTCTGCATCTTCCCGCCATCAACCTTGTTCATTCCCGAGCTTGCTGTGCAGCCTCATCACTCTTTGTGACTGTGCCGGCGAGCACCTCCCCCAGCATGCCCTTCAATGCTGCTGCAACATGGGCTAGACATGAGCTGTCTCACTCTGTTGCTGGAGTCCCACTCCCTTCATATACCACTGCAGCTATGGGCATTCTCCCGCGACAACCTCGTGCCTGGCTCCAAGTACATGCGGCGGCTGGACAAGATCTCTCAGACACCTGCAACGGCAAGTGAGTGCTGATCTCAAGGGATTTTGTAGCACAGGGTCCCTAAACACCAATAATCGCACGCATTCCCTGTTCAGCTGGGTTGGCTGCACATGCAATGATGTGTCAATTCAGGTCACAGCCTGCAGGCACAAATTATGTTGCCTGCTGGAAGGTGCCGGCCACAACTTTGCTGATGTCTGCTGGGCAAGGCACAGCCGTTACTGTGCCCATTGCTTGCAGTACCCTGTCAGCCACGTGGCTGCACCTGCAATGTTCTGCCTGACTGACGGCGGCCCCAAAGGTGTCCATGCGCGGCCTGCCATCCCTGCCACTACCTAACAGACTGCTGCTCTCCTGCAGCACCTTTCCCTGCTGCTGCTCATGACAGCCGCTGAGCTGTTCATGCAGCTGCCTGCCGTCCCACCATCACTCAACAGCCTGCTGCTGCCCTGCAGCATGGGTGCTGGCGACTGCCGCTTCCCTTCTCTACCTGATCAGGTGCGAGCTCGCCTGCAGTTCTTGTGTGGCCTAAGCAGGACACGGCTGGCAGCTCTGCATGCCGCTGATGCAAGCCAAGCTCCTTCGTCAACTGCTGCGGTCAGGGACGCTGCACTGGCCTTGTGATTGGTTGTGGCACTGTCAGCTCCAACACTGCCATACTCTCTGTGTGCAGTGTTTTCAGTCCCTTGGGCAGTTCCATCACAACAGGGCTTCAGCAGGGTTCTCTATTGTTCTCCTACTTGGTGAGGCCTTAGAGGACGAGGCAGCAGCTGGACATGGCCAGGACCTCAGACCTGCACACACATAAATGAGATGGGGAGCACTGCCCGACTGGCGGCTTCTTGTTCTTGCACTGTGATGGAGCCTCCCTGGAATGAGCATGCATGCCACAGGGTTGCTGATGCCAGTCACACAATGTGGGATGAGCATGCATGCCACAGGGGTGCTGATGCCTGTGCACTGTGTATGCAGATGCCTATCATACATGGTGGAATGAGCAAGCATGCCACAGGATTGCTGATGCCTGAGCGCTGTCCATGCAGATGCCCGTCACGATCCGCGCGCTCATTCCGGATGAAGCCTGGGAGCCTGGGCCCTTTTCTCTTGGCAGGTGACATTCAAGAGAGCTGCCATGCCCTCATGCAGTATTGATCTTGACTTCTTGTCACGACTACAGTTGTGCCTGCAGCAATTGTGCTTGGCAACTGCGCACTCAGCAGCTGTGCAGGCAGTCTTCAGAGCTTTTTCTCAGCCCATTGTCACTCCAAGCCAGCAGACTGCAGCAGGCCAGCGTCAGCCAGTGCAGATGTAGCTGCTGTTCGTTGCAGGCCAGCCTGACTGGGGCACAGGGTGCTGGTGCATCTCCCTGTGGTCCTCCTTGCAGCTGCCCAGGCATGTCAGCCTGCCTGCCGTGCCGGGCTTAAGTTCAGGTTTGGTGCTATCTCAGCGACAGCTGTGTTGCATGTTGAACTGCCTGCCATGCGGGTGCAGACTGGCAGTTGCCCTGTCAGCTGTCGCTCTACTGCACGGTACTGTCTTGCCTTATAGTGTGCACTAGGAGCACTTCAAAAGGGCCCACGCTGCATGTAGAAGACTTCAGGGTAACAGTCTTTACACCAGCAACCTCTGCGCTGATGAGCCCTTGCCTGCAGGCAGTCACGATCCATGGCCATCACTGCCAGTCTGCTCCAGCAGCCTGCGCTGACGCACCCCTGGCTGCAGGTGGTCGCGCCCTGTCGCGGTGGTGTCCATGCTGTGGCTGCTCGCCCAGCTGGTCATGTCCAGCCTGCCCGAGGTGTACCCGATAACGCTGGAAACCCTCAACTGGTGTGCCCCAGCGCTGGGCTCCGTGTTGGTGTCAATGGCTGTCCTCTGGATGGTCTTTCTGCGCCACTACATCACCGGACCTGAGACAGGTGAGTCATGTGTGCCTGCTTGGCTGACACCCAAGCTTCCTGGTGTCTCACAAAGGTTCGCTGTGGCAAACGGCCCCCGCAAGTCCCCTTGTGTCCTGAACATCAGTCCGTAATCATGCCCCCTCCGCTGCTGCAGAGTTCACAAACAGCGACCTTCTGAAGACATGGTGAGGCTGCGCCGTGGCGTGCCCGGCCTGCCCTCAGCACAGGCGCTAAGTTCTGCAAGTGCTGCAGGCACATGATGGACCCTCCACGCCCCACCGGAATATTTGCCAAAAACGCCAGCCAGAACACCAGGAACCTGTTGAGGAAATCCCCTAATCGGACGCAGGAGTCGGATGCAAGCAACTCAGGAGGCGGCCTGTTTCGCATGGGCTCTTTGTGGTGGAGGTCATGACGGCTTCCGGGCCTGACACAAGCCTTGGAAGCCATCATATTCATTGACTGCACCAGGAACTGGAAGCTATCTGAGCATTTGGGCCAGAGACTTTAAGGGAAGCTGTCATGCTGTGGATCCTGACTGTGTGTATGACTGTTGTGGGCATTGGGACTGGCCCTCCAGCCATCTTGCAACACTCTCGACAGGATACCATGCAGTGATGCAATGTGGGGCACAGGTTGAGGTACTTCCCAAGATGATACGACATGAAATGATTTACAGGATAGAGCAGGGTCTGGGTACCGGTGCTATGCCCGCATTGCTGATCCAGGAGGGAGGAGACCAAAGAATAAGTGATTTGTCCAGCGCAGCCTGGTCAATCGATGAATACATCTGTCTCAACTATGCATTCATGGGAGGGATGAAATGCATACTTTGGCAGCTCCAGCCTCAAGCTTAGAGGCTGCTGGCTGCTGCTCTAGCTCGACTTATGTCGGCAGCTCTACCCTCAAGCTTAGAAGCTGCTGGCTGCTGATCTAGGTCGGCTTATGCTGCCGGCCACTGCTGTGTGATGCAGTGTACATTGCCTGCATTCAGCAGAACCTCGCGAGACTTGACCCCCACCACCTTGCGCTCAGGGCCATAGGCTTTCTGCAGCGTCTCAATTGCCAGGCGGTCAGTGTCTGTGGCAGTGCCGCCAAATTGGGGGATGACTGCGCCACCGTTGGCAATATAGTGGTTGATGTAGGAACCTGACAGCCGCTCCTGGGCGAGGCAGGGGCTGTACCCCTTGTCCACATGCCCACTCTGCAAAACAGGGATGAACAGTTGTCAAAGTCACAAAAACCCGTGCCTCATGATGCTGCACTGACGACAAGATCACTCCTCGTCCATGTGTCCACTCTGCAGACAGGGTTTCAACATGTTTTGAGAACGCTGAGGGTTGTGCACAGCCCGCTATGACACAGGATGATGTGTTGCGGGCGAGACTGCCCGCCTAGACCGGCTTGCACAGCCTGCTGTTGCGCCATGCTGTGCAGATACATGAGAAGCATGCTGCAGCAGCGCAGGGTGCCACCAGGCTCAACAGGCCAGCTGCTTGACTTTGTCAGCAGCAGCACAATGCAAACATGGTCAGGCCAGATCTGGTGCAATGCTGACCACTGCAGGCTGAACCATGATCAAAAAGCTCTCAAGGTAGGTTTCTGCAGGGAGCTCAAACATCAAGACACTTTGGTAATGCCCACTGGCCATGCCCAGATTTGGCAACTGTAGGACCAGCATGGCAGCAGCATGCTATCAGAAAAGCGCTTGATGAGATTGACGGGCCATGACTGCAGTGGCTGAGGCCTCACCGGAAAGCCAGCTGCCTCCTTGAAAGTGCGGAACATGGGGGGTGGGCAGTGGACCTTGATGACCTCCAGCTTACGCCCCTGGGCATCGATGGTGTTCTCCAGGATCTCCAGGTTGCGTGCACTGATCTCGTGCTGCAGGCAGGGGCAGAGATACAGGCTTGGAAACGGAGCTGATCTTGTGATACAGGAAAAAAACCAAGGTCAGGGACACAGCCTTGGACGGAGAGCCGAGCGCAACCTTTATGAAAGGGTCTGGCTTGCGTGATCTGACCTTGTGCTGCAGGCAGGGTGAGCAGACGCAAGAGCACACCCTACAGGTTGACGATCAGGGAGGTACCAGCATCTTCAGTTCACACATGCAGGTCTGTGCAGGCATGTTGAGGGGCGTCGTCAAGGGCCCCAGGCCAGCATGGCGTGACACTGGCCCCGCTGCTGTGGTTCCAGGCATGGGCCAGCTCAAAGTGGACTACCTCAGAACGCAAATGGCCAGCAGGGACTGTGGGTGTAGCTGCGCTTTGATCGACGCCATCTGACCCCAGCAAGCGCAGGTCCCAGGAGCGGTGAGAGGGGAAGAGGGATGCCGCACATTCTGCTGGTCCAAAAAGCGCCCAGCCGCGGCCAGCCCTTCTGCTGCAGCCGACCCACGGCAGGCAAGACTCCTGCAACACCCCTTCTCCCCAGTGTGATGCAGGCGCCCCACCTGGGGGTCATTGACGTCATCTGACCACGACAGCGCAATCACGCCTGGCCGCACGAAAGAAGCCATGTTATCCACGTGCCCGTTGACCACAATGTCATCCCCAGCCATGCCCCGCCACAGCCTGCACCACTGACGTCAGGGTTTCAGGGTGTGCCCAAGATGTGCTCAAACAAGAGAAGGTTGAGCAAAACAGCGCAATGCAGCACCAGAGGCATGCCACATTGCCAGCACAGCCCTCGTTGCCATGACCATTGCGGCCCAATGTGCTAGGCTGCAGCTGGGACACATTCAGGGGTGTCCAGCCTTGAACACCAGCCATGCTGGCCACATGCAGCTCCACTGAGCCAATGCAGCTCCCCCAACAGCACCCCCAGCTCACAGGGCAGCTGCTGCCACGGATGGCTGCCCTGCAGGCAGCCACCGATGCTCACACAGAGGGATGCCCTGCAGGCAGCCACTGCTGCTGACACAGAGGGGTGCCCTGCAGGCAGACGCCACTGCTAACACAGAGGGATGCCCTGCAGGCAGACGCTGCTGGCCCTCACCAGATGATCTTCTCCAGGCCCAGGTACTCCTTCAGGATGTGCTCCTTCTCGTCCTTGCTAAGGTGGGGGTTGCGGCTGGGGTGCAGGATGGTCTCCTCGGTGACCACCAGAGTCCTGCAGGGCAGGCAGAGGAGGACTGGGTGCAGGCACCACGTCAGAAGTGGTTCTTTGGCTAAGGTGAGGCTGGGGTGCCTGCTTCACTTTTTGTCATCATGGCGGCAGTTCTGCAGGACTGGCAGACATTGGCTAGATTGCAGTCAGCATGTCCGGCTCGCAGCTGATGCACAGTTGCCAGCCAAGCTTGCAGCGGGCTCAGAGGTGTGCATGTCAGCACCTGAGCATGCATGTGGTCAGGGGATGTTGCTTGAGGAACAGGGTGCAGCTGCACTAAGAAACCCCCATGGTGCGGGACAACAGGACTGTCAGCATGCTTGTTGTGGTCAGCTTGATGGCAGGTAGCAGAGCAAAAACCCCAAAATGCTGGAGCAAAATGTGCATCTCCTTGGGAAGCATGTGGGCACTCCAGCTGTGAGTAGTTCAAGTGACATCTGTGAGAAAGGCCTCTGTCAGGCGAGGGGGAGCAGCATGACCCTCACAATATAAGTGCAAGCTTGCATGAACTGGACGTGCATATGCAGCCTGGCAGAGACATGGCCCATGTGCTGCCACTCCTCAGACAACACTTTGCTCAAGGAGGCCTGACAGCTCTTGGGCGCCCATGATGGGCTCCCACACCTTCAGGCAGGCCTGCCCCGGCCAGACCAGCAGCCATCCCCAGGGCTGGCCACCTGCAGCTCCCAGCGTTCTTCAACAAGGTCCACCACATGCTGTCAGGGCGCTCGTAGGCGAATAAACAAAACCCTCTCCCGTCAACCCACGCTGCCCTATGCAGGCACTAGCACAGGGACAGATGCAAGCACAGCGCTCACCCCTCGCCATCGGAATGGATGGACCCTCCCTCACAGGCCAGGGGGGCCTCAAAGATCTCCAGCCCCGCCTTGGTCAGGCAGAATCGCCCAGCCTCGATGTCCTTGTCCCAGTTGGGCATCATTGTGGGCAGCCCCAGCTTCTTCTTCTCTGGGGCACCTGCACAATCCAGAATCAGGTGAGGTATGATACAGACACATGCCTGATGCGCATTCTTGAGTGCTTCTCAGAGGCACCAGAAACTTTTACAACAGTGATGCAACTTGTCACACATAAAAGCCTGATCTGCATGCACAGCTCTGCCTTCATAGGACAGCTGCAGCCCGTTTTGGCTGCACGGGCTGATGCCACTGACATGCAAGACACGCATGCAGACGCAGCTTGCTTGTCCACTGGCCAGCCTGCTCACCATAGCAGTCGTAATTCCAGTGTACGCCAGCCACCTCGGATTTGCCTGTCTCAGGGTTCTTCCGGCGGATGCACTGCAGGTCAGGGGATGGGCAGCAGGGTTGGCAGGGGTGGCTGGTGCATCGACAAACGCCAATCGCAGGCAGAAGCCCAGGCAGCAGCCACAGCATCACATGCGTGGGAATGCCGAGGGCGCTGACGGCAGTCTGGGTGTCAGATGAAGTGCTTGCTATCAGGCAGTACCACTACTTCCCAAGTTTGCATATGAACCTGTGACAGGCCCTGCAGAGAATGCCTCTGCTGCACTCTGGCCAGAAGTGGGACGTGAAATGAAGATGTCTACCAGGCATTTAGAAGCAGACCTATTGCCTTGTACTTGCACTGGCAACAGTCTTCGAAAGCATATGTCCTCCAGCTTCGCATTTTCAGAAAAATCAGCACCAAAACCCACAATGAGGGGCATCCAGGCTTGCAGGCAGCCACTGTTGAGACCTGATATGCTTTGGGGCATCAAACTCTGTGTGTGCCCCTCTGCACCGCAACTTCCTTCCACCTAGCACAGATTAGGCAAAGCACGACCACCAGCCAGAGTCCACTTGTGTGCGACCTGACAGCAGACAGCAGCAGAGCACATGAACAGGCCGTTCTTTGCTGTGCAGTGGAGCTGACAGTCGCCCAGGCAGCGCAGGCAGCCACCACCTATGCCCCATGCCCAACAGGTCACCAACCGACAAGCGGTACGACAAGCAGTGCCTTCACGCTGGAGCACCAGGCAAGCAGCCAGCCATCATTGGCGCCCGACCCCCATTGTACAGCTGCAGCAGATGGAACCAGAAGCAGCTCCCACACCTCTTGTTGTGCAGCCAGACCATCTCTTATGACCCCTCCGCAAAGACTGGTCTGACGGGAAACACCTTTATCTAAATTTATCTATACTTACAGTGGGGCCCCAATCCCGCAGCCAGCCGTCATTGATGCCTCCCGGGACCTCCCACACCTCCGTATTGGTCGCCCCCCGCTTCTCAAAAGCCTTCCGCGCATTGGCTGCAGGCTGCAGGGCAGCAGCTCACAGAGTGTCAGAAGTAGTGGTGCCGAGAGGCCGGCTTGCTCACAGCATGAGTAGCAGACAAGGGAGGGCAGACACTGCATCAGTGACACACAGCAGCCTACAGGTGCACGAGCCTGACCGAAAGCCTGCAGGCTGACCTGCTCCAGTGCAAGGATGCAGTGGGTCTGATCTGCCAGTCTCCCTGAGCTTCTGCTCTTATGTGGCTGCCGACCTCACCATACCAAAACCAGTGTGTACATGCCCAGGGTTGGCCAGCCTGCCAGGGGCTCAAGACTGGGATGGCAGCGATTCAGCTGGCCAGACAGATCAACAGCTTACACTTGCACAACCACTCCTCACCTGCCCAGGGTTGGCCAACATGATGAGGGGCTCGAACTGGGAGATGGCTGTTGCGATGTCAGCATACTGCTCCTGCGCAGGCCCCCCGCCCTCGCGCCACAGGTAACGCGTGTCCTCGCTGTCAGGCCACCCCATCCAGCAGGCTACGTGCTTCTCAAACTCTCCTGCAGCCGTGGGTATAGGATGTGAGGCGCCTGTCACTAGGTCCAGGCATTCTGCCAGACAGAAAGTATCCAGCAAGCTTCGCTGAGCTTCCATGTTGCGAAGTGCCTCAGCATCAGCAACCTGCCTGGGCTTCCATGCTGCAGACAGTCATGTGCAAAACAGGAGCTGGACGAAGTTGCTTGCAGCACGGGGTTCAGGACGCCTGCAATGTGAGTAGAGGTTGGAGCTGCAGAGCGCAGCAGAGCACAGAAGCTCTGCAGAATCCAGGCATGAAGTCAAGAAGGATGCAGGGCTCAGCAGGCCAGCCCACCCGGATGGACTTGCACACTGCTCCCTTTGAGATGATGATGAGAGCGCAAGTCAACTAGTTCACGTGAAATGCTGCGACTCGCAGCGCATTCTGAGCCGGTGCACAGCAGCTCAAGCGGTAAGGCTTTGTGCCAGCTGAGCAGACTCACAGGAGAGAGCCTGGCAAGCTGCGCAAGCCTGCGAGTCAGACAGGGTAAGTGCTGAAGGCCGACAAATCTGGGTAACAGACCCACATGGGCGGCGAAATGCTGACCTGGCATTGTGTATCCCAGCTGCTTGGGAGTCTGCACGCCAGCAGCTGCTGGACGTGGGGGAGCTGCCACTGCATGCTGGGCTGTCTGCCTGCGCATACTTGCGACTGGACCGATGCGGCGTCCTGGAGTGGGGAGCATGCTGCCGCTGCGGGTGCTGACGCAGGCCGCCGGCAGCTGGTGGGCTTCTGGCTGTCCTGCAGGGGGGCAGGATGCTGGTGTCATTTGGGAGTCTGTGTTGACACCCTTAGTCCCCCAAAGAGGGGCATGGCCACGTTGCCGTGCCAAACTTGATTTACAATGGCCATGCCTTGTTTCCATATGTGCGGTGGGGTGGACAGGGCTGACGAGCAGGCAGTGAGGGATGCATATGCTCCTCTGATGCAGTTGTGGACAGAGATCGCTGCAGAGCAGCCATGGGATGCACAAATTGATTGATTGAGACAAAGCTTGGCTGAGGTGAGACAGTTGGCTAAACTGATAGCTGAGATGTGCACCCCCACCTGCCAAGTAAGGCACATGCATCCTGCCTGGCAGGGTCTGGGGCAGGCTCAGCATGATGACTCTACAAGCTTGTTGCTGCTGTTCAATCTGCAGCAGTCCATGGCTGTGAAGCTGGGCAGGAAGGTGCATGAAGACATGTAGAGCACACAGCCCGCTGGGGCACGTGTGACTTTGCAGATGCATCTGCTGATGCATCAGGCATGAGGCAGCACTGTCGAAGACCCGGTGACACTGTCCGCACGAGATCTCACCTCGGGATCTGTAGCTGGTTCCTGATGTGCGCAAATGAGCAGTCCTTTGCACTGTGTGGACCTCGGTGGTGTGGTTTCTGAAGGGTCAGTCAAGCCTGTAAATTACATAATGGATAAAAATGATAATGATAGCAACTGCCTCCTTGTTGTTTGAGCTAGCAACTGCAGCAGGATTGGGGTGAGGACCACGTCCGACTAGGCCCAGTCATCATCAAGATCGGGATGTAGCCCAGGGTGCTTTGGTACAGAGGCCAGATGTGCAGCAGCAGCCAGCAATGCTGTGTGCATGTGGTCATGGCTGCAAATACACTCCTCTGAGGGAGGCGCAGTGGCTTGCTTATGCCGCGAGATTGGCCAACATCCATATTGTTGTTGCTGCCAGGTAACTAGCTGGACCCAGAGGATCTGCCACCACCGCAGATGACTTGCTAGACCAGTGGGACCGCCCGCTCAAGTGCACACAGTTCTGGCAATGACACAAAGTCAAGCTGATGCCAGCTTGACCGGACTGGAGTGCGTCAGCCTTTGTGCATTGATTGGTAGAAGAAAGACAGATATCTATCATCGATGGTGCTTCACACCAGTGGCAGCCACAGGCTGCTGGCAGAGTCAATGCATTGTCGATTGACTCCTACATTTGCAAGTGCAATTGCTTGGCCGGTCAGAGCTGGCAACTCAGAAATTCTGGCCCGATCAGATCGATTCAATGCGGCCAACTTTAGGTCATATTATCACAGGCCATGTGACACCCTGCAACTAAAGCTGAACCCTGGCTCTCAACCTATGCAGCACTAACAGGTGCCATTCGTTGAGTACAGCAGCTTGTTTAAGCATGTCATCAGCCTGGGGCTGGCTGAGCACTACATAGCACAACTGCGTGGCAGTTGCTCCCCAGACAGGCCCACGCCCCTCAGAGCGGCCATTAATCAAGCCTGCATGCAGACAGGTGTCTGCACAGACACCTTTCTGGAGGGGAAGCTGATCTCCACCTTTTAGAGACCTTGGGCCAGCAGAATGGAGCACCAGTCCCAGACACTGCAGGTGGCTTGAGAACAGCCATGCCTGTCACTCCTGAGAAGGGAGCTCAATTCTGCTGAGCAATTAGAGCATCCATGCCTGTTGACGGTGCGGCCAGGCCACAGAGCACAGTCAAAGCTGAAAAGCTCGCTGTCAAGCCCTGAAGGTGAACACTGCATGGTCTTTCATCTGCATTCAACAGCCTGGCTGTTACAGCCATTGGAGTGCTTGGTAAAGTGTTTTTCTGGGTTCTTCCCTTGTCAAGAGACTCTTGATGTTGGCTGCCATTAGTGGGTATGACATGGTCTGGGTGACCTTGGAAAACCAACGATGGCCCCTTCAAGGGCCTGAAGACTTCATGTATCGTTCACATCTTACTTGAAACCAGCACCTCCACAAACATTACACAGATTGAGCAAGCCAGGGGTCATTTAGAGCTGCAGTCGCGGTCAAAACCTTGCGCTTCAGTTTGTCAATGAAAGCTCGAGATGCTGCAGCACTTGCAATGCCGCTGGAGCTGAAGACTTCTTCCAGGAGCGCACCAATCAGATGCATGTCAGACATAGTCGTGAACCGCTTGTGAGAATCAAGAACGCTGTTGCCCCAGCCTGTGAAGGGAATGAAGGTAGAAGGCAGTGCACGTGCATTTGCTGCAGCAGCGGTCTCCAGGTCTAATAGCATGTAGCGATGCTTGCCAAGCTGGGCTACATTGTCAAGACGAATATCCCGGTGGACAACACCAGCCTGGTGCAGAAGCGACGCGGCCTTGCAGCAGCAGATGGCGAGCGCTTGCACATCCTGCAACAAAGGCAGACAGCAAGGCATAAGGTCACAAATGTCTAGCTGCTATGATGCAATGGTGCAAAACACTGTCACATTGCTGGCAAACCAATGCTTTGTGCCAACACTGGCAGCCTGAGTCAGAAAGCTGTGCTTGGGCTCACCTGGTCGTCCTCAAAGATAGGGCTGTAGCCAAGTGGCCCAGCCAGCACCTTGTAGGTGGCGTTGTGCGTCTCTGGTCCTTCCTGGGCCACAATCAGACAGGGGTCCGCCAGGTTGTCTACAGTGTTTGCGGCCCCATAAGCACGCTTGATGGCTTTAAGGCTGGTATTCATCCTCTTAGAAAACGCCTTGAACTTAGGGATGACCTTCAGGACACCGTTGCCCTTGACAATCAGGTACCTGGCAGAGCAAATCATGTGCATGCCTCAGGAATAGACTAGCAAAACACCAGGATTGGACACAGCACATGCGCACAATATCTTGTCCAAGAGATGTGGCATGCATCAACTATCAAATGCAATCTGCTAAACACTGCTTGCATCATGCAGGCTCAACAGTGGAACACACCTGTTGTCACCCCTGTCAATCTGCACACCCAGGGGTAGTCGGCCATACAGCCTTGGCACTGACTGGCCCATCTTGAGAAGTAGAAAAAAAGCTCGAATGAGGGACTGGACGAAGATGCAGCGATGCTGAACATCGCTGACATCTAGGGCCATTCCAATGGGCACAAGCTGCAGGCAATGCACAGCATCATTGGGCACAAAAGACATGGCCAAAGCTGCTGGCAGACAAGTCATATAAGGCGTCGAGACTGTCAGCAAAGAAGCAATTATCCAGTAGCATGTCCTTCAAAACGGACCTGTGTGCCATCTGCTGACATCCACTGCCATTGAAATGCTGCGCCCCCCGCAGCGTACGCCAGCAAGAAGTTCACAGGGCCATAGTGCATGGCGGTGATTGGCTGGCGCTTTGCCTTCAGGTCCTTGATGGCATCTAGCAGGCTCAGCTGTTTGTCCTCGCCAATCAACACGGTGCAACCAGCTACTGTCACAAGCGTGTCAGGGCGGGCACGCACGAGCACAGCCTTGCTAGTGGTGCTTTTTTGTTTTTCTGTCTCATTGAACAGGACTTTCAAGTCCTTGGGGTCAATGCAGCTGAACTTGCTCATTCGAAGCAATATGGTACGGATAGCACCACCTATAACTACGCTGACAGTGGCCTCGCTAGATGTCTGGCCACTAAATGGATCACGCAAGAGGCTGCCCAAGGTAGCTGGCAAGTCTGAGCCATCCGCGACCATCAAGCACTCATCTGCGGTGCTGGGGTGCTGGCTTGCAATGGCCTCATAGCATTCTGGTGTGACTGGGATCAGCAGAGGGCTGTTTTGGGGGAACAGCACTGCCTGCAGCGCCTGAGGTGTGGTGGGCAACTCTGGCAGCTGTGGGGTGGCAAGCTGTTTTGCCCACTTCTCAGACTCATCTGCAACAGCAGCATACTCCTTGCTGAAGCTATTTGTGTATCAAGTATGCCCTGGCACTTTGAAGCTGCATGTCAGGCCAGATGCTTGAGGTTACACAACAAGGCATTCACACACACCTCGGCGGGCCCTCTTAGAGGGGCCGGGTCCACTGTCGCTCTCACCGCCAGCCTCATGCCTCCGCTTGCCTGTATAACAGGCTGCCGAGCTCATTGCACTGCTCAAGGTGCTTGTACGTGATGAAGCAGCCACAATCCTTGATGCCTTTCAATTGTCAGCCTATGTTAGAGCAGGAATGCTGCCTGTTGCACAGCAAGAATGGCAGCCCCTGCAGCTCTAGTCAGCAGGTCTGTACTGAAGCACTTGCACTCCATGGACCACAGCACCTGCAAATCTCATTGGCGATGTAGGGCTTCCATGACGCCCAGGTGATGATCCCACAAGTATGCATGCTGATGGAAATGTTCAGCTCACCTGAGGCAAGTGAGGGATTACACAACACCACAGCCCCATGATACTTATTTTCATCGCAGGCTCCGACCACTGCAAGCCTGGGCATACCCCAGACCAGTCATTCAGGCTTGTCCTGCGCACAAGTGGCCAAAAGCATGTCCAGCGACACTTACCTGCGCCAGTGGTGAGTGCTCATGGGTTGAATGCCACCAAGAGAGCCGTACAACTCCCGAGGAGGGCATCTGCTGCCGGCCAACAGATTGGCCTGCTGTTTGCAGCACAAGCCGCAAGCCCCCTGGCCAGCTTCACAAACAACATACAACCACAAGCACCTGCCCTGCCACTACATGCAGCCCAGCAGCATACCTGCACTGCCGCCTTGTGCCAGCTGAGCGGCGCGGATGAGATTGCATTGGTATGTGTGGAGTGTTCCTTCATAGGCCTCAGGTTTCAGCAGGAGGAAGACTGAACCAGCAGCCCTTGTCCCCAGTGCAGCCATGTGTGCCCAGCCAGGCCAGGATAACAGTGAGCCTCAAGCATATGATTGCTATTGCTCAGCTGAGGGCAGGCGGACCACAGCATCTGCAGACCTCATCAATGGCCTGAGACTCTGTGAATATCTGGATCCCTGCCATGCTGCACCTGTGCCTCACTCACCCACACTTGACTTCCAGGCCTCAACACTCACGCTGTCAACCATGGTGAGACGGGCTGACTGGTAAGACTGCTCACCTGGAGCTTGTGCATCGAGTCGCATGGCACGCGCCTCCTCCATGAGTCTCTCTTCCCTGGCAGTCAGGTTGCGGATGGCCTCCTCATACACCTTCATCAGCTGAAAGTCCTTTGGCTCCTGCTTTGCTGCCTCTCTGAAGAGCTGCTGTTGCGCATGGTGCAGGTCCTGCCTGACCAGCGTCAGCTCATCCTGCATGCAAGATGGTGAACTCCTCAGAGCAGCTAAAGCAACGGGTCAAGGCACTGGCAGATGTCTCTGGCAAGCATCTCAAGCTGACAATAATGCTGTCAGGAGGCATGCTAAAGATCTTCACCTGGGAAGGTGGCCCATGTCCAGCCATGTTTGGAATGCTGCGCGCTTGTTTCGTCTCAGCCTTGCCTCCCGGCCTATGTACTAGGTCAGAAACCCTAGCGCGCCAAAGTTCCCCAGATCCAACTTCATGCAGCACTACCAAGTGCCATCTGCTCAGTACAGCAGCTACATTAACCATGTCATCAACCTGGGGCTGGCTGGGGACTACATAGCACAACTGCATGGCAGTTGCTCCCCAGACAGCCCCCGTTCTCTCAGAGCGGCCATTAATCAAGCCTGCAGACACCTGTCTGGCGTGGTGGATGATCTCCAGCCAGTGCCGGTCTCTGCCCTTGGTGTGCACACTTTAGAGACCTTGGGCCAGCAGAATGGAGCACCAATCCCAGACGCAGCAGTTGGCTTTGCAGCAACCATGCCTAGCACTCCTGAGGAGGAAGCTCGTATTCTCCGGTGCACCCAGCACATCAATGCACGTCATGGTGCGGCTAAGCCACAGAACACAGTCCAGGCTGAAAAATCCGCTGCCAAGCTCTGGAAGGTAGACACCGTAGGCCTTTGATCCCGTTCTTCATGGCGCCCTTGATGCTTACGAGGACATGTCGCTCACACACACCCATTCTTGCAGAGATACTGTGAGCAGGAGGCGTCCCCTGATGGCGACCTCATGTCCCAGGCCAAGATGCTTGAATTTTCGATATGGCTTGTGGATGAGGCAGTGCAGCAGAATGGTGCTCGATACTCATTCAGCAGTGTGGGGTGGGAGGCCACTCCACTGCCGTGTCTGAGCTGCACTCAAGTCGTGCCCTCTCCAACTTTGGCCTGGTGTGTGCAGTGATTATCTGTGCCACCTCAAGGAAGTCCGCAGAGAGCAGTACTCACAGGGCCGCATCACCTCAGATGTACCCGCACCCCTGGAGATTCAGGCAGTTAGGGACTTGGTCCGTGCACGTGGCAAAGAGATGCAGGCTGAGAACCTCAATGCGCAGGTGGCAGCTCAGGTGTGTATGGACCTCAGAGGGCTTCCCTGTTTTGAGGTCGATGTCGGTGGACTGTGGTGGGCTGGCATCAGCCTGGATCAACGAAGCTGGCGTCTTTGCCCTGACCATGGCTTCCAAGCTGCCATCGGCCAAGAAGTCTCAGCGCTGGGTGTTCTCAGGGTGGCTGAACAGACGACTGACATGCTTCGTAGCTCTGCTTTGTTCATCCACTTCTCTCCATGAGATTTTCTGTCTGTCTTGAAACGTTCCATCAGCTCGGCTGGCACAAGCCCAGCCACTACTTGTGACTTTCATGCGTCAAGTTGCTGTTTGAATTTGCAGGTGGATGCTGCACTGAGCGCAGGGCAGCTTCGCCAGTCCCTGCAAAAAGCTTTCCAGCAGAAGCAGTGGCAGTGGGCCTGTCTGCTGAGGATGGCAATGACGTTCATGCCAGCCACACTGGGCCGCTCTGATGACCTGCGCAAGCTTCCCTGGAGCTGCCTGGCACTGAGGACGCAGGATGATGTGGGGCCAATGCCCTCTGTGGCAATTCTCTGTGGTAGCATGCAGGGGAAGACTGTGAAGCCTGGGCAGGTGGATATTCCTGGTGTCGTCAGGTATGCGCATTCATGTTGTCAGACGCACTTGGGCAGTTTGCTGCAGTGTGTTCTCAGTTTTTATGCCTCCATTGCCGCAGGTATCGAGACCATCGCATCTGTCCTCAGGCAGCGCTTGCCGACCTGGCTGTCGCTACCTTCCACAGGGGCATCAAACTTGAGGATTTGGCCAACTACATTGTTGCAGCCCCTAGCATGCAGGGGAATCAGCCCATGAGCGGGCAGACCCTCAACGTTCACCTTCGGCAGGCTTTTGACCTTGCTGGTGAGCCAGTGCGTTAATGCTTCAGATTTTGGACACGGCTGTGGGTGACATCTGTGGCTTGTTACATCGCAGGTGTGCCCTGTGGCAGGCTTGATGGGTACTCAACGAAAGGGGAGGTCAGCCACAAGTTCAAGAAGCATGGTGTGGAGGCGGCTAAGAGCGTGGGCATCAACAAAGCGGAGATCAAGATGGCGGCGAGGTAGGCAACTCAGGCCATGCTGTGCACTTTGAACAACCTTATCCCCAGCTGACCAGTGTTGTGCCATGCAGGCATAAGTCTGACACCACAGACCTGTATTGCATCTTTGACCCAGACACAGCCCACAGGCTGGCTGGATGCGGATGGGACTGGAAGGAGAATCATCGTTTGGGTCAGGCTGATTTCAAGGTAAGGTCACTGCAGTGCCAGTGCTTCTCACGCAAATCACCAAAATTGGGGAATGGGGGGACTGATCTGATTGTGTTCTGCAGGCTGAGGAGGATGTGCTGGATCGCATCATCCCGGGCTTGACAGTGCTCCTGCACCAAGCTGGCGTGCGATGCCACCCTGCACATCCTTTGCTGGCGCCCTTACGCGCCATCGACCACCTGCGGCAGGTGTTTGTGCAGAACGCCAGCTTGAGAATTCAGTCATATGGGGACCAGTGGCTCCGCACCATCCCGCCAGCAGCCAGTTGCCTTCTGCAGAGCGCTGTAGGCAAGCAGCTGCGGCAAGAGACATGGGACAAACACATTGCCGCTGAGAGGTTTCTCAAAGACAAAAATGAGTTTTTCACCAACCCAATGGTGAGCGCTGTGGCCTTGAGGTGTCCAGATCAACCATGCTCTGACCCTATTCCCTGCCATGTCGCAGGCTTTCTTCAAGACGCAGAGTGGCAAGGAGGCCACGCCTATGCCAGTTGCCCCTGTGGTGATGCTGGCCCAGGTGCCTCTTTCCAGTGCTCAGCCTCCAGCATCCGCCAACCCCATGCCGTGGGTGCCTCTGGCTTCAAAAGGCCAGCTATGGCGTTACTCTGCCGCCTCAGGCCCTCAGTGCGCTGAGCCCCGGGGATGAGAGGGACTCCTTTTTGATCGAGAAACAGGTATGCAGTCAATTGCCTTTCAGCTTGAGCGCCTGTGTACTGGTCAGACCTTGTCGCCTTGTGAACTGCAGGTGTGGAAGCTCTCAGATCTCCAGACAGTCAGAAGCACTTGAGGCATTCTCCAAGATTTCAGCGGTGCCTTCAGACCTCCGCAGGTGGCATGGCAGCAAGAAAGAAGCAAGGGCCAGCAGCATGGCCTTCTCAAGATTCAAAAATGGCATTGCTGCTGAGGTCAGGAACCGCATGGCTGCCTTGGGAAGCACCATGGCTGCTGTGGTCGGGGCTGTAGAAATGGAACGTGAGCGAATTTCCGCCACCAGGACAGTCAGCTCACTGCAGCAGCTATGCAGCAGGTACAGCAGTGATTCCAAGCTGCTTGGCAAGCGTAAGCAGAGCAGCTGAGCAAGCCTTTGATTGTTTGCTGATCTAAATTGAAATTCTTACCGCCAATTACCTGCACAGGTACATTTCTCTGCTGAAAGTACTATCTTACTGAGCAGTGTAACATTTCACTCAGAAAGTCAGATCTCACTCCACAAAATCAGATCTCGCGCAAGAGGGCAAGCCTGCAGGCTTGTCCCACCGACAGAATACACTTGAAACACTCTTGGTCTACATGAACTGAAGATCTGCTTGTTCACGTAACCCTTTCTTCTGGGCCAGTCAACCACTTTTGGCTTGCCACTGCACAACAAAGGTTCAACTACACTTGAACTACACATGAAGGTATTACTCAGAGGGAGCTGGCCTGTTCAACACATGTGGTGGCTTTTTGGACCTGGCAGCATCTACACTTTAATCCCTGGTGGCACAAGAGGACCTCCTGCAGGAGGGCCCAGCTGGGCCCTTGAAAAGGGCTGCACTTGCGTATCTGTGCATCTGTTACAAAGTCATACGGTGTGGTACGTGGACGCACCTTCCACACCTGTGCTGTGGCATGGTGATTCAGACAAGTTCATGATCTTGTAAACAAGCTTGCATCATCTGGCCTTCATCACATCAGCAATAACTGCTGCTGGCAGATTGTAACTGACACATGCCCTTGCTGGCGCACGACCAGATGTCCATCCAGGAGGTGGGTAGTCCTTGAACAGATCGATGAATGCCTCCTCATAGAGCTGCTTCAACTTGGGAACTGTGAGCATCCTGTTAGACTGCAACTTCCTGATTGGCTCAAGGAGCCTGAATCTGTAAAAATCAGGAGGGTGTCCCTCCAGAAAGTTGTGCTTGACCACAACCTCCTCCCTTAGGCTTAGCCCGTCTGGCCCCTGCATATACTTCATGGTGCGCTTCCGCTTGCTGGTTTGCTCCTGTTTGGGTAGGGCCTTGAACTCCTCCTCATCATAGGCAGGGTTGGGGACGAAGTTACCCTCCACGCGCTTGGGCACAGTACTAAAGAAGCCCGGTACCTTCGGCAAGGTATATATGGTGCAACCCACACTCTTCGCGGCGGCTTCCAGCAGACGCTGGAAATCCTCATACTTTTTGCACTGCAACTCTGGAGTCCCTGCCCTGATGGCCGCTATTGCCACTTGCACTGGCCCTTGTCGTGCAGCACTATTCCTGGCACCTCCATGTGAAATTTCCCAATCTCCACCACACATGAACTCCACTGTCCTGTGCTCAGGATGCTTTGGGCGGTGATTCTCATGGTCGTTATTGTTCACATATAGCGACCTGTAGTTGCCAAGCCCCTTCAGGCCGTGAGCTGGTCCAGCATCTGCTTTCAACTCATTGAACAACTTCAGTTCCACAGAGTCAGTCTGTGTGCCAGAGATGAGTGCCATGGAGGCAGCTATACTGGCTTTGACAGCGCTCTTGGTCTTAGGAGCCTCAGACATCACAAGGAAATGTACATGGTGGTTGCCTGACTTGTGGTGAAGAGTGCCTGAGTACTTCTTGATGTTGTGTCCAAAGACATCCTTCAGAGCCGCCATGCTCTGCCGCGAGACCTGAGGCAGCTGGTCTTCATTGGTGGTGATGTGGTTGACAACAATCTCAAAGTTGCGCTCTTGCCTCTTGCCACTGCCTGGCTTAGACTTCATTCTAGCCTGCTTACCTATGGTGAGATTGAAAAGCTCTAAGTAGGCACACAGGCCTAAGCCTTTTGACGTTTCATTTGAAACCTCAAACTTCCATCAAGAAGTATTCCGGTGGGCATGAGCACGATGAACAGGCTCTGTTGCGGAGCAGGCCTTCAAAATTCAAGCCATGTTGCAGGGCGTCACATGGCTTACTATAGGTCAAACTCAACTCAGAACTCGGAACATCCAAAGTTCCTCTTGCCATGTCACGACCTTCTCGACGTTACCCTGCCCTGCACAGAAAGAGTGCTTCGTGGGCAGATCGGAGCCCACAGGTACGGCAGCAATGTATGACAGCCATGTCGGGCCCAGCGATTGGTGATGAGCACAGCAGTTGCCCTGAGGCGCCTGACAGACCCTGAAGGGCCTGAGATCTGAGAGATCCACCATACACGGCAACCCAGTGTCTGAGACACTGGGTGTTGACGTCTCTATGGTGAACCTCTCATGTCACAGGCCCTGCAGAAATGAATCGGCCAATCAATGTCAGCCTTGGCAATCTGAAGTGCCTCGCCACGGGCTGAACACATCAGGACACACCGCCGCACACACCCTTTTCATTCGGGGCATGGTGATGGTTGCCACTTGCAAGAGTTCTTGCCAGAAGTACACGTCTTAATCCACAAATGAGTGGGGCATGTGCGGCAATGAGTGCCTCATTGCGTTCCGCGCTGGTCCAGTCCTTCATCTGCATGGGGTGTCAGCGTCACACCTGAGCCTGGCAGCGGCTGCCAGGGCTGTTGAAGGAAGCTTGGGTGCCACCTCACCGGCAGTGTTGGGCCAGAAACCCAAGCAGGCTACCCAAAATCTGGCACAGCAGCCTGGGCAGGGTGTTCCAGGCCTGACACAGCAGCCTGGACAGGCTGCTTCAGGGCTGACAATGCGTGAAGGCAGCATTGCTCATCACTTCTCGGAGGGGCCAAGAGGCATGTACTGCTCAAGGTGAACTGGGGCCTCCGGCAGCGAGATTGGCCACACCAGTTGCATGTCTGACTTGTGATCCATCTTGCCCAAAGCAAGTTGAAATCTGTTCCTGAATGCATGTGTGCCCCACTCTTCCTGCACTAAGGAAGAATGGGAAGAGCACCAAGGAAGCAGTCTACATTTCCTGGGTCTAATGCTGTACCTCAACCTGCCTGCAGGTCCTCTGTCTGAAGCAGGATGCAACGTGGAGTTGCAGCTGTGTACTAGCAACACTGCTGGATAATAGTTGACAAGGCTGTGACAGGTGTAACCAGTGTCCTGTGGCACTGAGTGTCCTTGGGTACTGGCAACGCCTATAAGAGTCTTGTGAAGTGCTATCCGGTAGAGTTTCTAGGACGCAGCTGCAATGTTGTGTCCCACAGTACTGGAGACGCCTATGAAGAGTCATGTGTACACCTACCCAGTCAAGTTCCACGCCTATGAGATCTACAGTTGGCTGGTGAAGGGAACTTTCAGCTTCTGCGTGCAGCACGCCACGCTGCTTGCTCAGCTGCTTGCTCACCAGCAGCGCTGCTTGCAGTCAACAGCAGGTGAGTACTGACTGCTAGCAGTAGCTGACTCCTTCCAGGACGGCTCCCTTGAGCACACTAGCACTGTCATGCAGTGAAGGTGATTGAATACTAGCTGTGGCGTGCAGCCAGCAGCAATGACTGACTTGTTGCAGATGGCACCTCCCCCAGCACCCCAGCATGCACCATGAGTGCCTGCAACTGCCTCTGGTGTCATTGTCATCATAGATAACATGCATGTCATCTATGATGACAATGACACTATGGGCATTTGCAGGCACTCATGGTCCATGCATATGCCTGCTGCCTGTGCTGCCCACACTGACCTGGCTCGTCCACAGCAGAAGCACAAACTGGCTCAACTGGCTGGGCATGATCTGATGCCTGACCTGGCTCTTCTCCAGTTGAGGCAAGGTGTGACTTGTCATGTGCAGTGCATGTTATCTATGATGACAATGACACCAGAGGCAGTTGCAGGCACTCATGGTCCATGCATATGCCTGCTGCCTGTGCTGCCCACACTGACCTGGCTCGTCCACAGCAGAAGCACAAACTGGCTCAACTGGCTGGGCATGATCTGATGCCTGACCTGGCTCTTCTCCAGCTGAGGCAAGGTGTGACTTGTCATCTGCAGTGCATGTTATCTATGATGACAATGACACCAGAGGCAGTTGCAGGCACTCATGGTCCATGCATATGCCTGCTGCCTGTGCTGCCCACACTGACCTGGCTCGTCCACAGCAGAAGCACAAACTGGCTCAACTGGCTGGGCATGATCTGATGCCTGACCTGGCTCTTCTCCAGCTGAGGCAAGGTGTGACTTGTCATGTGCAGTCCTACAAAGTCCTGGTGAAACGTGTCCATGACATCTCAGATGACGTGAGAAATGAGCCCAGCTGTCCAAGAATCCAGGTGAGCTCTGTTGCCATGCAATGGCTGTGAAGCACACAGGCTCTGCGTTGTAAGCACTGTTTTGTGAAAGCGTGCAAGCAAAGCATGCATGCCCCTTTGGCAGCTGCCTTGGCAGCACTGTGGAGCCCCAGAATGAAATGAAGTTTATCTCTAGAGAGATCTGCCCTGTTTGCCAGGTTGGTACTATGTGCTTGGACTGCTGGAAGGGTGCCTCAGCAGAAGCATGTGCTCTGGCTGCTTGAAGAGTGCCTCTTGCAGCCAGACGCCATGCGGCCATGCACTTTGAAGACCTGGAGCCTCGAGCCGCATCCAGAACTGCCGTAAAGGCCAGGCAGGCTGCACTGCATGGGCTATAACCAATCGGTAGACGGGCACCTCACTGGCCTACCACAGTGGCATTTGTCAGCCGTCATCTTGCTTGTGACAGAAATGCAGAGGCCTCCCTGACGCAATGCCCTTGCCCAGACTGCAGGGGAATAGCCCATGGGGTCGTCCTGCCCAGCCTTTGTGCAGCACACAATGTACGGTACATTGTGTACGGGTCGCTGCACCAATGCAGGGGACTTGACGCCTCCCACACGTCATGCCCTTGTCCTGGCTGCAGACGGGTCGCCCTTGAGCTGCCCTGGTAGCAGCGCGCCATCAGCAATGTGTCCAGGTGGGGCCACTGCAAGGGAAACCCCAAGCCCACTCGCCTGAACTCTTGCCTCAGGGAAGGGCAGGTCAAAGTCACTGCCGTTGTGGCACACCAACACAGGGATGTGGCCACCTGAGCAGCAGGCTGGACAGAGGCTGCAAACTCAAGGGTTCGCATGCCCTTGCTGGTCGCCCACAATGGCCGCGCCTTTCACTTCCCATTCTTTGTGCAAGAGGTCCGGCAAGTGGGCTTGGACATTTTCCTGCAGCGGCCCTGGTGTGCTTGAAGCTTACCCTGCACCTGCCTGGACACATTGCAGCTGGCACGCTACCACCGGGGCAGGCGCTGGTGAGTGACTCTGTGATAAGGAGTGCAATCCTGGTGGCACCTGGCTGTGCAGGTTGCACTGCTTGCCAGCATGGTCGCTCAGCCCTGGTGGTTAGTTGTTGAATCCTAGCACAGCTGCATCAAATTCAGTGCTTTGCACCGCCCTGTGTTGTGCAGCCTGCTGCTAATTGGCCCATCTGTGTCATGCAAGGCAAGGGGCTGATTGATGGCCCCCAAACCAGTGGCACTTGACTGTGCAAGATGCAGCCTGCATGCCGACAAGCACAGCTCAAGATGGTGGGAGCACCCTGCCTGCTGACTGACGTGATGCAGCCACATTGGCACGCGTAGTCTGTCAGGCCGCCTCTTGTGCTGCCTGCAGCCGCTGAGCCACCTTTGTGGCAGGCAAGGCAACGCGCTGGTGAACAGCTCAGGCTGAGTCCCTAGCCAGCAGCACTGCTTTGAGACGCCCCGCCCTCTGGTCTGGCCCGCTTGCTGTTGCACCTGGCTGTGCTGTCTGCACTGCCTGTTGAAGTGGTCAGGTCTGACTCTACATTGGCTCACTCACATATGCACCTGCCTGCACTGCAGTTCAGAACGGCCTGCCTGTCTGGCGTGTGCTGGTCTACTGTTTACTCTGACTGTGGTGATTCCTTGCATGGCCAGCCTGTGGCCAGCACATCTGTCCCACATGGGTTGTCAGAGCGCCAGTTGGCCCTTCCCCTGCATGGCTGGCCTTCTCTGCACAAAGTGGGCCTGAACTGGCACAAGACGCTTGCTGCCACACCCTAAGAACCTCCCCAGCAACTTGAGTCTGACTGATGTTCACACAGCCTGGTTGCTGCCTCCCATGATACATCTCCCTGGCTGAAGCAGTCCCTGGCAGTCTGCAGGTGGCGCATTCAACAAAATGGCGCAATGATCCCAAGCCCCTGACTTTCACTGTTATGTTCTGTGCTGGTGCAGGAAATGTGGAGGGCAAAAGCTAACCCTCAAGCTGCACTGATATGTTCTTTGCTGGTGCAGATGTTGAGAGAGGAGTTTGGCATGCCAGCCCCGGTGCAGGCGCATCGAGCCCTGGCTGATGTCAAGGCCAGATTGTGTGTTGCTTACACTGGCAGCTTGAATTGTGGTGCATTGGCGTCTGAACATTGGGCCTGAGGAAACAGCAACTGTTTTCGCCCATCTGTTACTCCTTCTTGGCAAGTGGTGAGGTGGCCTGAGCAGCAACAATGTTCTCAGCACTGTTGCTGCTGTAAGCACCTGCAGCATGATCATCCGTGTTTCAGCACCACACGCTGGGTGTTGGTGTGCTTCAGGAATTTGCCACGGAAGCCCAGTCTTGGGCTGAATGGCAAACTCCTGAGTCATGACAGCGCCCAGAACCTGGTGCATGAAGTACCTGCAGGCAGACAGTCCGGAGCTTCAGCAAGGTTCCGGCAGTGCACCAGAAGCCAAGGACATATGCTGACCCCAGCTAATGCTGACCTCAGCTTGATGATGTGTGCACACTCATTGTACTTCAGCATTGCCGCTCGCATGCCTGACATGTTGCGGGCTTCTTCACTGGTGCTGAAGGATGATGAGTGGGTGGTGAGGCCAACGAACATGCAAACTCCAACTTCTTTGATGACCTTCGCACCATGCCATTTGTGAAGGGCAGGCCAGTGCCTGATGCAGGGGCAGCACATTGTGCATGATCTGATAATTCATGATTAACCATGCCACAGGTCATTCACATGAGCTGTCCCTGCGTCAAGCCTGCAAGACCATGCCCTCCCCAAGCTGCATGACATGCCACAGCTGCAGCTGTTGAAGTTCACATCATGCTGCAGGTTCCCCAACAAGTGCCGCTTCCTCTGAAAACTTTGCTCTGGGGTATGTTGTAGGTGTTGTGTCTGCGGCTCAGTGGCATCAGCTGATCAGGCTGTGCTTGCAGGTTCATGCACCAGGCCTGGTGGGACGCCTTGCCTGGCTCTGACGCATCCTTGTATGCGCTGCCCCTGCAGCTGTGTGATGCTTTTGGTTTCAAGACATCTCCCCCGAAGGGCAGAAGATACACGTGCTTATACTTGCGTTCAGGCGGGAGTGCTTCTGGGGTAGTCCCAAGGCCACAGCTAGGGAGGCAATGTATGGCCGCCATGCCGAGCATCAATGGGTGATGAGCACAGCACTTGCCCTGATGCTGTGCGCTGGACCCTGCAGGGCCTGCAAGCAAGGAAATCCATCCATCTTGGTGAGCAACCGGAGGTTCTCAGGGCTGTAGAGTCCATCTATTGTGGGATGTGAGGGGCCTGTACAAGGGCCTCTGCGCCAGTGTACCTCTTTGTGTCTAGCCCTAGCTTAGCACAATGAGGTTGTCACCGCTGTTGTTCTCATGGTTGAAGTTCTCATGGTGGATTTCAACTGCCAGAGCAGCAGCCCAGATAACTTGATGTTGCTGACAAAGGCTGCATGCAGAGAGGTACACCGTTGCAGAGGCCCCCGCACAGCCTCACACAGCCAGCTTCAGGTATATCTGGTGGCATGCCTGCCAGACAAAGAAACTACAGAAGTAAGGTCCCCTCTGACAGCTGTGTCTTGTGTCCACTGCAGAAGCAGGAGTGTTCAGGGAGCCAATGAGAGGCAGCCAGACAAGGTCTGGCCGGCCAGCCAGATGTGAGCAGCTCTGTCTCTGCGCTCACCTACATTCTTCGCTGCACACACCATCGCTGGCATTGCTGGGTTATGTCTGGCCTGCTGCCCTCATGCAGGCTTACCTGCACCTTTGGGCAGCTGCCCATCGCTGCAATTGCTGCAGCCCTGTCATTTGTGGCCCTGCTGTGACTTGTGTTGTGCAAGGCGGATGCTCACCAGGCATTGCTGCAGAAATGTGGATGGACTGCCCGCCAAGCGGGCTGGGGTGGACCTCATGGAGGCAGAGCAGGGGGCAGCAGCAGCAGCGATGGCCAGCTGCCACATGATGCATGAGCTGCACCCGGCTGTGGGGAAGGCTGGAGTAGCCTGCCCAGGCTGCTGTGCCAAATCCTGCGGTTGTCACCCTGTCTGCTGCAAAAGCCATTTGCAGCAGACAGGGTCAGCTGCCCAGGGTGTGGCACAGCAGCCTGCCCAGGCTGCTCCAGGCTCCCCTCGCCTGCGCGCCCCCGGCTATGATACAGCCCAGACTCAGGCAGCCCAAGACACCCTGGTCGCGGCGGCAGAGATATCGCACACCCCTTGGCAGCCGCCGCGTTGGCTGCTGGCGGCGGCTGCTGCCACCCATGGTGTTGGCTTGGCGGCTCCAGGGGCCTCGCCGGCTGCAGCATGGGGTCACGGCAGCGCCCATGGGGAGCGTGTGCTGCACGGCATGCAGGCAGGAGGGCAGCTCATTCAGGTGAGGCTCGCAGTACCAGCGGCCTGGCAATGCTTGTAGGTGGCATTGATCTACATCGCAGCATTGCAATTGCCAACATGCATGTGTTGCCCGGGATGAGCTGGGACTTCCAGCAGTGAGACCTGGTGTGGCAGGTCTGGGCTCCAGGCAGCTGACCTTGATCAGTCAGCCCCTCAGCTTGCTTCACCTGTGATGCGGGACACTGCCCTTCACCTTAACCACAAGCGTGTAGCTGGACTTAACTCAGCTCTGGCAGGCATGCTAACACCTCTGGTGCATCACAGGCCTGGACCTAGGTGAGCTTTTGCAGCCGCATGAAACTCTGCAATGCTTCAACACTGTCCTGGAAAAGCATGTCCAGGTGTGTGCAGCTGGCGCAGAAAATGCTGCACCGGGGCTGTGCTGCACCGGCGCTGTGCTGCACAGTGGCTCCACACCATTGCCCGGAGTGGCTGAGCATGATGATGGCGCCTGCTGCAGAGCGGGCCGCCCCAAGCTGTGGACCCCAAGGTCAACTGGACGCCTATCCCTCAATGGGAGAACGCCTCATTGTCATGGGAACCCAGGTGAGCCCCCAGATGTCAATCAGGGCTGCAGCTTATGCAGCCTGTACTAAGTGCTTCAGGTGGACCTCAGGGTCAACCAAGAGCCCGTTCCTGAGCGACAAGATGTCATTTTGGCCAGGGTTCAGAGGTAAGGCTGTGCCGCAGCATGCCATTTTGATGCTGATCCCTGCGCAGTGCCTTTGTGCAGAAGAAAGGGCCCAGCGCAGAGGTTGTCCGGCAGCAGCGCGCACACAGCATGTAGCATGGCCTTCCCCTGCTGCCTTTGGTCCCATGTTCGAGCAGGGAAGCCTCCCATGGTCAGGAACAGAGCGTCAATCTGCTGGCTGCCCAAACAATGCCCAAGCACGTGGTGGATCCCCGTGCCTGTGAGCTTGCACCCTGACCTTAGCTCATCCTAAGGCCAATAATGCCCAGGATGCAACATCTGCTGCAGGAGTATGGCCTTCCTGGGTCAGCATTGCCAAGTTGCTGCCCACACAATTGCACTGGCGATGCTGTCATGCGCCAAAGGTGCCTGATGGTGGCAACCTGTGCTGCAAGGCTGTGCCAGCAGCTGGCTATGACGAGGCAACAAACTGTGGCAGACAATGAGCGCCTGCGCCTGCAACTGCTCCTGCATGGAGCAGGGCTACCCCCGCACGGCGTCGCCCTGCCGGCCCACTGGCCCCAGCTGCTGGCAATTGGCAGTGCTGTGAAAGCGCAGATCAGGGCTGCCCCTGCAGCTGCCTCCAGAGCAGCCCTCACAATACCAGCTAGCCTCCTCGCTGGCCCCCAGGAAAGTGCGGCACCATCAGCTGCTTGAGTCAACAGTATTGCCATACAGACTCACCTTAGAGTTGCCCAGCAATTTGGGAGATTGTAGTTGCCACATGCAAAGCTAGTCAGCGTCATGCTGTTACAGGAGCTCTCTACTTGTGGGAGCCAAGCTCCCATTACTGGGAGCATCTGTTTTACAGTGTCCCCCACTTTGGACGTGAAGCATTGCTGTGTCTTGGACTATGGCTGGACTTGAGATCTGCAACTGGTGAGATCCTCACCAATCAAGTTGATGTTGCTAGCAAATGAGGACAGCCTCTTGAATGTGCTCTATGTGAACTCACTTGTGCAGACAATCATCAAGCACAATGCCTTGCAATATCAATGTGCAGATTGCCAAAGCTGGGTCATTACATCTGCTGTAAAGCACCCCAAAACTTGCTATGCTTTCATGTGAGTTTGCAGCCAGTCAGCTATATTCAACAACTGTTCAAACTCGGTTTGTGGCTTGTCCAAGGCATGTGTGTCTTCAGGGAACACAAAGGTCTTCACAAGCGGGGCGTCAGGCTGCTCACGCAGAGCATAGATGAACTGTTGTGCGTCGTTCAGGGCTCGCCTGTCCTTGGCACCCAGCAAGTATAGCATGGGAGAATGGATTTTGGAAATGTACCTGACTGGGGAGTGGGTCATGAAGTGCGCCATATCCTGAGGAGTGGGGGCATTTGTTGCTCGCTTCCTGCCCTCCTGGGAACCCCATGTCTCGACAAAACACCTGCAGCCGGTTGGACACTCAGCATGCGGCATGCTGGCAGCCATGGACAAGCCGCTCAGAGCTTTTAGCTGGGGGCACAGCTTAAAACCGAGTGGTCGGTCGGGGGCTGCACCAGCAGTCCCATCATGATGCCAGTCTGACCCATGCTGGCTGCCAGCAAGCGAGTGCTTATGGGTACACCTATTTCTGGGAGCCCTGCTTCAGGTGTGACTGACCAGTCATGAGCTCCCCTCATGAGCTCCCCTGACAGCTCATGCTGGATGTGAGAACTGTTCAGCCCTGTTTGGGGCTCTCACCAGTCAGTGATATCGCTCTGGTGCACCATCAGCGCAATGTTGAGGACAGGGTTTTGCAGGATGCCGCAGCAGAACGCCTCAGGGTGCTGGCCCAGAAGGTGCCCCGTCAGAAATCCTGCAGGTGTTGCATGTGTTTGACTGATCCAGGCGTCTCTACATGATGTGTGCGGCACAGTAGTAGGCAGCAGCACTCATGCAGCTGCTTGTCTTTCTGGGGGTCTAAATTAGATCGACAAGGGCACAGGTGGTCCTCAAGGGCTGCAGCTGTGCATTGCAGATATGATGGACACAGCAGCAGTGATGTGTTTACACAAGGTTTGCTGTGCAAGAAGGTACCTCCATGAGAGCCGCCCATAGCGCCAACTTGTTTCTCATTGATCCACCCTGCACCACAGCATGGTATGCTCAGCAGGTGAGTTCGCTGTCTTCATGCCAGGGTTCTAAAGCTGTTGTGATGGGAGTAGGGTGAGAGAGAGATTGTCACAGAATGCCTACCTCCTGTCTTGCTGTTGCTTGTGGTTATGCACAGGCGTCTCCAGGCACTGGCAAACAATGCAGGCCACTGACCTGTCTTTGCTGCAGCATCCAGGGCTGCCATGCAGTCTGCCACATCATGATCGCCGACATTACCCGGCAGGGACTGCAGCGCGGCCTCTCCAAAGCCTACAGCGCATGCGGTGCAAAGTGAGCACATTTGCAGCTGAAGCCCTTGCTGCAGGCAGCCTAGCCAGGGCTGGCAGCACTGCTGTTGGTCACAACATCACCACAGCCTTGTGCATCAGGCCTCTCAAGCTCGCAGTCCGATGACATTTGGGCTCATAGCAAGGGCATGCAGGCGGCTCAGCTTAGGCTGTTGGAGCCAACAGTCATCTGTGAAATCCCCCCAGGCTCTGCACTGCACATGCACACGTTTTAAGGCAACTGCACCCACGCCAGAAGCCTGCTGCAGGCACTTCAGCCTGGGCTGTCGCTCTGGCTGTATGCCTCACCTGTGGAGCCCCTGAAGTTGACCAGCATAGCCCTGTACCCCAGCCCTCCCACCAGGAATGCAAAGGGCAGCTGCCAGCTTGCGGGGGAAAGCGTGGTGCGGCCTGCCGTGGGACCACAGAATGGCAGGCCCTGGTGCAGCCTTCTCTGCAGCTGGATGCAGCAGAATGGCCTCCACAGGGAGTTCAGCTCTGGCTTTGGTGGTGGCTGTCACCTGCAGTGCAGGAAGAAAACAAGTCCCTGCAGATGCAATGCAAAGCTTCGCTGAGGTGCATTCACCCCTCTCTGACCTCTTCTGTGTCAAGTGCATGCTGTGCCTGCTCCAGGGCAAGGTCCTCAGCTTGTGAGGAGATCCAACGGCAGCTTCATGTCAGAACAACATGGCAGCGGCTAAGCCGCAGCAGCATGGCAGTGCAATTTCCTGAGTTTGTGGATCGCTAGCAGCACCATCATAGCCAAGCTACGGCAGCTTCCACACAGCAACATGGCAGGGCACTATGCAGCAGGCACACCTGCAGCACTGTGTGGCGGATGTTCTGCAGTGCCTCCTGTACAGCCTTGTCATAGGGCAGGCTGCCCTGCAAGGGCACCTGCCGCCACGACAGGTGGCTCAATCCCTTAGATGTCTCCGCCACATGCAGCTGGGGAGGGCAGCTTGGGCTGGAGGTGATGGCAGCAATCCAACCTGCAGCAGCACAGACCTGTCCAGTGGGTTGCACACTCATGCAGAGCAGATCGTGCCTGTGGATGAGTTGGAGAGTGCTGCAGGGTAGGCAGGGCCTTTGCGGCGGCTCGCAGCCACTGCAGCCTGGCACAAATACAATGGCTACAAGTTTGCTCTCTGCCTCAGCAGCAGCATACTTCAGCCGTGCAGGTCAGACTGCTCACCAGCTGACTGCCCCGCAAAGAACCACGATGAGGCCTCCTTTGTTGCCTCACCCAGCCGCTGCACTCTCCCGCTAGTGAGGTCCACAGCAGCCAGCGCTGTTGCGCTGCGCCACTGTGTGATCACTAGCAGGGTATTGTTGTCTGCAGCAGGCAAGCCACAGTCCAGGAGAGGTCCGCAAGGCATGCACAGCCGGCCTTGCAGATCATCCTACAGCAAGGTCTGTCTGGCGGCTGGGGCTGCGGTCAGCCTATCCCGATACATCCAGGTACAGGGAAGGGCAGGCTGAATGATAGCATGGCAGGCTCACCCAAGAAGGCATCCTGTGCCAGGCTGCTGCAGTACAGGCCTGGAAACTCCTCTGGTGCAGCTGTCCTCTGCACCACTGGGACAACTGTCCTGGCTTCTGTCTTGCCCGGGTCATCTGCAGGCAGGCGCCGTGCACATGTGTGCGCCAGGGCAATCGGTGCCTGGCTCCCCAATGCGAGATTGGTCTGCTGTTTCTGATGCATGCCTGCTCAATGCAATCTCTCTGCAGCAGGGTGATCCTGGTGCAGATGAGACAATGCAAGCACACCTTGGCTCCAGGGCAGACTCATCAGCGCAACAGTGGCTGCGTGCACTCCGCTGTGCACAGCAGCAGCATGAGACAGGAAGACCAGCTGGGTGCCGTCTGGGGTGAAGGTGGGGTTCTGGGCGCTGGGCAAGCCCGGCGTGAGGCACACGCTTTCTGGCTGGCTCGCGCTGCTGGCTGTGTCCTTGCAGCCGCTGAAGGGGACTGTCACCTGGTACAAGAAGCAGGGCCTGCAGTGCAGGAAGAGATCACAGTGAATCACAGTGTCACCTGCTGTGAAGGCTGCAGAGGGCGTCAGGACTGCACAGCTGGCTCAACGTGACAGATGCAAGTGTCCCAGGGGTGAGCTTCATGTGAGGTGCAGCCTGGGCCTGGGGTCAGTCTTGCAGTATACAGGGTACAAGTGTGGAATTTGCCAGCACTTCACCCAGGTGCTCAAATGGCATCTGTAGGGCAGGCTCCCATCACAGGCGTTCCAGCAGGCTCATCTGCCGTTGACACTTGCCTGTTCATACAGTACACAATGCCGAGGCGTTGACGCAGGGTGGGGAAGTTGGAGCCCTGATGGGGCCAGGCAGTAAAGACCAGCGACCTCCCTGCACAACAGGGGCGCCCAGACAGTGGCAGGCACTGCCTCCCAGGCTATCAGCCTGCATGAGGCTTGAGACGCCTCGGCGCTCATGCAAAGTTGATCCTGATGCCCACACTTCCTTGTGCAGACTTGGTTTTGAGCCAAGGTGCATGCAGGCTGCTGCAGGGGTCAGGCACAGGCTGCAACAGCCATGTGCAGCCTACGCACCATCAGGAGTCCAGGTGGGCTGCGCGAAGCTGGTGTCCTTGGGAAGGCCAGCCACTGGCTTGACATGCCACCTTTTGAGGTCCAGCACAAAGATGGCAGGCGGCCGTTTCTCTGTGTGTGTTTCACCCCAGTCCTCCTAAACCCTCAACCCTAAACCCTAACCCGCTTGACAGTAAGGCAGCGGAAATTACACACCGCCACCCCCAATGCTACAGCAGCAAAGCTGCACTGCCATTGAAGGCCGGACTCAGCATAGAGGCCTGCACCCAAGGCCCTGACATGAACCCAGCACAGAAGAAGCGTTTGCCTGTTCTGAGAGGCAATCCTGCTGCCAGTCTGCAGGTAAGATGCTTGAAGGCTGACCTGCCACTCCCGACTCCACGCCACACCACCACACTGCAGGTAAGCCACTTGAAGGCCACCTGCCACTCTTGGGCTTGGCCCCTGCCTGCTCGCTCTTGCCATTGGCATCCGCGGTGCCTCTGGACTTGTTGGGCATTGCGCCCCACTCAGGGCTCCTCTCTGATGCAGCAGCCTACAGGGGGTCAGCAGTTCAAGAGCCAGCAGCTGAGCTTGCTAAGTCACTTGGCCAACGGTAGCACTGCTCACAGAAGCTGCTCGATGTTGTGCCCTGATGCAGAGGCAACATCCACAGCTCTGCACGCCTCTGCAACATAAGCCACTCGAGACTCGTCTGGCGTCCACACAGCGCCATTGCTGAACCAGGCCTCATTGAGGACGGAGCCATGAAGGTCTTTGGGCACCGCAAACTCCTGTAGAGCGCGGTTGCTGTCCCACACCTCCAGCATGACGCTGCTGCCCTCTGTGCCAGCCCTCACCACGAAGATGCGCTTGCCTGCATGGCAGTGCTGGGACATTGCCATTGATGCAAAGTGCCGGGCCAGCGCCGTCGGACATCATCTTTGGTGTTGCGGGTTGCCACATGTGCTGAAGGCTTCTCTAAGTGTGCTGCCGGCAGAGCTTCAGAAGGGGGCCTGGTGCAGCTAAATGAGGGGTTAGGGCTTAGCGTTTTGTTTACTGCATGCTAAGTCAGGGCAACGAAGGCAAAGCATGCAATGCCTGGGTGCCACAGCAGAGTGTCACCTGACGGTGAAACAGACATCATCTGCACCCCCTGCTGCTCCACAGGGAGGCTGGCGACAGCAGTTTTCTGGTCGGGGACCACTTGGACCGACCTGAGGTAGGTGCGCTTGGCATTACTTGCCAAATTGTGCTGTGTCTGCTGAATCTAAGGACAGGCAGGGAGGCAGGTCAGCCCTGCCAAAGTCTGTTAGCCATGCAGGCAGATCAACCTCCATGCAATGTCTGCCAGGGGAAACTTACTGTCAGCTGCAATGCTCCAGCCCCTCTACACCAGACTCTCGATATTATAGGGACTTTGCAGAGTTCGTAGAGCAAATGAGCCTCCTCTTGCATCCCGTCAGGCACCTCTCTAGGCCCTGCCTTTGAAGACATTCTGCAGCTGGCCCTGGAAGTAACTTGGACGGCCCAGTTTCAGCTCTGCCTGCGTGAATCAGTCTCTCGAACCCTGATGTGTCTGATTGCGAGAGAGGTTCTCGGTCCTCTGACGTACATGCCGCAAAGTTAATGTCCATATCGAATTCAGGCATGTGACATAGGCGGGGGCATGTGACATAGCGCTGGGGCATGTGACATAGGATGGCTTTGAGTGCACAGATCTGTCAGCTCAGCTCTGGCCGCCTGTGCCAACGAAACAGTGTCAAAAATCAGTCAGAACCTATTCAAGCCCTGGGCCTCTCAAGCGGCAAGCTGGATCAGATCAGCGCCTACAAGCAGGCGGAGAAGCATTATCAGCACAAGACATTACCACCCTCCAGGTGAAGTGCAAGTGCTCAGCCCTTCATATGACTATTTCCGCTGACCTGTCTGAGCAGCACAGTATTCCTGCAGGAGGGGCAGCAAAACGGCCGCCAAGTCAGAGCCAGCAGACCTCTCCCAGGCTCTGGACACACAGCAAGCTGAAACCAGCAACTTCAGCAGGCACACCATTGGCAACTGCCCTGTCTTGACAGTTGCGGGACACCCAGGTATGGAGCTGCTACAATTGTCAGCAGCGAGCTACAAGCTCAGCAGTGAAGCAATGTATCTGACTGCTTTGCAGGACTGGTCATTTTGCCTGGCTTCCTGCCTCCCCCTGTGCAGCTAGAGCTGTTCCGACAGGCACTCGACACTTATTCCCAGCCGCCCAACACTACAAATCACACTGCTCAGCATGGCCCGCTGCCCGACTTGTGGCAGGCGGCCCAGCAGGGCTGGCACCTGCAAGCGCCCAATGCCAGGGGCGCACCTTTCACATTGCAGACAGCTGCCAACGCCCCAGCAGAAGCATCTGAGAAGACAGCTGCCTACGCTCCAGCACAAGCATCTGAGAAGCAGCCAGGGGCCCATCTGCAAGCTCCTGCAAGCCAGGGCGATGCACACCTCAGCATTCCCTCATGCCGGCAGCACCAGCAGTGCCACAGCTCCCATCTTGAGCGGAGGAGAATTTTGTGCCCAGGACTGGTTGAGCCCCGGCTGAGCTGCTGGAGCGAGGCACCAGGCAAACTTCCAGCCACCAGACTGTTCCGGCAGCTGCGCTGGGCAGCGCTGGGGCAGCAGTACAATTGGACCCTGAGGCGATATGAGCACCTGCCAGGGGTGCCAGACTTGCCACCACAGCTGCAGGACATTGCATTGTGCGCCACTCAGACCGTAGCCCCCCTCATTGATGATTCTCAGAGCACAGCCCCGCAACCCCTCAACATGTCAAATGCTGCTGGCCTCTCCCAGCCCTTACGGCAGTCTGCATCCTGCAACGCCGGCAGCTACCACCCAGATACTGCACTTGTGAACTACTATCGCCTTGGTGACACCCTGGGGGGGCACAAGGATGACGCTGAGGCAGACATGAGCCAGCCCATTGTCAGCATCAGTCTTGGCTGCGCTGGTGTGTTTCTGAAAGGGGGCGACACCAAGGACACAGCGCCTGCTGCAATAATCCTGCACAGCGGTGACGTGGTTGTCCTGCATGGGCATGCAAGACGTTGCTACCATGGCCTGCCCAGAGTGCTGCCAGGTGCCATCAGCTGTGGGCCAGACGAAGACTATGAGCTGAATGAATTACTACAGGACGTGCGCATCAATATCAGCATTCGGCAGGCACTGTGATGCTGGCTTTCACTTGCTTCAACTGCACACTATAACAGAATGACACTGGAAATGAATACATAACTTCAGCAATGATATGTCACATGGGGCCCAAGTGCTGCAGCCCAGCTATTCTTTGGGCACTTTGTCGGGCAAATAGGTCTTGATCAGGCCCCCGGCCATGCCAAACAGCCCTGGGGTCCCTTTGAATACAAGATTGGCCCGCGCTGCATTGCTGGATTTAGCAAACAGAGCCAGTCCAAAGCCTATCAGTTGTGGGAAGGACAGCCGCGAGGACAGGAAGCCCTGCCAGTGGAAGTCGGAGAGACTGAAGAACGCTGCAAAGAACTGCCGAATCTCGGCCAAGTCTAACTTCAGCAGGACGTCCATCCCGAATGTGAAAAACTCCCGCTGCCGTAGGCGCTCCTTGGGCCAGATGGAGCGCCAGATGTTGTTGGTCAGGATGGCCGCCTGCTGCTCTGACTGGGCCCCTGGAGGGTTGCCTGCAGGCAAGAGGTTTCATGACATGAATCTCACAACTGAAAAATACCTCAAGTATGCAAGGAATACCTGATCATGTTGAAGGGCGTCCGCATATCTGTTGGGCCATAGCTGTGCATACAAAAACACTCCACAACATCATAAGAGTCGATGTGCAACATTGACATGACACTCATTGTGCATGACCAGGTGTCCTGTACTGCTAGAGCTTCTGCCAGACGTTCACTGCAGCCACCTGAAGCCTGGGGGAATCCCTGTGCATAGCTTGCAGGCAACTTTGGACCATGACCCAGCTAGCGTTTCAGGCAAACCTGTGCAGCACTTCATCTGTCAATGAGACAGGACAGCCAGCTGGCACTGGCAGTTTTGTCTAAGGGTCGTACTGGGTGGTCTGCATTGGAGACTACATCAAGTGCCGTGCTGCTGGAGGTGGCGCAGGAAGCATGTGCATGCACAGGGATTGGACCCCTGAAACAGGCTGTGTACCAGGCAGGGGCACCTACCGGCGTCAATGGCCCTGTCAGAGGATGACGCCAGCTGGTCCACAATGGAGTCTGCCAGCACAGGGGCTGCCCCCAGCACACGAGCGACCATATACCCTGCAGCAGCAGCCAAGGTGTGAGTCCAGAGTGAGCAACTTCCAAGGATGCAGTTGCCATTGCAGAGCGCTTGACAAATGTTTAGGCAGCAGCCTGCACACGGCAGGCGGGCAAGCTGATCCAAAGGGCAAGCAGCTGCACACTAGGCTGGCAGCCAGAATGTCCTTCAACCTGCACATGATGCAGCACAATGTTCACAATGCACACTCCTTAGCAGCAGAGGTTCGTTAACATCCACACAGTTCTATGTGCAGCGGAATGCACTGCAGCGCAGGCACCACTGCCCTGCCCCTGCACAACAAGACCTTGCTGTGCAACAGCCTCCCAGCAGACTTGATATTTCAGGCGTTTAGGAAGATGCCATGCTGCTGGTGCACCTCATATGCAGGGTACGCTGGGCAAAGGTGGGCAGCACGCTCTGCAAGAGAAGGACATTGAGCTTTTGGCAGCAGCATGCACTGCAGCCCTGCTCTCATACAGACAGGGCTGTACTGCAGCCTTACAGCAGACCTGAAAATCCAAAATTGAGGGGGTGCGCTGTGATGCCTGTGCTGTTTGCAGCGGCATGCACTGCAGCCTTGCTCCGGTATGAGATGCCTTGCTGTGTTCAACCTTCTTACAGACCTGAGATGAGCTTACCAGTGGAGGGATGGACCATGCCACCGGTGCCGCCAATGCCCAGCGTGCGCTGGGGGAAGGTGGGCAGCACGCCGCCCATGGGAATCAAGCAGTACTCCTCCTCCTCAATGGACTTCACGCGGATGCCCAGGTGTGCCATCCTGCAGGGCACAAACCCTGGTCACACATACTTTGCAGGTTTGCCCCAGAGCACCATCCTGCAGGGCATGAGCTCTCCTCAGATGTACTTCACGGGGATCTCCTGGTGCGCCTTCTTCTCCCCGGGCACAGGTTTGGCACAAGCAACAGGCTGACTCTGAGATTTGATGCTGTCTGAAATGGGGCTCTCGCAAGTGTCAGCACCATACATGGCTGCTGGCTGGTCCTCCAGATCCTATAAGCCAACTGGCTTGCTGCAGCGCCTGGCAAAGGAGGGGTACATTTGTAGAGCCAGAGATGTGGAGCCAGAAGGCACCATTGCCGTGGCTGTCAGCATCGCACCTGGCTGCCAAACGGTCCTTGAGGTCCTGGAAGCCTACTGCTGGCCGGGCAACCAGGGAGGTCTCCTCCAGAAACACCTTGGTAGGGCTGAAGGGCATTGCGTACAGAAAGGTGGGTATCCGCTTGTTGGCTTCCCGCATCTCAGGGTTGCCCTACAGCAGCAAAGCAGCTAGTGATTTCCTACACGACTTGGCTGTCTGGGTGTTGATGCCACACTGGTAAGCCTCAGGACGCGACTGACGGCACCGCAACACAGGCTGGGTTGGAAAATGCGTCTCAGGCTATCTCTGCAGGAGCAAGGCAGCCAAAGCTAGAATTGTGTAATGTCGTTACATTGGCATTTTGCCTGCATCAGCAGGGCCACACAATCTGTGATGGCATGTTGGTGATGACATGTGTATGCTGTTCACCATCACACCCCTTGATCTGCCCCTGCATGAGTGTTGCACAACACACATGAGAATGCACTATGTGGCTCCACAGCATGGCACATATTGTTTGGCTGAAAGGTGTCCAGCAATCCCAAATCTGTTCAGGCACCCTGATCTGATTCAGGCGGCAGCCCCCTGCTGGGCAGATAACCCAAAGACGCCCCACCTGAGTGTGGTCGTCCCGCCAGTCCATGAAGAGCATGGTGTCCAGGTCAAAGGGGTGACTCTCCACCTCCGCCATGATGCCATAAGCCCCCTGGTACCCTGGGTCAAACTCTTGGTCGAAGGACACCAGCTTGCGTGCATGCCCTGCACAGACAGCAGAGCCTGCTCAAAGCACTGCTCAAGGCAGGGATGCTGGCATCATCAGCGCAATCTGGTGAGCACAGCATGCAGGTGTGTAAGCAGGGTGCTGACCCAGCTGATCAGAAAAAGCTCAACACTGGGCTCAGGATGCCAGCTTCTACCTTCACTTGCCGCACTGCACCTGCAAGCATAAGGCTCAGTGCGCTACTGACTTTGGATCAGTATTCATCCCTCATACTGCACTGCACCAGCCACAACAGGACAAGCACAGGCCACTGCTCCCGCTCGGACACAAGCCCACTGTTTGCCGGGCTCCCACAAGGGTTCTGGCCTCCCGCAAGCACGCTGGCTGCCACAAGCCACTGCGCTTTGTGCATGTGCCCAACACAGACAGCCAGCTGCTTGGGCTGGCGCATTGACAAACCCAAACTTAGCTGGACACAATGTTCACCTGTGCAGTCCAGCACCAGTGCTGCCTCCAACTGGATGCCATCCGAGCAGGTCAAGGTGGAGCGCCCGCCAGCATGCTGCACGCCCTGGGCCTTGGCCTGGTGAAACACCACGCCTGCAGGCAGCCAGATATGGTCGATTCGCACAACAAAGCCAACACATATCCGTCAGCTCCTGAAGTAACACAATGAATGCATACAACTGAAGTAGAGCCCACTGCAGCTGAACTGTGTGGCGATTGAAGCCGACATGCTGCATCACATGTCCTGAGGAGGGTCTGCAACTGCCTGGGACACCAGCCCTGCTGCACTGGTTTCACACGTGGCACCTTCCGATCAGCCTGGGGCTTGCCTTGCAGTGGCGGCTTCCCAGAGCCACGGAGTCACGCAGTGACTGAGCAGCAGGCTCAGAACGCAGTCAACAGCGCAGCTGCAGCCCTTGCGTCTGATGTGTGCACGGCTGCGCCCGAGCCTCACCATTGACATTGCAGCGGTCCAGGAGGCGGCGCTTCAGCTTGGCCCTGTCCACCCGGCCATAGGGTCTGTAGAGGTACCTGCAGGCCGGCATTAGGGAGGCGGTGCCTCTTGGTCCACATGCTGCCTTGTATGACAGCAACACCCCTAGGTGGGGCAGTCAAGCCACAGCGTGGCCGGTCTGCACACTTTCACCACTCCACACGCGGGACTCGCAGAACGACGGTGGCTGTGCAGGCCCCTCACGCAACAACGAGCAGTGCATTGACTCTCAATCCAGCCTTTGCTTGGGGACTCTGTCTCTCTTGCTTCTCTGAGGAGCCCCTTGCCAGGCTGGCTTACAAGCACCCCACACCATGGCATGCCTCGGCGTTGTTTGCTGAATGCCTGTCTTCCTGAAGATGTTGCACATAGCCTGCTGGCTCAAAAATCAGGACGTGCACTTCCAGCCTGCCCCTCATGCAGGGCCGCCCTTTCATCGCTCGTCCTCGTCATGCACATTGAGGGGCATTTCAGCATGGGGGGCTCAACAAAGAGCACTTGACTGGCTTCCAGCCTGACCTGAGATCACGGGCAGAGGCACTGCTCACCGCTCATCCTCTTTTCTCGAGTCGAGGTGCACCTTGGCCTGCGGCCACACAATCTCCAGGCAGTCCCCCAGGCCCATCGCATCAAACTCGTCAACCCACACTCCGTAGTTGTTGGGCCAGTGCGCCCGGGGGGCAGGGTCCACCACGCACACACGGTAGCCTGCCTTGGCCACGCGTTCTGCGACAGCAATGCCCGAGGGACCAGCTCCGGCCACCACCTGCAGTACAGCGGCAGACCCACTCAGTTGCGTAGGCCACTGGTGCCAAAGGGGCCACAGCAGTGCCTGAGCAGCACATGCCACATCCTGCAGCAAGGTCTGCTTGGAGGCCTGCCATGAATCCACACAGGGCAGCCCAACATCGCTCAGAAGGTGCAGAGCCGGCAGCACAAGCAGCCTTTGGTGTCTCAGGTCAGCAGGTCACATGCAGGTTGCCACAGAAATGCCTGAGGGGCCTGTGCCTCTCCGTCCCTGCACAGGTGCAGGTATTCTTCATTGATGTCAATGAAAGGTACAGAGCAAAGTTCGCCACCAGCAACTGTAAGCAGCAGCCCTCTCAAATGTTCAGAACTTGGTCAGGGCATGCAGGAGCCTATGCCTGCCATTGCCTGAGTCACAGCCACCTTCAGTCTCAGGTTGGCAGGCCACCTGCATGACAGGTATCAAAAGACATCGCTGCACTGCCCCTGCAGGGCACCTGCAGACAGGGCACACAAGGCATACAAAGTAGCCAAGGCAGAGTGTTGCTGACTAGTGCGCCTGCCTTGCTGCAGCACAGCGTCACAAACAAAGTGGCCATCCTCTCCGCCGCGGCAATGTCTGAGGTGCCGCGGCCCCCTGCCACCCGTCAGGGCAAGCACTAGGTATTCCGGCTGCATGTCCACCATGGGAACGGGGCAAAGACTGTTGGTCTCTGCAGTAGGGGCACACGCGCTGTCATAGCTGAACTGGCTGCCCAGTCAGCCTTTCAGTGCCTTCAGTCAGCCTTCCCAGTGCCTTGTGGCATCTGCCTCAAAGCTGTCACAGGGCATGCAGGCTTCAAAGAGGCCTAGCTCCGGAGCCTTGCTCTGATGTGATGGTACACATGCTACCTGCCATGCTTCAGGCCCAGACTATCAGTCTGTCAAATGCTGTGCTCCTCACCAGCTCAAAATCCTGCTGCTGATGTGGATCCAATTGCCGCAGGGGTGGAGTGTCCAGCTCCTCATCGCCATTTTGGGCAGTACTGCCAAGGGATGACTTGACAGCTTGTGAGGTTGGTCTGTCAGCCACAGCTGAAGCATGGCATCCTGCGGCAAGTCGGGCTCTCTTGACTTGTAGGCACGGTAGCCACGGTAGTGACCGTTTGGGGAGTGTGCATGTTATGCATGGACCAGCTTGACTGGTCTGCTGGCTGCCCCAGCTCACATGAGTGCCATGCAGCTGCATCGTTCAATTTCAGATCAGGTCTGGGCGGCTCCGGAAACCATGTGGTGGCCTGGCCATTTAAGGCCACAGGCACGTGAGTTCATTGCTTCAGTAGGTGCCAGTCAATGAGTATTGAGGGCGGACTGCGGTGCTTGGTGTCAAGCCAGGCCCACAGTGCCAGGTTCACATGAAATCATCCTCATAATCCTGCGGAATTTTATACTTCTCAGCCATGGCTGTGCGAGTAACCATTGCATCTTCCTGCAAGTTCAAGGCGTCAAGCTGTGAGCCAGATTGCAGCCATGGCAGACACAATCACTGCTTGCTGGAGTCCAAATTGCTGTATAAATTCAGCTGGTTGGCTGTTGGCACTTACCTGCATAACTTGCTTATAGCTGCGGAGTTCTTCTTGCCGTCGCGTCTCCGTCGAGGCCTGCTTCTCTGCCTCTCGGCGTGCCTGCATGACAACATGAAGAGAGCAGCTTTGCGCCGCCAGACAGATGAATACAGCAGAGTTTCAGCAGGAATGGTGCTGTGATGATGCTCAGCGGCCTGAGAGCGCAGGTCCTGCTTGATCCAGAGGTCTTTGGGCAGGGTCCCACCCAGTGCAGGACAGTACTGGCATCCATGTTGATCGTGCCTAGCATGTGGTGCCAGGAGTTGGACACCTAGCCAAGGCTGTGAGCAGTAGCAGGAAGCTGTGCAGACAGAAATTTATGTAGCTGCCTTACCAACTGCCCACCTGCAGGTCTGCCATCACAGACGTGCAACCCAAACTGCAACAGGCGCAGTCACTGCCCCTGGCTGCACCCCACCTGCTGCTTTGACTTGTGCAAAGAGCGCTGCTCACGATCCCAGGCTTCCCGCTCCTTGCCCAGGTCAGGATAGGCTTCCTTTTTTGTCTTATTGAGCCTGTTGATGATTTCAGTGGCACGCTTGTCCACGCGAACTTTCCTGACCAGCTTCCCAGAGTGGAAGCCCACCTGCAGTCATTCAGCATGGCTGGACACTCTAGTGGAGCAACAACATGCACTGAGCATGCGCCAAACAGTTGCAGGAGACTGCCTGCATGCCCAAATAATAGCCCGCAGCAGCAAGCTCATTCCCAAGTATTTTGCTTGGCATTGAGGGGTGCAGGACGTGCAGGCTAAAGCAGTCTCGTTGTCTTGTGACAGCTGCACTGGGGTGCTCTCCTGCACATTTGCCAGATACAGCATGGACAAGGATACAGCACGCTCTTGAAAGCATGCATGACAGATGCAGAGACAGACTGAGCTCCTTGGACACAGATTCAAGTGCTCAGCAGGTGCTGGGCCTCACCTGCCCGACCTCCATGGAAGCAGTCTTTTTTAGGTTGCTCCAGGGTGTCCACACGATATCTACATTATTTTCCTTGCAGCCCTGGATGCTGTTGGCCTTCACAAGCTGCAGGCATGGAAGAGCAGGCACTGAGGCGCTGCTGAGATCTGTTGTTCACAGTATGGTATTTGAAGTCCTGGTTGCTGCAGGCATCGAAACCCAGAAGGCAATGAGGCATTGCTTGACGTTCACTGCATCTCTCATTTCAGGGACACCTTACAGCAGCTGAGGTGTCAGCAGCAGACATGTCTTTTCAACAGCACTGCAACATCACCTGACAACAGTCCTCCAACGTGTCCTCTGGGATGTGGTCCACAGAATGGCCAACTGGCAGTCTAAGATAAACGTGTGCTGAAGACATATCGGAAACATGGAACCTGCATGGGCACATGCCAGCCAGCGTCAGCCTGTGCACAGCCACAGCAACTGGCATGTCGGAACAGTCAGTCATTCGCGACTGACCAGACCAGCCTTGAGCAACACTTGAAGCAGATGCTGTTTGGATTGAATCACGGCCACGGGTGTGGCCATGAGGGTGCCCAACACTGCTTATCAGAAGCTCTGGGGCATCCTAACCAAGACTACATGCAGGCCAAGAGGCATACCGAGTTAAGCTCTGCTCTGCTCACCAGACGTCATGGGGCAGGCCCCATTTTATCAGGTCCTCATTCTCCACCTTGTCCTTGCCTGCAGCACAGCGTAGAGCCTCAGAGCAGCGTGGCAGCAGGGAAGCTGGAAAGTGGCAGTACAGCAGCGCCATGCTAAACACTGCCGCTGTGTAAACTGCAGCAGCCAGCAGTCGATGAGCAGCGAGTGTACGCAGGACATGTGCCAGCAAGCAACCTTGGTCAAGCAAAGCAGCAGCATTATGCAGAGTCAAGGCTGGGCATTGCTACAGCAGCTTGGAGGAGCATTTGCATGCGCAGAGCAGCAGCAGCAGCATACTGAGTCTCAATGAGCAACCTGCCTGTGTGCACAGTGCCAGCTCATTGATGCAGATCCCACTGTAGTACACTGCGGTGCAACAGGCTACCCACCCATGTACATGAGCCAGGCGTCAGAGTCAGGCTGGTGGCCCCTTGGTGAGAAGAACAGCACCATGCCTGCCTACTGTCAGAGCAGCTGAGAGTGACTTCTACTTATTCTGGAAATGGGTGGGTGCTCTCTTCCGGAGCTGGTCCAAGCAGACAGTTGGTCTTGCCTGTCAAGAGGGTCTCAAGATTGCAGAGCTGATACACTTTGGCGACCACCTGTCTCAAAGCAGCTGTTCAGATCATGCGGCAGGTGTCAGATGGGCATCTAGGTTGCTGGTTTCTCCCCCTTAGCATGAGGCATGAACTTCCATCTTGCTCTAACAGAAGCCAAAGGACAGCACTTGCTGGCGAGCAGAGACATCGGAGAAGGAGAGCTGATTGTCAGAGTGAGCATGGCATGCACTGGCAATGGCTTGATCTCAGAAGGATTCTACTGTAATGAAGGATTTGAATGTTCCAGGAGAATCCCCTTGCCATTGGTGTTACCGGCGACAGCCTGAGCAGGCAGTGCAGACGCTGCCTCGGCATCACAGACAGCACCAGCAGCTCCGCAGTGCGCTGTGACAGGTCAGATATGCGTGTTTACATGCTGCATACTTCATGTGTGTTCGTCTCATGCCATCAGCAATCACTTAGTTATGGGTTTGGCTTGCACTCTTATTCTTTTACTTGGGGCACAGCTACCTATCTGCAGGTGCTATGCGGTGCTGTACTGCAGCAGATTTTGTGCTGGGGAGGACCTGATCGCTCATGCGACCAGCGGGGAGTGCTGCCTCCTCCAGAGCCATCAGGCCAAGTGAGGCTGTGGACCTGCGGGCTTGTTTGCATAGCATCATCAGTCTTGGGCCCTGGCTTAGCTGTGGTAGTGGCGGCAAACGCTTCTCTTAGGCCTTATAAATGTCATGTCCTGGCCTTGCTGTGTCCTCATGGCATCAAGAGCTTTGCTGTGTCCTCATGGCATCAAGAGCTTTGCTGTGTCCTCATGGCATGAAGAGCTTCTCTGAGGCCTACAACTGGCCTGTACAAGCTCATGCAAGCATCACCATCTGATCAGCCTTGAGTGCTGTCATTGTCCCTTGCTGCCAGAGCAGTGGTGCGGCTGTGTGAGGGGTGCTTCAAAGGACATCCCCATGCAGGGTATGGCGGCTGCTGCAAGATGCAGAACCTTTGCCTGCAGGCACCAGTTGGGAACATTCCTGAGGGAGGCTTTGCTTGCTCTGCGGCTGCTGTACCTGAAGCTCACACCCGCGTTCACGTCTAATACGGACCACCTGATGCACAGCAATGCTGTGGACAGGTCAGCTGCTTGACTGCTGCACTGATGAGGGGGGCGGTGCCCGAGCTAACTTTGTCTTTCGGTGCTCATCAGACGCTACTGTCCAGGTGAAAGCTCTTGGCATGGTGCACTCTAGAACAGCCTGCTGCACATGGCCTCACCCATTCTTGTTAATAACTCTGGCCTGCTGTATCAGATCAAATTTCTACAATGGCCTTCAGATCTTGATGCAGCAGCTTGGTGCTGCTTGTCTGTCCTGCAGGGCAGACAAGGAGCTGCATGCTGCTGCAGCGCAGCTGATAGCAATGGCAGCAGGTGGAAGCTCTGCAGACAGCTGCGCATTGCATGCAGCACAGGAGGCACTCTGCCAAGTGCTCACCAATGCTGTCGAGGTGGGACATTGAAGCTGCCAGAGCTGCTCTTGAGTTGACCATAAGTGGAGCAAGCATCTTCAATCCTCACATTATCTGACACTGCTTGTGCTATCGGTCTCCTCAATAAGGCAGCAGAGCATAACGCGTGCTCATGTCTGCTATTCATGTGTGCTGCCCAGTTCTCTGCTTATATTGACCCAGCATGGGCTGAAAGTGTGCTGGACATGCGGAGCAGCCACCTCTGTTCTGTGTCACAGGTGGTGCCCACAATGCCGAGCCAAATGCAGCTGGCACATGGCCAAAAGCTCAGCAGTGTAGTGGTCCCAGCAGGCATATACAGGCAAGCAAACCTAAAAAGCCTGTGTCCTGTGCACCATGTAGCCTTTCTGTCACATCCACAAGCACAACCTTTCCGCAGCTTGCACCATCTTTTTAAGCCTAGCTCGTGCTCTCAGACAGCATGCCTGGGGTCCTGTCCTGTTTCCTGACAGCCTGTCAGGTGCACGTTGCAGCCTCAGCTCATGCCTGCAGCTTGCCCATGCGGACAACAGGAATTGCCCAGGCTTGAATTGCATCTTGCCTGGGGTTAGGCTCACCAGTCATATGGCTGCCTGCAGCTTGCCCCTTGCCAAGCACTGCTGTAGTTTGTGCTGAATCTGCAACTCGCTTTCCTCCGGATCACTCCTTTGACTGCCTGCCTGCAGGACCCTGGCCCGCACCAACCACAGCTGCTGCAACAACGCAAGCTATCACTTCAAGGCAGATGGCACAGTCATCATGCGAGCTGTGGCCTTGATCACAGAGGGCTCTGAGATCACCATCTCATATGTGCGGGATAAGTTTGCTCTGGAGAGATGTAAGTAGCTTCGCGTTCCACATTGTCCATTAGGATTCTGACAGAGGTATGCTCTCCTGAAGGTGGACCTCCTGGAGAGCTTGAGGCCAAGGCAGGGTACCCTGTGGGAGCGCTTTGCCTTTCACTGCACCTGCGCCAGGTATGTGGAAAGCTCTGATGGCCCACAACAGTTCAATACTTTACTGCTGCTGCTGGGCAGCAGGGTGTTCTACCGTGCTGCTTGGGGTCGTCAGATGGAGTGCTAAGCTTGGAACTGCACTAGTCTCAGGCATAGAACTGGTTTGTAGCAGCAGGAGGGTTGCTTGAGGTGCTTGGGGCAGAAGCACTGCATATTCTGGAAGCACTACATTGTCAAGGAGGCTCTGCGGGCTTGGATTTGCAGGACATGCTCGCAGAATGCTATGCCTGCCTTTGGAACAGTGCCAGGTGCGCTATGTTGTGGAGTTTGAGTTTTGCATGCTGAAGTTGGGCTGTTTCTGGTGCTGGTGCTGTCTAGCTGTGCATGGTCAGCTGCAGCGAGCCTCGGGTGGGCAGACATGAGTTTGGCAGCAAAATAGGGGGCATTGTGATGCCCGCAGGCAGCTGGAGCGCATGCTGTGATGTTCCATGGGCACCATGTGGGAGTTGAGCTATATTGGCGTGGGGTGAGCTTCACAAGGAGGCTTGGTCACGTCATTGCCACTGCATGATGTGCTGCGTCTGCACGGGTGTGGTCTGGCGCCTCAGATAACTTTCAACAAATAAAGTTTGGCACAACTGCGTGCTTGGCATCACATGGCTGCACAGGGGAGCTGTGTCTCTTTCTGAAGCCTTGTCTGTTACGCAACTTGGTCTGGTAGAAGATGGTGCTTGTGGCCATATACAGGTGCGTGGACGCTGCTCACCCTCCTCGAGACTGGTTTCTGGACGCTGTTGCCGCTGACGGTGAGCCATGAGTGCATGTTGACAGTTGGTGCTCCCCATGGCCTTTGCACCATTTAATTATTACTACCTGCTTGTGCTTCCCCAGTCGGTGACATGCAGCCACACAGAATCAACGTTGAAAAGGCCTAGCGACACAAGCAGCAACTTCTCAGCCAGCACCACCCACTGCCACTGAGCCGCCATGCACTGATAAATGATGCATATTGGCTGCTTGCAGATGTTGCAGAGGCCATGCGATTGACAGAAGACTTGAGGCAGCTGATTGCACAGGGGACGCGGGTGCTGCTAGAACAGGTGGGCCTGCCTATGTTTTCATTAGAGGGATGCAAAAGCTTGCTAGAGTTGTGGTGGCTGAGGTAAGTCGTCTTGCAGGCACCCAGCTCGTTGCTCCCCTAACACATTAACTGAAGCAACCTGCAGCAGATGCTGCTCAATGCGTGCACCGGGTGCCTGCCCTCTCACGCCTTGGCAGTGTCCCTCAGCCACGGCCATATGCCTGGGTGCGTCTCACTGTGCACACACCTCCGCACCTGTGGGCAAACTCTAGAGGTCGCAGCAGGTTTGAGCCTGCCGCCCTGCCTACACAGCCTCTATCAAGCTCTACCTGTGTGTTGCAGGGCAATGCGTCCCAGGCGGCTGCACTGCTGGAGGCTGGTGTGGCCAACCTGGTGGCTGCAGGGGTGCACTCCTGCCATCAGTTCTGCGCAGATGTGTACATCCTGCTGGGAAGCGCCTGGCGTATGCTTGCGCGAAGTGCAGACTCTTCTACTGGGCAAAGAAAGGTGGCGTGGGGGCGGGTGGCAATGCACTCACTGCTGCTGGGGCACCTCTTCCAACAGGCTGTGCAGGCGGGTGAGCATTGCACACTGGCAAATTCACTCCTTCTCCAAGACTTCAAGGGTCTCTCAGCGACCGACGCCACAGGGAAATGCTGCTGCTGGAGCACCTTGACCAACAGCTCGTGGAAGCAGGTGGGAACTGATGAGAGTATGTTGTTTTACAGACCAACATTGCAGTTGCATTGCAGCTGGGGCACCTCTAACAGTTGGCTGTGCAAGCAGCTTTGCAAGGCATGATCCAGGTGGTTTAACCTGTCATGGGTGAATGTGCTACGCCTGGGCCCTTTTACAGCAGAAATGCAGGTGCTCTTTGGAAAGAGGGCTTCTGCAGGTGGTAGTGGTTTCCATTACGCTGAGATGCAGCTCGTCATAGGAGACATGCAGCATATCCTGATGCCGCAGGGGTCTTGCTTAAGGCCTTGAGGCGTGTTGCTGAGATTCTGCAGCTGCTGCATATGAGGATTGCGCTTAGCCATGAGGCGCCAGTGCTAGGCCCTGATGTGTCCTGGGCACCAGCCACTGGGGTTGGCTGATGGCTTGACTGCTGCTCCTGGAGTGTTCGTAGCAGCAGGTGGGCCATGCTCATAGCAGAGGCCTTGCCAATTGGTGCTCAATTCTCAGAACACAGCTGATTGGCACTACTGATTGGAAGTGCTGATGTGTCTTCTGATCCTCTGCTGACGGTGAGGCAGCACATGGCTACGGGAGCAGCTCGCGCCAAGTCAGGCTGGCCAAGCCTGCTGCTTGCCAAGCCTGCTGCATGCCAACCCTGCTTGCATGCATTGCAGGCATTCCTGGGCTGAGGCCACAGCTGGCGCGTATACACAGTGAGACGGCCGAAGCCTTGTGCCACACATTGCACAATGTGCTATCACAATGCTCTGGGGCTGCATTTTTTGGCTGTACGGCGCCAGCTGCAGCGAGTCATCAGCAGAATGGTGAGCCTTCAAGGGTACACTGGCAGCTATGACGCACCAATTGCCATGCACTGGAGTACTGCCATCCTCTGCGCCTGTTTGCTGTACCTACTGTGGGTCTGTGGCCACACTGCATGGTGGCTGTTGTGCTCTGCCACAGAGGCATGGCCTGGCACTGAATAGCCCCCCAGACAGGCTCTAGTGGCACAGCGCATGAACACTCCTCCCTGTAGAACTGCAGCATAGAGGGGTGCAGTGCATGAACATGTGCTTTTGGGCGCGTGCATGCCAAGCAAGAAGTTATTGCCTGAAGACCATCTCATACAACTGATTGCTGTGTGCTGTGCCGTGCGAGCACAGCATGGAGAACAACAGGCTCTACAGTCTGCACAGTGCAACCGCAAGCAGCTCTGCATGCTCTGCAGGTCATGCAGGTCACAGAGAGGACTTGCCAGGCAGATTTGGCAGCTGGCCAGCTGCAGCCTGGGACGCCCTCGCGGTGATTGAGCGACAATCTGGCACAGCAGGGGAACAGCAAGATCTGGCAGCTGCAAGCAGGCCTCTGCAGGATGCACAGCAGTCAGGGCTGCATCTGCCGCCAGCAGACATACTTCAGCTGCGCAATGCGCTCCAATCTGCCACCCAGTACTTGCAGCCAGATGTCAGGGAAGCAGTGCTGGCTGTTGCGGCCTCTGCTGTGGTATTCCACAAACAGGCCTGCCACCTCCTTAAGGTAGGCAATGCTGATTGAATGTGGTCAAAGCTGCCCATGTGGTCAATTGCCCTGAATCTCAGCAGTCTTACCCATGCAGGTCGCTTTTGGCCAAACTCACCAGCTCATAGATATCAATGCCTTTCTGCCCTTCTCGTCATCTCTTCCTTTTGAACTGGCAGCCTGCATGACATGCATCAGCTGCAAGATGTCCTGACGTTTGCACCCAGCTCGAGCACAACATCTTGTTCAACGCAGCCCTGTAACTTCCAAACAACAGAAGCCTGCCAAAGTCTTCCACGTTGTCAACACAACTACTGTTATGAACGTTTATAATATCTCAGAGGCAAATGCCTGGTTGCTGAAGAAGATCGGTACCTGTGCCTGCCCAAGTGACATGAATACAGAGGTGCCTTGCTACAAACAACACTGAATTACTTCGCTGGTTCCAGCATTCACTGAACACTCAATTCCAGACATAGCTGCCCTTGCCTGAGCAGCTGATGGATGTCCAATGCGGCTGCAACACATGTTGGGAACTACCATGGCAGCTGAGACTTTTGAACAATCTAACTCACAGCGTGACACTTCCCAACATGAGCAAAGTAGAAAAGACTTTTGACCTGTATCCACAAAAGGGCAAAAACCATGCGACGCCAAACTGTACAACACATGTGCTGCACCAACTGCTCAACTGTGCATTTGTCTGAGGGTTCAGCCCGCAGCAGTGAGGGTAGCTGGTTCTGGGGCTGCTGCGACTGGAGCAGGGTCGGCCCCAAGCGGGTTGGCCAGCCCGCACTTGTCAATCACGACTGTGTGAAGCGGGGTCGTCTTGGCAACATAGTTCACAACACCGTACATGTTCACCTGCAGGTGGCATCCAACAGTGCAATGGCTACATATAGAAAAGGCCACAAGCGGCCACCTATGAGACAGAACTCTTGAGGTCAGCTCAGGCATCAACTCCTTCACAGGACGTAGGCTGAGCTACTGCAGTTCCACGGCAGTTGCCCCTCTCAATTTTGGCGCTCGGCAAGCAGCACAAATACCCTGTGGCACCAAACTGAGCGTCTAAACACATGCAGTGTACATACGCACCGTAATGTTGCAGGGAGTAGCAGTAATGATTGCGAAACCCTCGCCAGGTGTGCCTTCATCGTTGATGTTGTAGCTGCAGCAAGTTATCAGACATGTCACTGCATGAGCTTGCAGGTCCAGATCCTCGGACCCTGCTGGACAGCACATGCACCACACAATTGTCAGACCGTGATGACAGGCATAACACAGCATTGGCCTCACATCACATCACTGAAGTTGTTGTAGGCCTTCGGGGACTCAAGGGTGACACCATCACCATACCTGCAGATACAATATCATTGCGTACTCTGGTGGCTTAGATGCTTGTCCTGTTCCAGAAGAGCGTGACCACCTACTGGATGATGCCGCCATTGCCCAGGGTAAAGAACTGGGTGCTGGGGGGGCTGACATAGTAAGTTGAGGCGCCATTGCCATTGCCCAGAAGAGTGGCATTGCCAGCAGCTATGCCTGCGCACAAAGAAGGCCAGAGTTGTTGTTGTGAAGCCTGGCCGGCAGCCAGGCAGGGACGTGTGTTTGAAAGCCTGTGATGTGCCGGCACATTTCAACTCCAGACTCAATGTGTCTTTGCTCACCAGCATGGTTGGGGTCGGCGTGCGTTCCTGTGTGATCGTGCCCGTTCAGGTACAGGGACACATTGTACTGGCTCACCAGGTCCATGACCTGCAGAACGCAACAAACGTCAAGAGATGAGGTGGAATGCTTGTACCGGGAAAGGCACAACAGGGAGGCAGCATGAGATGTGCACATAGCAGATTTTGAACCTGTCAAAGCTGAGGCATGCTGGTGCCTGGAAGACCGTGGCATGCGAATAGCCACTTGCATGCATGCAAGGTCACTTATCGCTTCAGAAAGTAGTCCGATACCTGTGCTGGATTGCTCTGTGATACAAACAAGCCTTCTTGTTGAGGTCTTGAATTACTGGACAGATCTCCTGGCCAAGTGGACCCAAAGAGTAGGGCATACGACGTACCGATCCCCAAGCGCCACACATCCCAGGGTAGAGGGATTTCTTTGTACTGTTGGGGGCAGGGTTGGCGTAGCTGACATCGCTTCCCCACAGGGGGTAGTGCCCATTCACAATGTTCCAGGTGGCTGTAGAGCTGTTCAGGCAGGACTTCAGCCAGGGGATCTGCACAAAGGGACAGTGGATCACTGGGTCAGGGGCAAAGCTGATTTGCTACCCTAGCATGGTGAAGCATGTCCTCGAGCTGCTGGTCGGTGTCCAGGCAGGACATTGGCGCAGGATATTGGTGCAGGAAAGCACCATGCTCAGCTTTATGAGGTGTTCATGTTGGCGACAGAACAAAGCTCATCTCAAGGCTGTAGCGCATCCAACGCAGCATGTCCAATGGCCCATTGCCAGTGCGGCGTGTGCTGCAAACGAACAACATGCAGAGAAGAAGGTTGCGAGCATAGCAATGCTTTGGCCGCTACATGTGGATCAGTACCACAGCTGCACTGAAAGCACCAGCTGGTGCCACCGGCCAGCACAGCTGGCACCAGACTTACCTGGCCGGTGGCGTTGTCACTGAAGTTTGAGATGAAGCTGGCGTTGGCTGGGGGCACAGTGCAAGTTCCAGTGCTTGCATTTACGTAGGCAGACGCTTCAGAGTTCAGGTAGGACGGCACGCTCTGCAGCAGGTGTAAGTGTGATGACCGCAAGACCAGCCACACAAAGGGCAGCCAGCTTTGCGAGTATTAGATTACGTCTTGCTGCACACAACGCAAAACCAGCACACCATCTGCAAGGCAGCAGGGAGCAGCAGTAATGCGGCCGTGAAATCAGGCATGTGCAAACAGCGGCCTCAACACCCTGAATAAACATCAGGGTGGAGTGGAAAGACGTGCCAACAGGTGCTGCAGACGGGCGCCAACAGGTGCTGCAGACAAGTAGGGCAATTATGCATATAAAGCCAGCATACCAGTCTGGCGTGCGCCTGATGGATGCCAAGATCAATGGGGTTAAAGAGGACTCACGCTGTTGATGAACTCTGGGTGGTAGTAGGCCACATTGGGCTCTGGATAGGCGTACGATGCCATGAAAGGATTGGCATCCAGCTGCAAGCAGCACAGCCGCTGTCAGTCTTGTGACAAAGTCAGGCCCGGTCACAATCAGAGTGGGCCTTGCTGAAGGCTCAACCCGGAATGGGCAACGCTCACTTGCACCAACTGAACAGACATATCCTGAGCCTGGAACAGAGTTGCATGGTAGGCGCTGGGCAGCTGCCACCTGCAAGACCACACAGTGTGAACGCTTCCATACATTCCTGAATGGCAAGGAACTGCAGGGGTTTGAAGGTGCTGGGCAGTGGCTGACTGCTTGCCGTCATATTTACAAGCACACAATGCTAATTTGCAATTGATATCGAGGGCTGAGCCCGCTGGACTGTAATGCTGTGCACATAGATACCAAAAATATTCAGGCGCTGTCATCTAGACAAAGGCTGACCATGCCGTGCAGTACAGCCTGCTGGTTGAATGCCATGTGCTAATGCAGCTCACCTGCTGTTGTTCTTGGTATAAGCGACCTGGCGAGCCACACTGTCTGCATGTAAAGGGCAACACACATCATCATCATCTATATGTGCTGCTGTGTTGCTCAGGTATCACCTGCAGCTCCAAAATTCACAGTGCCCACTTCATTGAGATAGTGTACAACTTCATGTTAGGATTGCAGCCTCAGGTGCAGAGCACATGAAGAAGACAGGCAACAGCAGAATCTGGGGCAGTCGATGTAGGCTGGACACACTTACAGCTCACCAAAGCCAATGTCATGGTTGCCCACTATCTGGTACCAGGTCAGGTTGGCCAAGTTGGAAGTGCTGCTGGCTCCGTAGACCGTGACCCAGTCAGACTCAAAGCGATTGAGGCCAGACTCAGGGGCGTCAGCACCCTGAACAGCAGTTTGAGTTCTGTTGTTCACAGCATTCCAAGTTCAAGGCAGTAGGCAGGTTTGCAATACCATGCAGACTGGAGGCTTGATGATAGTTGGCATTGTGCGTATCTGACCCAGCCATGCACCAATCCTGCTCAATAGCAGGTCCACCAGCTGCTGTTCGCACCAGCAAAGGTGCCATGGTTGACATGCATTGCTGGTCAGACACTTGACAATGACTTTGCGCCTACAGAGCAGTCTCCAGGCAGAGCATGTGCAAAGAAGGAACCCACAACAACTTGACATCCAGCACATGGAGAGCACTTACGCAGGGGTAGAAGTTGTCACCCATGCCCGCGATGAAGCTGCAGCCAACCTTGCCACAGACCTCATCCAACAGGGAAGCGGCCAGTAACTGCTGGCCAGCATAACCTGCACGCATGGCGGCATCAAACATATGAGCAGGATGCAAGCCAAGCCAGTAGGTGTTCTACCAGATTTTTCTGCAACATGCAACTGCATGGTACTTTGCAAGTATCAGTATGCAACATCATGGTCCAGAATTTCGGGTTACAGATTGCTCTGCCCTGAAGCATGCAGCTTGCCTGAATGGATAAGCGCAGGGCAAACAGCACAGACGTATGCACATTTAGAAGGAAGGGTAGCAGTCCCACGCACCGTAATCGCCACTGTCAAAAGCTGCAGGATAATTGTTGTTCTGCAGGCTCGAGCAGCACTGGCCTTGCGAGGCGCACAAGTTGACAGTGTGATTGTTGAACATGGACAGGTCTGCTGCCTGCCGGCCCCAGTCTGCAAGCATTTTGGTGAGCAGCTCTTGGGACCGCGGCATCATCACAGCTCAAGACCCTCTAAACTGCCGCCAGCAGTCCACTTGGGCCACTTCAGGATGCGCAAAATTGCAGCCCTTGTGTGTACAGAGCGAGCAGCAGGCGGATCCTAAGATATGACCATGCATACATATGAGAACCCATGCATATGCCACCAGAACAATGCCAGCACAAAGTGTCGTAGACTGGTCAGCCAATGGCAGCCTTACCTCCAATCACAGCAAAGACCATCTTATCTGGACCATTTCCTGTCACTTCCACAGTTGCTAGGTTGCATGTTGGCAGGGACTTGGCCTGCTGCCCCAGCAGCAGGACAGCTGCTGCCAGCCCGATAATGGTGGCACCGGCCCTCATGGTGCTTTCCAGTCTGCATGGGCCACCACACCAGTTGATGAGCAGCCGGTCCCGGCTTTCGATGAGCAGAGGGTCAGTCGTAATGATCAGCTCGCTGGATACCTCAGACGAGCACAAGGGGCCGAAGCCGCTAACTGCAAACCGCACCTAAGCCGATCTGGCGTAAAATTTGCTCTGGGTGAGCCTCGCCTGCACAAGGGTCAAACGATACTACGAGCTGTGTTGTTGCGCCTTCAGTAGATGTCCAACTGCGAGAAATGAGAGTGACTCTCGGTCAACAGAGCATCTTTTCTGCAGAAGTCAAATGACATGAAGTTAGTCAGCAGAATATGCGGAGTCTTCACGGCTGCCTTTCACACCGTCTAAGGCTTCACAGTGGCGGGCGCGCATGAAGATGCTGCACAATCAGTGGGGTTTGGCACCAGATCGACGTTTGATGGGTGCATTCAGGTGCAACCGACGAGCACCAGGGATAGGTATGAGCCGCCTACAGGACAATGCCAGCTTAATTGCCAACAAGATCTTCCAAATGTACCCAGCGAATGATCAGAGGTTGATCCGCTTATGACTGACATCCTAGCATGGCTTCACATGACATCCGCTTGGTCCATAGCATCTTCTCATGGTCATCAATGCTTTGAGGCAGCGCCTGTGTACTGAACCAACATGATTGTGGGACAGCAAAGCCAGCAAGACCCAGGTTTTGCTGCCTCTTGTGCAGTTTTGCTCACAGTCACCTTCGCTGTAAGGATCTGGTTTGGCAGGGCTTGCCTGAAGTGGCAGCGAAGAGGGCGGCAAGCCCCCTTGCTAGGCCGGGCCGCATGTTGAGGTGGGACTCTGTGCCAAGGCTGCATAAGCTGTGTGTTGGTAGCCTCCTCATGGGAGGCCCGCCTCACAGGTGGCCCAACACTCTGCTGTGACCACACCAAGCACTCTGCCACACTTTGATGTTTGCTGCACTGGCTTTACAGAGCTGCTAGTGGGGCCGACACCTGACTGTGACCACACCAAGCACTCTGCCACACTTTGATGTTTGCTGCACTGGCTTTACAGAGCTGCTAGTGGGGCCGACACCTGACTGTGACCACACCAAGCACTCTGCCATAGTCTGGGACTTGCTACACTGGCTTCACAGAGCTGCTGGTGGGGCCAGCACTCTACCATGACCACATCAAGCACTCCGCCATGATTTGAGACTTGCTGCATGGCTTATCAGAGCTGCTGGTGGGGCCAGCGTTCTACCGTGAGTGTGGGCCAAGTGTTTGTGCGCAAGACACACAGCCTGACAGAGGGCAGGTGGCCCAGTATTGAGCAGGGGGGCGCTGCATCACGCGCAACTCTGGCGGCCTCTGCTTGACAAAGCTGCCACAAGTTGGGGCAGAGTCTCAAGTGCTGCCAGCCTTGCCGTCTCTGGCAAAGCCACAAACTTACGTGCGTCAACCCACTTACCCTCTGTATCAGGCAGCCCTGGGTTCCCCTTCTTGCTAATGGTGCCCACTTGCTTGTTGAGGCTGCTGTACCAGCTGAGCAGCTGCTGCCTGGGCACAGACAGCCCTGCTACTGAGCTGACATGTGGTCCACCACCTTGAGGGCGATGCCGTCCTGCGGCGGTGGGACTATAGCTCAGCAGTGGCCTGCAATGCTGGGGCAGGCAAACCAATGGCTGCTCTTGAGCAGGCAGTGCATGGCAGGCATGCAAAGTGATGAGTGAGGTGTGCAAGCTGAGATGCAGTCTGGGTTGTGGCGCACCTGGCGCCCAATGTGGACCGCGCCACAGCTCCCGGCCAGCTGAAAGGCCATGAACTGGCTGAAGCTGGTGGGGCTTAGGTACTCCTCCAGCATGGGCTGGGTCATGCCCAGGTGGGTCAGGCCCTCTGGCACCAGCTTGCATGCTCCCCTGCCACGCAGCGGGGGTTTAGGGTTTAGGGTTTAGGGTTTAGGGGGCAGGGTTTAGGGTTTAGGGTTTAGGGTTTAGGGTTTAGGGTTTAGGGTTTAGGGTTTAGGGTTTAGGGTTTAGGGTTTAGGGTTTAGGGTTTAGGGTTTAGGGTTTAGGGTTTAGGGTTTAGGGTTTAGGGTTTAGGGTTTAGGGTTTAGGGTTTAGGGTTTAGGGTTTAGGGTTTAGGGTTTAGGGTTTAGGGTTTAGGGTTTAGGGTTTAGGGTTTAGGGTTTAGGGTTTAGGGTTTAGGGTTTAGGGTTTAGGGTTTAGGGTTTAGGGTTTAGGGTTTAGGGTTTAGGGTTTAGGGTTTAGGGTTTAGGGTTTAGGGTTTAGGGTTTAGGGTTTAGGTTTAGGGTTTAGGGTTTAGGGTTTAGGGTTTAGGGGTTTAGGGTTTAGGGTTTAGGGTTTAGGGTTTAGGG